>CAJJDP010000101.1:3098-411853 GCA_905182995.1 Paramecium octaurelia
CCCCAACCCCAACCCCAACCCCAAACCCTTAGGGATTGCTCTAACAAGCCTCATTCAAGAGTCATGTGAGGATAAACCTTCTAGATTTAAGACCTATCCAAACTACAACAAGATATGGACTGGGAAATATGAGGAACTGATTCTGACATATCATAATTATTATTTATATATTTATTTTTATTGGTTCTGATAGACAAAGTCTATAAATCCCTTTGCGATTCAGTTAACAGAATCAACTACATCTTTGGTTGAACCTTTTGATTAATTTTTGTTAAATTGGAGCATCTAAGAAGAGTTCATAATTTAAATTTGAATCTTTATCAAATTATATCTTTTTTAAACAGAAGCTTAAAACTATAACTTCACTTAGAAATTGAGTTTTCTATTAATTGCTGTGGATACCCAATAACTTTCAAAGGTTTGGTTTGTTATCACTAAACTGTGTAAGATAGAACCTTAACCATATGCTACCTTTTGTTTATTCTAAAGAGCCATTATCAAAGGAAAATTTATGGCTTAAGGTTTCATTTACTAAAGGCTTATGAGCAGCTATTTAAAATTGATTCCATTTTAAGAATAGTTCTCTAGGAGATAAAGAAGATAGTAGAATAGAAGAATATAAGGTGGATGAATTGGGATAAAATAATTTATCAACTATTTAAAAAAATAATTTTAGATTTACAAACAAGCCATATTGGATAGATGCCAGTTATTGGATCTTATTCATTAATAAGAATCATAAGTTTTCTGAATCAGTAATTAAAGAAAGATGACTTTATTTGAGCTGTATAATCTTTAATTGAGTAATGAGAGGTTGAATAGAAATATTCATTTAATAAAGATATTGATTCATTATGAATTTAATTGGATTAGCCAATAAAGAGCAGAACTAAAAGGAATTGAATATAGAATAATGCGAACTTACTATATTTAGAATATGAAAAGAGAAATGAAGACGTGAAATATTACTAGAAAACTCATGCTCTAAAGAATCAGAAGTGAAAGGCTTGTTAAAAATCAATAGAGAACCATTAATTTGAAAGCTAATCACATATTGAATTATGATACAAATAAATAAGATTATGGAACTTTTAAACCTTATTGTGAACTAAAATCATAAAGAAGGTATTAGTGGAGCAAAAATATATACACTTATGATTCTTTGAGAAACTATTATAGACGCATGCTTTCTTATTTTAGGACTCAATAGCATTGTTTAATGGGCAATGAAGTTCGAATCTTCATCAAGAGATTAGAATCCTCAACATATGACAGAAAATGATAACGTAAATGGAATACTTACATAAAGATATGGAAAAGGGGAAGAAGAGTTAGTATTATCTAGATAATTGAAGATGAGAATTGGAATTATTCGATGCACCTCAAGAAGAATATGAATTTTATCTGATGAAGAGTTCTGAGATCAAGAAAATATGTCTCACCTAAATAATTTTGCTCAGCCTTGATTCAAAATATACTCATAGAATATGTTTTAGATGGGATAATTTATTCCCCTTAGTACTTCATCTCTCTTGCAAAGAACTCCATTCAACTTTCTCTTGCTTGATGGATTTATACCAAGATATACAGCAAATTAGTAATCCTTGTCCTTCTTTTAATTCATTGACTCAATTAAATTAAAATGAGCTAATTGTAATTGAAATTGGCAGCTACTTTAGAAATAAAGAAAACTCAAAAAATTTTCTAATCAGAGTTAAATGAACTCTTCCGTAAATTTTGTATAAAAGGGGAATAATTAATGTAGTTAAAAGGTAAATCTTTATTGCAGTCATTTTAGAAAAATTACATTTTTCTGTTGACTTTGAAGATCGAATCGCCGGTTGAAGCCAAAAATTAAGGCCCTTCAGGAATTATCAGTAGAGAGAATTACATAGGGTAAATATAACCCAATAATTAAATATCTTCTTTTTTTTCTTAGTACTTATTTTAAATCCTAAAATTAAAATGTCAATAAAATCAAAGTGTAAACAAATTCTAAAACAATCGCTTCAGAATTTATTTTCACAAAAAAAAATACTTTTAAAATTATTTTTCAAAAAATCATATCTAAATATACATATATCACATTGAAATCTCATAAACTTCACATTATTGGATATTTGGAGTATTTCCTCCAAATAAATGGGTACTTTACTTATTTCATAAATATTCCATTAATAATATTAACCTAATCCTTCTGTGAAATCATTTTAAGTATATATATCCTAGTTTCCTACATAAATTAAATGAGAGCTTGAATAAAGATAATTGCATTAGTCTTATTTGACTATTTTAATGGATTTTTTTCGTTTTGTGTGTAGGAATATATGAATGATTATATATAGTTATCATGCTACCAAGAGTTAGAGCTTCCATTAAATTGACAATTGAAATATGCTCCACAAATATTATACTAGTATTCTTAGATTTTAAAATAATCAAATATACTTTTTTCCATTAACTTATGCTGATAAACTTAATCCATCCTGAGAACTTTGATATATTCTTTATTCTGATTTTAGATCTTATTTAACTCTGTATTAGATAGCATCGAATAAATAGCAAAAATAACCTTAAGATAAGATTTTAGAATATTATTCTTCTTTGAATTCTATGTTGCAAATATTGAAAGAATGATAGATATAATGATTTCTAAATTTTTTTTCGTAATTTTCTTTATTTCTAGGTCTAATTCACCTAAGATCATTTAATTTTTTACTATTATTAATTTTTAAATTACTGCAAAAAGTAACCTTATATTTATCAGTAATTTTGCTTAATGATGTGTTCATTTCGCTTGCTTCATCATTTTGTAATTCTTCAAAAACTGGTTTTACTTCTTTTTCAATCTTATGGAAAACTTCTTAATTGCAATTATTATTGGGAAAATCAAGCTTGCTTAGTTCATATCCTAACCTTATTGATATTAATTGTGCCTTAGAAATAGACTAGGAGGCTTCTTTACAGTGTTAAATCAAATTTTATGTTTTCAACTTCTGCTCCTCAAATATTTTGTCAATCTTTTGCTAAAAGTTTCTTAGATTGGTCTCCCACTATTAATATTACTCCATAATCTATTTTTCTCTTAGTAAGTCAAGATTAGAATAAAATTATTAATATTGGTCCTTAATTTTAGCTTGAAAAATAGTTTCAATGGATTTTCAACGACCTTGAAATTAGAATTGTAATTTAACATTATGAAGAACTAATATTTGATTTTCCTTTAATTTTGATTCGAGTATTCATAACAATAATGCAACCAAATTTAATACACCAAGATGAATCCATTAAACCACATATCTTGTGTGAATTTTACAATACACTTTATCTTCCATATATAAATAATGATTCTCAATATTTCTATTAATTTGAGGAATTTAAATTATGGAAAATCCTATAGAAGAATTTTGAATAAATTCATATAATAAAATTCATTGTTTTTGAACTTTCAAGTGCTTAGAACAGGGCTTTTGAATGAAAATGCTTCTTTTAATTAATTCTTTTTTAATTTCATTTAATATATTTCATCCTGTATTAAAAAATTAAACTTTAATTATAATAATAGGGAAATTATATATTATCAATCGTATATAAAAATCATAGATGAATATAATACAGTTAATTTCCAATAATTATTTCCCTTTATCAGACATATTATTATAAGTGATCTTACTGTTTTGGTATCGCTTTCAAGTGCAAGATATTGTTGCTATCCATTTTAGGTTATAATGAAGAAATTGATAGGTTGTAAATGGAAAAGAATAATATTTTACATAAAATTTGAGATTTAATATAGACTAATGGTGAACAGCAATATTATTTTAACAAATTTTTAACTTAATATTATGAATATTCACTTGTTAATAATTGGCAAATTAGCGTGTTAATCTGAAGAATAAATTATTCAATTAAAAATAACGAATTATATTAATCAATTGTTCATATATGACTTATAACCAATTAAATGCACATTCTTGCTTGAATAATCTAACATCGTAAAAACTATGGAAAGCAGTTTCTATTATTGGTTTAGTTCAAATTAATCTTATTATTATTTTCAGACATATAATTCAATTAATTGCAAAAGGTTAAATTAGTATTGAAAATTTGACTTTGATTTTTTTACCTTGATTAACATACTAGAACTTATAAAGATAATTTTTTAGTTTTGATTTACGTAATAATATTTAATTAAAATTAATAATAAAATCTGATGATTCACAATAAATTCACATGGCTCGTACTCAAATATTCAAAATCCCTATTAGAATACAATGATTAATCAAAATTAGAGTAATTTTCTTCATTTACGTATCTTGAAATGTCTTGATCCTTTGTTTGCATATCATTCTGATATTCAATTATTTTTCCCTTCTCATAAGTTCCGTTAATTCTAAGATGCTCCTCTCTTACTTGTTCTAAAAACTCCTTAGGCTGAGATTACGTCTATTTTGAATAATATGGGTTCTAAATTTGTAGGTACTAACTTCTAATGTTATTATAGAATCTATTCTTTATTTAGTTATCCTAAAATAAATTTAAATATTACCGATCTACCCACAAGAAATTTAGAAATTTATGACCACTTGGAACCATACTCTAAATACTTTTGGTATATTAGTTAGTCTTCTTCTTTAGTAAAACCATTTTATTTTAAATTTGGATCTAGTGAATTGACGAAGCGATTTCTGCATTATTTACTATTTCTATTTTTGATTATCTATGCTATTTTTGACCACTTCTTTCCGTATTATTAAATGAGCTATAATAACAATTAATCCTCCTTAGAATTCCAAAATTAATTAGTTCTACTCTAATATCAAATTTAAATATAATACCCTCTGCCCTTAAAGTCTCTTCCATCTTTGTGCACATTAGTTAGGATTTCTATTGGGTACATACTCAGCTATTGCTATCCAATTCATTCCACACATTTTGATTCCTTTTTTGAGTAAGTTATCTTCTNATATAAAAATCATAGATGAATATAATACAGTTAATTTCCAATAATTATTTCCCTTTATCAGACATATTATTATAAGTGATCTTACTGTTTTGGTATGGTCTGGTTTGAAACATTCTCATAATATCGCTTTCAAGTGCAAGATATTGTTGCTATCCATTTTAGGTTATAATGAAGAAATTGATAGGTTGTAAATGGAAAAGAATAATATTTTACATAAAATTTGAGATTTAATATAGACTAATGGTGAACAGCAATATTATTTTAACAAATTTTTAACTTAATATTATGAATATTCACTTGTTAATAATTGGCAAATTAGCGTGTTAATCTGAAGAATAAATTATTCAATTAAAAATAACGAATTATATTAATCAATTGTTCATATATGACTTATAACCAATTAAATGCACATTCTTGCTTGAATAATCTAACATCGTAAAAACTATGGAAAGCAGTTTCTATTATTGGTTTAGTTCAAATTAATCTTATTATTATTTTCAGACATATAATTCAATTAATTGCAAAAGGTTAAATTAGTATTGAAAATTTGACTTTGATTTTTTTACCTTGATTAACATACTAGAACTTATAAAGATAATTTTTTAGTTTTGATTTACGTAATAATATTTAATTAAAATTAATAATAAAATCTGATGATTCACAATAAATTCACATGGCTCGTACTCAAATATTCAAAATCCCTATTAGAATACAATGATTAATCAAAATTAGAGTAATTTTCTTCATTTACGTATCTTGAAATGTCTTGATCCTTTGTTTGCATATCATTCTGATATTCAATTATTTTTCCCTTCTCATAAGTTCCGTTAATTCTAAGATGCTCCTCTCTTACTTGTTCTAAAAACTCCTTAGGCTGAGATTACGTCTATTTTGAATAATATGGGTTCTAAATTTGTAGGTACTAACTTCTAATGTTATTATAGAATCTATTCTTTATTTAGTTATCCTAAAATAAATTTAAATATTACCGATCTACCCACAAGAAATTTAGAAATTTATGACCACTTGGAACCATACTCTAAATACTTTTGGTATATTAGTTAGTCTTCTTCTTTAGTAAAACCATTTTATTTTAAATTTGGATCTAGTGAATTGACGAAGCGATTTCTGCATTATTTACTATTTCTATTTTTGATTATCTATGCTATTTTTGACCACTTCTTTCCGTATTATTAAATGAGCTATAATAACAATTAATCCTCCTTAGAATTCCAAAATTAATTAGTTCTACTCTAATATCAAATTTAAATATAATACCCTCTGCCCTTAAAGTCTCTTCCATCTTTGTGCACATTAGTTAGGATTTCTATTGGGTACATACTCAGCTATTGCTATCCAATTCATTCCACACATTTTGATTCCTTTTTTGAGTAAGTTATCTTCTCTAGTACTCCAAGCTGTTTTGATAATTTTTAACTTTATGCAAGATTCATCTTAGTATTCAACACCGTTTCTCATCTTTGGGTAGAAAAAATAATCTTAATTATTGGGATTTGTATAAATTTAAACTAGCGTTTATCATCAAAACCAATCTTGTGATATATGAACTTAATGTTTTAATTAATAAGATACAATTATAATTAATAGGTATAATATCTCACATAAATATAATTATTAAAAATGCAAATATCTAAATATGCTCATAACCTGCAAGTTATGTTACCTTATTAAAAATTTTAAATCTAACTTTCAAAGGGTTTATTCAATTTTTGTCGACACTTTAACTCAAAAAATTTGTACTTCTGGAAATTTAGTAATTATGAAGTAATTTATACTACTCGTTATTCATGTATAGAGTTGATTTCCGAGTTTATGTTATTTTCAAAATTCTTTGCTCATTCTTACAGTTTTAAGTCTAGCGGTATTTAAGATGTCTAATAAGGTTGATAACACCTTAATTTCCAGAAGGCAATTTAATTAAAAAAAAACTAATTATGGTTTCTTTCAACTACACCAAATAAAATAAGCATTAATATACTTGCATTTTCATTAATTAAGTTTAATTTCAAAAGGGTCCTTGATTGATTGGTTTTAATGAGAATTAAGTCAGATTCTACATATAGAAAAAAATTTAATAAAAAAACTTTTCAAACGTTACCACATTTGATTAATACGAAAAATAATTTTACGCCTAATTGATACTAATTATAGGTTAAAACTTATCTGATTTCTATTCGGATTCTATAAGATAATTGAATTCTTTTAATATCTCCACAATTTAACAAATTACATTAATTACAAGAAAACTCCATTTCTAATCAACAATGAATTTTAGTTTTATGTGTAAAATATATATAAATTTTGATTCTTAAAATAATTTATGCTCAGCATAAATATATCAAGTATATCTAGGTTTAAAGCTGCTTTCGCAATTTGGAAACCCAACAACAGTTTATGAGTTTACTTAATAATTTTGTATAATTAATATTAATGAATATTTTTAATATATAATAATGTGTGATATATAAATTTAAATTTAAATTGTTCCTTCATTATATTATTTTTGCTATTGCTCTCTCATCTTATTCAGCTTTTAGCAAATTTCGTTCTGATTAATCATATACACAAAATACCTAAGTGTCTTAAACCAACCTCTAAATTACACTTTTCTTTTTGTAATCTGTTGTTATTTTGATTTCATATAATTTACTAATGGTTTGATATTTTTTATCGAGTACTTCTCCGATCTGATATTGATTTGTATATGAATTTGAAGATTGCAAATTATTAAAGCTAAAATAATATATATTTAATTTATAAAAAAAAGCATAGAATTCAATTCCAATTATTGCATAGGATGTGATATAAATCTCATAAATAGAGCTTTTTGCTTTTACTTAAACTCATTTATAACCTATGATATTCATATAAATTTAAAGGCTATTCTTGAAACTAATTAATGATTGTATGTGAGGTCTTTTTAGCACCTTCATAAAATTGAGCCCTCTTTTTCAATAACCATAATAAGTAATCTTCGATTTATATGTTACTCTGCTGTTTTTAATTTCCTTTATTCTTTTTAACAAAGATTCTTATATAAAAGATAGTAGAATTCATCGAAATTCGATGAAATCCCTTCTGAGCATTCAGATTTATACAATATTACAATAGAAAATAAAATTAGATGTGTTTCTATATTAATAATAATCATATTAAAATTATTAATTCATTTTATAATGTTCTCAAGACTTGTATTAGCTGATAATTCAATTATTTTCAAATATTAATGCCTAAATATATATTTCAATTTATACTTAGCTGCAACTGCATCTTTTAAATTGTATTTAGAACTAATCTAATTTCCTCCATATTATATATAGATCTCTAATTCTTGCAATAGTGAAAGTTCATCCTCCTTTAAATTAAACCGATTTCTTTTCACATCAAAAGCCAATTGGTAATAATATAAATCTATTAGATCTTAGTCATCTTCTTCAAATTGAATATACTATTTAATTCTTAGATAAATATCAAACCTTTTGTTAAGTTTATAGACGTTATTATTTATTTCCTCATGAAATTCTAATTTATTTAAAATATCAAAAAAGTTGGTAGATTCATCGACATATGAAGTATTGTAAATAACTTCAGTTTTAGATTAAGCAACCATTAATCCAAAGTACATCCAATTATCCTACTAATTTATAAGACTACAAGCCTGCTTAATTACTTATTAAACACTGAAATGATGTTCCAATTCCACCCATATCGGAGTATCACTATGAATCATCAATTTAACTATTGGTTATTTGCATTCGAACATTAATTATAACTCATCTTTTGGAGGCAAATAAACTCTAGGACAAAGCTGAGTTTTTATTTCATCTTTAAACACTTTCACATCAGTGTTAATTGATAAATTTTTGATTATTTATTTAGTATATTTCTACATCTCTGGCTCTTTGAAAAGTTTATTTTCAGATTTCTGTAGTTATTCAATTAAATACTAGATAAATGGTAATGGGTGTTAAAGAGGAATACAATGAGTGATTACTATGCATAATCTTAATAAATAATAGAGATGTTCCTTTGTGTTTCCCTCAATTTATTTAAAGATCTATAAAAATATTTCTTCACGAATTTCTTAATTGTTTTCCAATTTGACTCCGTCATTAAATTTTCTACTAGTTGTTTCAAGTTCTATTGATTTTTTTAAGGCATCGATATCAAGAGCAAGCGAGCGTTATAAACTTTTGGGAGCTGTTGGTAGTTCAATTTATGCTGTTGTACCTATTAAACTACATAATATCCTCTCCAAATGTTCTTTTGTAGTTAGACTCGATCTTTTCATATGAGCAAATTTTGTTATGCTTTTAAACACATTTAAAGCAACCCCTTCATTTGATATCTTAGTCAAAGGTTTCTTAATATTGTCAGTTTGACATTTCATAATTTTTTCAAGTTAATTCCCTTATTAATGAAGTACTTATTAGCAATAATCTTTAAATTAATTACTTTGCAATATATAAAGTAATTCATTGTCAAAGTCCAAGTTTACATTTTTATCAGTAGTTGACCTAATATCTAATAACTTTTTATTTTGTTAAGCTTTTTCATAAATCACAAAATTTTATGGGTGAGGATTTTGAATTAAACTTTGAATCACAAACTTTCTATCGCACTTTTTATGCTTTCTCTTTTCTTCTTCTATTTATTATTTTAAGTATTATTCTTCTTCTTATTCTATTTGTTTCTAGATCAATTATTAATAATTTATCAATTTTTCATACTCTTCAATAGTCAACACTTTTGGTGTTTATCCAAAGTAAATTTTAAACCCATTCTATTCAATTTGATTTAAATGTGTCTTTTTGTTCTACTTTTCTATTTCGTATTATTATTTATTTTCTAATAGTTCATATGCACAGTAATCTGAAACATCATCAATCTTCATTTAGGTATATTTAAATTTAGAATCATCACTTAGCAATGCATATGACTCCAAATCAGAATGCTAAGAGTCTGATTATAATTTTGATTTCATAATTCTTCTATGAATTTACTTTTATTCATTGTCTAACAAACAATAAGCATTATTTTTGTATTCCTTTAATTGATCTTCATCTAAAAGGAGAAATGCTTCGTAATCAGAAAAATCAACTTTGCCAAAATCCTGTTTATCCTATTCATATCTATTTAATTTTTGTTATAACAGTTCCTATTTTTCTTTATAACTCTTAACTTGTTCCCATGAATACACAATCAATTCTTTTAAGTGCTAATCCATAACATTTTTATCCTTTAATAAAAAATAAGCTAATGAATAATTCTTATAGACAATATCTTTATTTTATAATAGTCGATATGCAACGCTGGCCTTTGGATGTAAATAATTCTCAAATATAATAGGGTTTAATATATTCTTCATTTTGATTTTCATCTATTCTTTATTTTTCCTTTTGTTTTTTTTCTCAATTGTTAAATTTTGGAATGCTATTGATTCAATATTGATCATTCCTTCATTATCATTTTATTCCAATAATAATTGTTTTCTAACTTTCCACTATTCATCATTTAGTAGTCTGAATGCAGTTGAATCCAAGAGATCATGTCTTATCAAATTCAATTCATCTAATCTTTATTATGCTCTAAATCTTTATTTTTTTAATATCTCATATTATTCTGCATTTGCAAGTTCTTTTGAAATGTTGTGTAATCCCTCTCTTTTTCGATTAATGTATTCATTTACATTAGATATGGACAAATATGCTTCAATGTCAGAAATATCATTGAATAAAGAAAGTTTTTCTTTATATTTTAAATATTCTTCCTTATTTTCAAGTAATTTAAAAGACTCAGGATCAGAAATATCGATATCATATCCAAATTTAACTTTAATAGATAATAATCTTAACGGAAGACTTTCTTATTTTTATTGCGTATATAATTTTTTTTGTTCCTATTCTAATAATAAAAAAGATTCAGGATCTGAAAGGTAATCATCTAATAAAAATTTTTTTTTCTACATTTATCTGGTTCTCTTATTTATTATAATTTCTATTCTTCTAGTCTTTTATTATTCATTTAATAAAGATTATGCCACATTTTTTTTATTTTCTAATTTTAATCTTTTGTATTCATTTTGCTATCCTGTGGTCAATTATTTATAGGCCTCTAAATCACTCAAAAATGGATCCAATTACGCATAGATTTTATCTTATAAATCTTTCATTCTCTATAGTCTCCTCGATTGCTTTATTTAATGTTTTTAATTTTAATCCAATAAGTTAAATGCGACTTAGTTTTGATCTTACTTTTTCAAATTTAAATATTGCAGTTTTTACTCAAATGTCAATAAAGAGAAAGATTCTTAATCTGAAACTTCTTTTTCAATGGCTTCAAGTTCTTTCTATTGTTGTTCAAGGTTATTCTTTTAAATGTTTTTTTCCCTTTAGATTAGTTGTTCTTCATTTAATAATTAGTATGCTGTATTTTGGATCTCCTCATAGGGTGTTCCATCTAACAGACTTCGCTGCTTTAATTACAAATGATTTATTTTGGTTTTTTTGTATTATTATAACTACTCTTCATTCAGTAATTAATAAGAATCCAGATCAGAAACTTCAATCATATTCTCCCATTAAATTTCTTAATTAATGGTCTAATTTTAAGTTTCTGTTTGAGGTTACTTTAATTCTGATTTTTAAATTACTCCTTATTCATTAGATTTAATCCTTTTAACACATGATAAAATTGCCATTTTGAATTATCTAACTCTAAAGGCTTTTTAAATTATTTTTGCAAAGGTGTTCAACTTCTTGTTATGTGAACATAATAGTTTGTTGATATTTTCAAAAGCTTCCTTTTTGAAGTACACCTAATTTTATCCAAATAACAGCCCTTTGGCTTAAGTTATCCTTTTAGATATTTCCCTTACTAAAGCCTTCATATCTTGATTGCTACTAAGATGTTTTTATAATGTTATTTTTCTGTTGAATACATCTAAATGGTGAAATCTTTAATAAAATTCATTGTAAGTCATTCTATGAGGATAGCTATATTGAAAAAATTTGATAGAATCAAGAATTCTGTATTATTTTAAGTCCTGTCTTTCCTTTAGGCATCTAATATATAATAATTAAATGTCTTTTGAAACTAAGATACTATTCAATTTAACTAGATTCTATGGTATTTCATTCTATTATTCTAAATTTTCCAAAGAGGTTTTATTATCTTCAAATTAAATTTAATTATATAGTTCTGAAAGTTAATCTTAGATTAATAATTGTTAACAATTCTTAAAAGTGTGTTAAAGGTATATCTACTCAATTTACTCTGAGATATAATTGGAAATTAGATTGGTCTATCCAGGATAATCTAAAATACTTATCATCAAGATATTGTCATTTAAACAGGTTAAACCATTCATTATATCAATAATCTGCTACACAAACTATTAGTATTGTTCTCCATTTTCAATCTTTTTTTCTGCTTACACGGCCTTTTAAATTTCAACATTAGGCAAATTCTCCCAGTTTTATTAAAAATATTCCATGTTCTCATAGTCAGAAATATCAATATAATATAATTGTACTACAAAGCCAACCAATTGTTTTTATTTATAGATGAATCTATAATTTACTACTCCTTGGGTATGTCCATTCTTGTTTGTTATTAAGGCCTTGATTAAATTATAATAAACAATATAATCCTTACTTAAGAAGCTTACAAGATCAGTTATAATTTATGTTTTTCCATATCCTTAATTTCCAGTAATAAATAGTTGTGAACTTTTTCCCAAATCCAAATTTATGTATGCAAAAAACAAAGATGAGAAAATATGTGGAGGTACTTGATTAATGATTAATCTTTCATCAATATACTTTTTGTATTGAATATAATCGACAAGAGATGTATTGACACTCTAGATCAGAACTTATCGATCAAGATAAACGTTATTTTTGATTTTAGATAGAATTTCAGGTTCATTAAGATAAGGCAATTCTGTTAAATCGATTGTTTTGTGATTGCTGGCCCGGTAAACTTGATTTACGGGAACATCGCAAATTTTATCCTCCTACAATAGGATTCTAGCTTCACTTCTTTGGTTTAACAATTTTTATAAATTCCCTCTTTAATACTTGCCTTCAATCAATGCCCAGCAGGGAGTGCCATTAATCATCCACGCTGTGTTAATATACATTTCTAAATATGAATAATTAATAAAATGAAATGATACTAATGTTTTATATTAATTTAATCATAATACATCAATTGAGTTGAAGTGTCTTATTGATTCACAATAGAGTTAGAAAATTATATTGTAAATTACACAATTTTATTAGACAAGAAAATTTATATTACAAATTATACAAAAAATGATAGTAATGCACCAATAATTTAATTATGATTCAAAATTTATTGAATGAAACAATTGGTGGTTTATAAGTGCTATTGAGACATAAGGAAATATATACAGCATTAGTTCACACCAATCAACCAATCGATACACCTTTAGAAGAATTTGATACCTAAATAATCAAAATGGTTGAAGAAACACCTAAATTTCCTATAGATTTTGAGATGTTCAGCTTTACTAAAACNCAATTCTTAAAAGTGTGTTAAAGGTATATCTACTCAATTTACTCTGAGATATAATTGGAAATTAGATTGGTCTATCCAGGATAATCTAAAATACTTATCATCAAGATATTGTCATTTAAACAGGTTAAACCATTCATTATATCAATAATCTGCTACACAAACTATTAGTATTGTTCTCCATTTTCAATCTTTTTTTCTGCTTACACGGCCTTTTAAATTTCAACATTAGGCAAATTCTCCCAGTTTTATTAAAAATATTCCATGTTCTCATAGTCAGAAATATCAATATAATATAATTGTACTACAAAGCCAACCAATTGTTTTTATTTATAGATGAATCTATAATTTACTACTCCTTGGGTATGTCCATTCTTGTTTGTTATTAAGGCCTTGATTAAATTATAATAAACAATATAATCCTTACTTAAGAAGCTTACAAGATCAGTTATAATTTATGTTTTTCCATATCCTTAATTTCCAGTAATAAATAGTTGTGAACTTTTTCCCAAATCCAAATTTATGTATGCAAAAAACAAAGATGAGAAAATATGTGGAGGTACTTGATTAATGATTAATCTTTCATCAATATACTTTTTGTATTGAATATAATCGACAAGAGATGTATTGACACTCTAGATCAGAACTTATCGATCAAGATAAACGTTATTTTTGATTTTAGATAGAATTTCAGGTTCATTAAGATAAGGCAATTCTGTTAAATCGATTGTTTTGTGATTGCTGGCCCGGTAAACTTGATTTACGGGAACATCGCAAATTTTATCCTCCTACAATAGGATTCTAGCTTCACTTCTTTGGTTTAACAATTTTTATAAATTCCCTCTTTAATACTTGCCTTCAATCAATGCCCAGCAGGGAGTGCCATTAATCATCCACGCTGTGTTAATATACATTTCTAAATATGAATAATTAATAAAATGAAATGATACTAATGTTTTATATTAATTTAATCATAATACATCAATTGAGTTGAAGTGTCTTATTGATTCACAATAGAGTTAGAAAATTATATTGTAAATTACACAATTTTATTAGACAAGAAAATTTATATTACAAATTATACAAAAAATGATAGTAATGCACCAATAATTTAATTATGATTCAAAATTTATTGAATGAAACAATTGGTGGTTTATAAGTGCTATTGAGACATAAGGAAATATATACAGCATTAGTTCACACCAATCAACCAATCGATACACCTTTAGAAGAATTTGATACCTAAATAATCAAAATGGTTGAAGAAACACCTAAATTTCCTATAGATTTTGAGATGTTCAGCTTTACTAAAACTTTTTGTGATGCAGAATTTATAACCGGAAATTAGATTATGTAATTTGACGATAATGTGTGGCCTGAATTTTATAGAAGTAGGAAAGACTTTTAGGAAATTAAAAAATAAGAATTTTTGGCAAGAAAAAACTTTGTAATCTCAAAAAAACTCACTCCACTTTAAATACAAACTCATCCATTTTTTAAAAAGCCTCATTTCACTAATTACATCACAGTTAACCCAAATATATAAGAATCAAAGAGTTAAGATTTTGGAAATTATAATACAATAGTACCTGCGTTTTCAAACTTCTTTGATGCAGCATAATACTTTAGAACTTTGATAAAATAAGAAGATAGAGTTTTCTATGATGTTGGTCCTTAATGTTTGCATTAAGTTCTAGATTTGCTTGATCTTTACATTATCACTATATATTCTGGTTAATTAGATGAAAAATTAAGAGTAGGAAAAATGCCAAATTTTGACACAATTTAAAAAAAGTTTAAGCTGACCTATAAGTCTTAAGTCTATCCTCAGCATAAAGGATACATCTAGTTTCTGGTTTTTGAAAAATGATTGTTGAATATGTATAATAATTGATAAAAGTAAACAGTTTTAGTTATTAACTTGGTTTATTTCTCTTAATATCGTAAAGGAAATGAAATTTGATTCTTTTTTGTTTTTTAGAAATAAGATTAATATTAGATGATTAAGAATTACAGAGTGCAATTTAAATTTAGATTAGAATTAATTCTCAAAGGATGAAGTTTGAAATTTAAAAAATTCGACTTCTTCCAAATTTCAGAATTTTTATTGGCTATGATTTAATTTAGTAATTTATATAATTATCTGACAATAATATAAAGATAATATAATTATGTCTATACAAATTAAAAACACAAAGAGAAGTATTATTATGCATAAAATTAGATGAATTAAACTCATCCTATCAAGGCCCTCCTGGACCTGCTAGTTACAATCCACAATTAGATTCTTCATATACGAAACCCCCAAAATGGACTATCAGAGGAGGGAATTAGAGAGAAATTTTAGTATAATAAAGCCTTCCAGGACCTGGATAGTACCATCCTAAATTGCCAGAATCATAGAAGAAAACCCTCATTCATGGGAAGTCATATCAGTTCGACAAAGAAAAAAGTTATAAACCAGGACCAGGGTCTTACAAAATAGAAGTGTCTTAGTTATCGAAGATTGGTTTTAAAATAGGAAGCTAGAAACGATATAAAGAGGATTAAAAAAGATCCCCTGGGCCAGGAGATTATGAAATAATTTCTAAATCTAATGTGCCATCTTTTAAAGTTGGCAAGTAATCTCGATCAGAGAAGAAAGTGAGTAATACTGTAGGACCAGGGTATTATAATATGCCTTCGTTAATGAAAACTGATGCTGGCTTTAAAATAATTCCAAGAAGGGAAAAAACTATCTAAAACATTACTCCAGCCCCTAATGCATATGAAATTTAATCATAAGAAAGAGTAAAATCGTTTAAGATTGGAACAAGCAAAAGAGATGGGATATTTAACAAATCTATATCACCTGGTCCTGGCGATTATTCAGTTGAGATCGTAAAGGAACAAGCAGGATACTCAATAGGCAGGAGTTAACGATCAGATAAAAAGATTGATTCAATTCCTGGTCCAGGCTATTATAAATTCGTTAAGCCTAGTAATGCACCAAAATACTCAATTTATGAGAGACATAAAGAAAAATCAGACATGAGTGGACCAGGACCATAATCATATACAATTGGAGATTTTAAGGATACTAAGACAGTGATATTTGGCCACGCAAAACGTGATAGTTATAGTAGATTAATAGTTCCAGTATGTTTAATTTATTAAGACTTAGGGACCAGGGGAATATGAGACTGATGCAAAATAAAGAAAGCCACATGTGAGTATTGTATTTGGTAGAGAGAAGAGATCATAAAGTTGTTCAGATCACACCTCGATACCAGGCCCAGGATAATATGAAATATCAACTACTTTTTATGCGAAAAAAAAATGAAATGATTTGGCTTATTGAGAACTAGATAAAATATTAATTTTAATAAGTTGTTTAATTTCTTCTTGTTTTCCTATGGTTATGAGAAGTATTATTTTACCTTATATTGTGTATCTAACTGAATACAATAATATCGTTAAAGAGGAATTCAACTTTTATAATAACAGTTCCAATAGTATTTTTTTTCTAAATGAAAATCTGTAATTAGTACAAATTATTTTTGTACATCAAATAGGACCGTCTATTTTAGGTTATTCATCAATTTAATAAGTCTTTCATTTCAATTCATAGGCAAGTTGACTCATTGAATAAAGGCTATTATTATATTTTAGAGTTCAACTTTCAGAGCAAATGTAAATCAGTTAGCATTGTATATTGTTTTTAAACGATAATCTGTTTTTGATCCAAAATAAAGCATTGTTTATTTTTAATAAATATAAAGATGATCATAAATAGATAATCTCATCTATTTCTAAGATTAACTTCTTCTCCTAAGTTCTATCATGGTGGTTTGAAAGATTAGGATCGAATATTCACAAATGTTTATCGTGATGGAGATCCTTATATACAAGGTGCATTGAAGAGAGTATGATGATGAATAATTTAGGGAGATTGGCATAGAACAAAAGACATACTGACTATGGGTTAAGATTGGATTATAGATGAAATTAAGAAGAGTGGTTTAAGAGGAAGAGGAGGAGCAGGATTTCCAAGTGGTTTGAAGTATTCATTCATGCCCAAAGTCAATCCAGACGGAAGGTAGTTATGTAATATTATATTAAAGACCATCTTATTTGGTGATCAATGCTGATGAGTCTGAACCAGGAACATGCAAAGACAGGGAAATTCTAAGACATGATCCTCATAAATTAGTTGAGGGTGCATTATGTGTGGGATTTGCTATGAGAGCTAGAGCTGCATATATATATTGTAGAGGAGAGTTTTGGGTTGAAGCTAATGCGTTGCAACAAGCAGTTGACGAGGCATATAAAAAGGGATTCTTGGGAAAGAATGCATGTGGGAGTGGATATGATTTTGATGTCTATGTTCACAGTGGAGCAGGTGCATATATTTGCGGTGAAGAAATGGTACTATTTAGAATAAACTTAAGGGTTTAATTGAATCCTTGGAAGGAAAACCAGGCAAGCCTAGACTTAAGCCACCTTTCCCAGCTAATGCGGGTTTATGGGGTTGTCCTACTACTGTTACTAATGTTGAAACTGTTTCTGTCTGTCCAACCATTCTCAGAAGAGGAGCGAATTGGTTTGCTTCATTTGGCAGACCCAACAACAGAGGCACCAAATTATTTTGCATTTCTGGTCACGTCAACAATCCTTGTACAGTTGAAGAAGAAATGTCTATTCCACTTAAGGAGTTGATTGAAAGACATTGTGGAGGTGTTAGAGGAGGGTGGGATAATCTCAAATGCATCATTCCAGGAGGTTCATCTGTGCCTATGTTGCCTAAAGAAGTATGTGAAACTGTCCTAATGGATTTTGATGCTTTGAGAGATGTCAGATCAGGATTGGGAACTGCTGCAGTAATTGTTATTGACAAATCCACTGATATTATTGATGCGATCTTGAGACTAAGTAAATTCTATAAGCATGAATCATGTGGACAATGTACTCCTTGCAGGGAAGGTACTTCATGGTTGGTTGATTTATTGGAAAGAATGAAAGTGGGAAATGCTGATTTTGCTGAGATTGACTAATTGGAAGTACTGCAATCTTACTATTATTCTTAAGGAATTAACTTATTAAATTGAAGGTCATACTATATGTGCACTTGGAGATGCTGCTGCTTGGCCAGTTTAAGGGTTGATTAGATCTTACAGGGAAGAAATCGAAGAAAGAATTGAGGATTATCATTCAAAACATCCAGTCAAATCTAGACAATTGCGTAGTCATCCATAATAATCAGGTCATTGATCTATTCATAAAATTGAATATAAAATTTTTTAGTTTCTCTTGTTTTTTACATATATAATAATAATAAATACTATGAAAAAGCAATCAACTAATAGTCAAAATAGTTCAGTCGGATTCAATAGGACTTAAGTGTTTGAGTAAAAGGCTGAACAATCCAACCCTTTTGAAAAAACACTTAAATCAATGAACACAGACAGAAGGGCTTTGATTTAAAGTTTTTTAGGTATTGAATTTAACTAATCAAGATGCAAATGCAAATTCAAATTTGGAGCAACATCCACACAATCAAAGGGTCTTCACAAAAACTATGACTGTAGAAGCCAAGGTAGATGAAATAAAATTTGATAACATTCCAGGAGTGTTATAACAGAAAAAATTTAATTATGGTAATGTGTATAAAGAAAGATCTAAAAAAAATCCTTATGTCATCATTTAATCTTTGGTTAGGCGATTCTTAGCCAAGAAGTTAGTCAATGAAAGAAAGAAATATTTTTAGAAATTGCTTAAAGAAGATTAAAAGATTACAATAGTGGACAAATGGGTAAATGATGAAAAACAATGGGCTTAATCTGTTATCTCGAAGCTCAAGGTTTAACCAAAATAACCCATTCAGGAAAGAAAAACCATTTCTGGTTTGGATAAAAACAATCCATTTTATCACACATAGATTGAAATAATGGGTGAAATGGGTGTGTTAGAAAAAGATGACTTTATAGAAATCAATCCAGCTACTGCATTTGCTAATCCAGCTCTTCCAATCACTGAAGATATTAAATTCAAAAAACCTCCTCTTACCAGACTCAGACCTAAATCTGCCTATCAGAGTTAGGTTAAACCTAAAATTATGCCAATCCAATTACCAAATGATAATTGTCAAATCTGGAAAGCATTTTACAAGAAAAAATACGGAAGAGAGAGTTTGCATGATCTTTCGATGAAGGAAATAAAAATCACAGATGATTATATCAAAATAGAGAATCAGGAAGCTGTTAAAGACAAGGCCAGAATTAATAAAGTAAATAAAATTTTAGAGAAAGAAGTACCAAAGGAACTTAAAGTTTAGAAATAAAAATAAACTTCATCCAAAAAGAAATAATTGGAAGACAGTATTGAAGATGAAGTTCAAAGTGAATTAGTCTAATCAGAAATAGCTGATGAAGTCGAGGAAGATATCCCAGAGGAAGAAGATATAGAAGAGGCAGTTGAAGAAGAAGGAGTTGCAGAAGAGATTGATGACATCTAATCCTCTCAAATTAAAGAAGAATCAATAGTTTAAGAGTCCTCTGTTATTAGAGAATCTATTCCATCGGCCTAGAAGAGTTCAAAAATCATTAAGGAATCCATTCAAGAGGATTATGGAGATGATTTTGAGGTTGAAGAATCACAAAAAATTAAGACTCAGCAATCATAATATGAAGATGATCAATTTGATTCCTATCATAGTCAAATGGAAGGTGATGCTCAAAGAAGGAAGGCTACTCCAAAATCTATTAGTGACAAAGCCATAATCTCACCTTAAACCTTTGTACCTGAAGTCAAATCAGTCCCTATTGAAATTGAACCAGGATGGTCTACCAAAAGAGCTAATTTAGAGGCAGAAATATTACTAAAAAATTACAAAGAAAAGTACTCTTAATTGAGAGAAGTGGAAATTAAGGATGAAGATTTTGAGCCACTCAAGTAGGAACACAGAGATCTAAAATTCATTCAATAATAAGTTAACAATCTAATTTCCCATACTGGAGACTTCTATAAAGGTTGGAAAGATGCTGTCAATCCCTAACCAAGTTAATCAGCTGACAAACTATATGCTTAATTCCAATATGAATTTTAAAGACTTTTATCTATGAATAGTTTAGGAACAAGATTCAGCAAAATATTATAATAAACAATAGTCAAGGATGTTCCTGTGGGTAATGTTAAGAATATTATGAGTGGAATAGATTAATAAATGTAAATTGTTTAACAAGTCTTAGAGAATCTATTATTTTAAGTGCAATAAATCTTTGATTTCAAATAAACCATGGAAGAAATGAGATTATACAGAAAGGAAATGGATTAAAAATTATAGTGGTTATTATTTAAACAGGATAAACTTATTAATAATCAATTAGGAAAATAATTAGAGGAAAGAGATAGAGATTTGAAAAAATTCATAGCTGCCTTATTTGAAAAATAAAGATTGGAATTCGGATCAAGAAAACTAGCAGCTACTGTAGATCCTCATTCATTGTCTGAAGCACTTTTAAAGAACCAAGGTATATTGTCATATAAATTTGAATAATCTGCATAGTCCAAAAAGGATTCAAGTGTCGGTAAGCAAAGAGATAAAAGAAGTGTAAGGGAGGAATCCTATTACTAAGCAGACTTTGAAGGTGAAGAATCTGAAAGGATTAAGACTGAAAAGTCAGATTAAAATGTCTATGAACAATCATATAAAAACAGTATTTCAGAAGACAGAGAAGTAGAAGATGGATCATAATAATCAGATATAGATTGGTAGACAGATATTAATGTATTTGAAAACACTCAGAATTCCTTTGTTGATAAGAAAGATTTAGATGTTTAATAGATTGTTGAGTACCTTTAAGAACAATTATTAAAGGAAATTTTGGAGGATCCATTTCCAGTTAGAGGTCAATTACAAAATTCCCAAGTTAAAAATGAGTCCAACATATCTTCATAATATAGTCAATCATTTGAGGAGGAATCTTTATCAGCATCTAAGGAAGTAGTCCCAGAACCAAAATAACCTCCTCCTCTTGCAGTAAAGCCTATTCAAACGAAAGAAAAAGTTGATGATTTTGGAATGGGCAAATCTGCTATAAATAGAGATGAGTTATCAAGAGAATTCGATTTAACTGATAATTCTTTTCCTGAATAATCCGAAAATAAAGAGGAAGGTAAGGAAATTAAGTTGGTTACAGATTTTAGATATTAGAATTTTGTAAAGTAAATTCTTGATAAGTATGGTAAAATGCTTGAAGGAAAAGAAAAGCAAGTATTAACTAAATTCCAATCAATTATGAAAAAATACAAAAATGATAAATCTTAAACTTTAGGATATTTGTTTTCTACAGAATTTAAGTTCATAGATAAAAAATAGGTGAATGAAGAGTAGGCATTCTAAATTGTGCAATCTTTGGAGGAACAATTATGCGAGTAATTTTTGAAGGAATACAATGATGTACTTATATTTGATAAAAATGTTAGGGCTCAAAGTTGGATATCAAAAGTGCACTAGAATAAGCAAAGGTTGTTGTTCTGAAAATAACAGAAAAAAGAATACCAGTAGATGCTTTTAGCTCTACCTACAATCTAAATCAAATTTATAATCATGCTTAAAGAAAACCACCTGCAAGAGAATGTCCTCTCAATTAGGAATTGGCTGAAGTATACATCAATGAGGAGATGGATAAATTTGGCAATGAAGTACATATAGAAATAATTATTCATAGGCTACTGATTTCATTCTAAGACAAATAGCTAGGACTACGATGGCAGACTTTGATAAAATTCTTCTAAAGAAAAAGAAGTGAGGCCTATTTTAAAATTAGAATTTTCATAATAATTTGTAATTACTTATTATTAATAATATTGTAATTTTTGTAATTAATTTACTATTAAATTTGAGAAGACCAATAAATTTAAAATATTTAAGAAGTCTTTGGAGATTAGAGAAAATAATGCAAAGATGCAGTTTAATTCATTTAGAATATGAATACCGTTTTTAAATTATTAATGTTATAATTTATATTAAATGAAAAAAGAGTAACATCAATAAAGGAGAGACACAACACTGATACAATTGTTAGTATTGTTGGGTGCTTGCCTTACAATGGGCATAGTGTTATTCAAAGTTGTGGGTTTACACGGAGCTTAGAATGATTTGTCATTTGAGTAGGCCTCATTGATTTAAGAATAAACATACTTAGAGCAATAAATAAAAGCATTACAAAATTCACTGACTTAACCCAGCTTTTTAGAAGTCAGGATGAGTGTGAATAAAAAATAGCATAAATAAAAAATAAATTCATCTGAACACAAGCATACTGAGATATAGAAGCCAACAGTAGACAAAAAGGAATATGAATACTTGGAATTGCCTAATAAATTGAAGGTCTTGTTAATAAGAGATCCAGAAACCAAGTTAACATAAGCAGCATTGAATGTTAATGCAGGGTCATGGTATGAACCAGATGAGTTTCCTGGTCTAGCTCATTTTTTAGAGCACATGCTATTTTAAGGTTCGCATACCTACCCTGAAACAAGTTATTTTGAATAATTGGTGGCAAAAGGAGGAGGTTACACTAATGCATACACTGAAGGAACGAGAACCAATTATTATTTCACAATAGATACAAGCAGAACAAGTGAAGCTTTGAATGTATTTGCACACTTTTTTATAGACCCACTCTTATCATAAGAGATGGTCTAAAAGGAAGCTAATGCAGTGAATTCTGAATATGAGATAAATGTGGCAGGAGATGGATGGAAAATATTGCATTTAATGAGTTTAATGTCAGATCCTAAGCACCCTATGAGTAGATTCACTATTGGAAATTTACAATCGTTGCATAAGCCTCATGTTGTCGAAGCTTTAAAAAAGTTTCATGAATAATATTATTCATCTAATCAGATGGCTTTGGTGATCAAGAGTTCATAACCAATTGAAATGATGAAAGAGTTCATTGAATCAAGTGAGTTCTTAAAAATTCCAAATTTGGAAATAGAAAAACCATCGTTGGCTCATTTTGGATTGCCAATAAAGGATGTTTCTAAATTAGTAAAATATCACATCAATACAAGAGCAACAACTCTAATTTACTTTTATTAATTGGAAGATAGTACAAAATATTTTGAAACTAAGCCTCTTCAATTTATAAACTCGATAGTTAGATCAAGACATGATGGAGGATTGTACAATTACTTAGTAAACAAGAATTTAATTGTTGACATGGATTCTCAACCATTTTTGGGTAATAATGGTTGTTTCTAATTCTACTTGATCGAAGTTGAATTAAGTGAAACATTGATAGGTCAATAAAAGGACTATGCCCTATAAATTGGACAAGCCATAATATCCTATTTTGAAGAATAGATACACAAATTCTATGATGAGGAGTAGAATCCAACAGATTTCTTAGAAGAAACCTATAAGACCAAGAAGGCTATGTCAGATGTCCAATTTAAATTCTTGGAGAAAGACATAGACATATTTAAATTGTCACACAATCTGAATACATTCCCACCCAAATATGTATTAAATGCAGAATCTGGTTATTTTAAATATGATCCCTAATGCATATATAATTATTTAGCTGATCTAATGAATCCTAACAATATGTTGATTTTGATCGGAGATGATGGATATAAATTGGTGTAAGAGGAAATAGAGAATGAAGAATTAAAGGCCTCATTCTTATCTTTTCAATAGCCATCAACATTGTTGTTGCAGTAGAGTGTTGCTGTTAGTGATTTGGATTTCATCAACTAAAGAGAACTCCAATTTTCAAGTGAACTTTATCACATATAATATGATGTCAAACCATTAGAGAGAGACAGTTTGGATTTCATGATGCTTGACAACATTCCTTTGAATTTACCACAAATTAATCATTACGTTCCAGTTAATTTAGCTTTTAAGTCATTATGCGAATCACAACAGATCTCATATATACAATCAGTTGATTCTGACACTCTGTATGATAGAAAAAATAGATAGAATATATTCATAGAAAATACTCACAAAATGCCATTCTATTTCACATCAAAGAAGGAATGTTAAGAACATGAATTTGAATATGAATAATACAATCATTTTCCATAATTGATTAAGAAGGACATTGAGGGTAAAACCTGGTGGAGATTGGATAGATCATATAGTCCAACTGTGTATGCAGGATTGAATTTTGAAACTGCTTTGGACATGAAATCTCTAAAGAAAGTGGCATTGTTAACAGTATTTAATAACTATGTGTCTGATAATTTATATAAATCTCTTTAACAATCATTTGAAGCTGGTTATGAATTGTCGTTTGACTCATCCATGAAAGGGTTATCACTGGAAATGTATGGATGGAGCGATAAATTTGAATACTTTTATAAGAATGTGTTAAGAGAAATTAAGAATGAAATTAGTGATGATGATCTTTTGAATAGAGTTAAATTAAGTCAAATCACTGAGTTGAGTAACACTTTTGAATAAAAGTTGTTCATCTAAGCCACTTCTGTGATGCTACCAACAATAATTCAAGGTTAACCAACCCCTTCTTAAATGATAGATGAAATCAATTCAGTAACTAAGGATGAATTGGCTCAATTTTAGAAAGAAATATTGGAGAATTTCAGATTCACCACTTATTTCACAGGCAATATTTTGAGAGATGAAGTGCAATCATTATAAAACCAAATTCCCAAGATATTTGATGAATCTACTTCACATATCAGAATTCAAAATCATATTACCTAAGTATCAGATCTGACTCGCAAATCTATAGTGTATTCATTAGTCTCTAAATCTACTAATTAACAGGACACGAATGGAGTTACTCTGAATTACTATTAAATTGGGTACAGAGATTAGAAGTAATTAGCCATGATGAATTTATTATATAAGATTCTCCACAATGCAGCATATGCCTATTTGCGTACACAATTGTAATTGGGCTATGTTGTAAGTGTCAAATTCAAACCAGTTGGTTGTTTGGACAGTGCTCAAATTTTGGTGTAGGGAACAGCAAAACCTCCCTATGTTGTGAATTAACATATAGAAGAGTTCTTAATTAATTATGGACGAGAATTGAAGGAGATGACTGATCAACAATTTGAGGAACTCAAAACTACTACTGTAATATATTCTATCATGATTTTTAGATATCTGGATTGAAGGAGGTCGAGAAGAATCTTAAGGACAAAGCAAGAAGCACTTGGTCACATATTAAGAATAATGATTTGGCGTTTGAGGAGAAGGAAATCGCTGCTCAATACATTGATATGGTTACTAAATCGGATCTCTTTTCCTTCTATGACAAGATTTTCACTTCAGGAAAGCTATCTCTTTAAGTGTATGGACAAGGAATGATCACTTAAACCATGGGAATCAGTGTCAATGATTTAGCCAATAAGGTGAAAAGCAATTCTCTATCGAAAGAATAAACTTATGCTGTCAGGGATGAAGTCACAGTTTCTACCTCTGATGATTTCAAGCAAAGAATCACTTCAAATTATAATTGCAATTACAAGATAAGTAACATTTGAAAATTATGGATAATCAAAATAATTCAATATAAAATTTGAACTTTTATATATGTTAAATTAATTCGCAGTTGAATTACTTAGAGATTTGAATTGTGTAAGAGGAAACCCTCTTTATTTTGATACCAGTCTCACCCCCTTATTTGAATCCATCTCATAGAATAGTGAAATGCAAGTAATAATTTTCTGAATTATTCAAGCAATCACCATGCATCAATCCAAATGACATCCTGACAGTAATCAATAGTTTTGGAACGGATGTTCATTTCTTATCAGATCATATCATGAAGTAGAAGACCAACGACTATTCCAAGCTCATTAGTGGGTATCGCAAGTAAATCTTAATATTACAATATTAATAGTCGTCTCTCAGATTCTACTAAATAAAAATTTAAATTGATGTTCAATAAACAAATAAACAATCCAATCATCTATTAGTAGCATTTAACACATTGTTATATTCATCTTTACGAAAACACAAATTTCTATTTATTATTAATCGTATTACAATCTAAATATGTGATTGTCGATTCAATTACTCAAAAAAACACTGGCATACAAATACAAGGATGGCTGAATTACCCTACCCAATTGTCTGGAATTCAATTTGTTGACGGAGATTAATATTATGAATTATAAGACTCTGACACTAAATAAAAGTAAGTCACAATAGATAATCAGAATATTTGGGTATTCGACCTATTTGTAGAGAATTCAAGCACCCAAATACTTCCTTTGATTTCCCATAAATTTGGAGATATACCTATAGTCCAATTCTTTTGTGAACAACAAGTAGGGGAAGTATAACTTAAAGAGTAGAAATCGTCATAATCGCCCTCCCATCCCATTATTAAGCAATTGCATTTGCTCTCCACTCGAGACCCACTCCAGCCCATTAAATCAAATCTATAAAATAAAATAGAATAACTTAAAGGCTAAAAGTTCAATGGATTTGAATAAGAACATCATCCAAAAGTGCCCCATACTACCTCCAAAAATTTATAATTATTCCGCATTGAAGAAAACCAATACGAACAATCCAGTGCTAAACCCGACGACTTGGATTTGTATACCAAAAATTTAGAATCCAAATATCTAAATGCCCCCAAATTTCCATGTCTGATTGATGGATTGATTAGTTCAGAGTCATAAATGTTAGAAAAAAGTCATAATCCTTACGTTCCTCTGACTCATAAGGAATAGTCTACCCTCTCAGATATAAGACTATAGACCCTAAATACTTAAGATTCTGCTATTAATGAGCATCTCAGTAATATACTTGATCAGAAATAATTACAAAATATTTATTAGGATTTATGTAGGGAAGTTGAGAAGCCTTAGTGCAATTTGTAGTAGAGTTAACAAATATTTCAACCTTATAATGTTGAATCTCTCTACTTTGGAAATTCTCAATAGCATTCCAATCGTAATTATGAATCATAAGACTTATTCTAACAGCAATAGTAATAATAAAATTAATTTTAATTCAATTAACAATAATAATAACAATAACAATAACAATAACAAATGCAACCATTTAATTAACATTAAGATTATTAATAATAATAATCTTATTAATACTAATAATAATAATATTTATAATAGTAATAATAATAATAGTAATAATAATATTATTATGAATAATAATAGCAATAGTTATTATAATAATAGTATTAATAACAATTATATTAATAATAACAACTTCAATACTAAATGATGCTATATCATTAATAACTGCAATAATATCCAAACAATCTATAAATATAATAGCCTGAAGAATAATACTATTTCGAAGAACCCTAATGGGAGTCACCACCAAAAAAGTGGTCTTTTAGTCCCCAAAAACAAGATGAATCCATAGCAATCAAGAAGAGAACCTCAAATCCTGAACCTTAAAATAAAACATCCTATCGATACTCAATAAGGTAATCTATAAAACAGCAAAAGAAATCAGAATTCTAATTGTCGAATACTTAAAAGATACTATAGAAAGAAGGTGCATAAATAAAGGACAATGAAATTCCATTCAAATGCAAGCTCAAAATTAACTCTATACATCCCTATGACTTTGTTGATTTGAGATCGAATAGAGCCTAGAAAAAAATGAAAGAAATAGAATAAGGTTTATTAAGTTAATCTATAAGATGTAAATAATGTTATTATCCGTAGATCACAAAGATCATAATTTTAATGCTTTGTACCGCAATGAGAAGTTCTCAGACATCGTTCTAATAGTTAACGATCATCAATACAAATCTCACAAATCAGTGTTGATTTAGGTTTCCAATTACTTTAAGGAATTGCTAGAGACTAAATAGTTTGAATTGAACTTGTAAGTTGATAACCTATAGTTATTTGATTTGGTTTACAAATACATATACTTGGGTAAGCTGACAGATTCAGAATGGAATGAAGTAGGAATCAATTAATCAATTAAATTTTATAGATTGGCTGAGAAATTAGAATTGTACTAATTGATTGAGTAATTGATAAGCAGAGTTGTAATCCCTATGATGATCAACGAATTTGTCCTGGATTGGTATGTGATAGGCTTCAGGAATTAAAACTCTCATCTTTCTTACATTTTTAAATTCGTCTATGTTTATACAGTAACCTATTTTTCATTAAACTGCAAAACTATAATCGATCAAATAAGAGGTAGACAAGATGATTCAATGCTTAGAGATTAGTAGATGTAAAATAAATACAAAAAAATATTCGATTTGATGACACCTGAAGAAATATACTTTCTGGTTTAACAACCTTTAATGTAGACTGATTTTGAAGGAGTTGACAACTTGCTGTGGTTAATTACTGAGAAAAAGCAATGTTAACAAATAGATTTACTTAAATAATTGTCAATGGATCATTTATCGAATTGTGGATTTAAATATAAAGATTTCACTAATTATTAATTCGAATAGAACTTGCCTCTATTAAATAATCAAATTATTGTATATCCTTAAAGGCTGCAGGAGACCAAAAAAAGGAGAAGTTCAATATATACTGATTAAGAATTTCATTATTCCGAGTCATTATTTGATGAATATTCATTCTACCAATAAAACTAAAATACCTGTAAAATCAATAAGTTGGTTTATGAAATGAAAATCAGTAATGTCGTTGGTAATTCGATAGTGATTTCAGAATGTTTTGCCTCATAAAGTCTTGCTTGGAGATTGATCATAGATGTTAATGATAAAAATATCGTTTCAATTTATTTGCAGGAAAGAGGATCAATAAAAAACAATCTAAAATACATGAATCTTGAAGATAATCTGATGGATGAATCCTTACCTTAGTACACCAAATTAAATTTTATAAGTGTCTTAGTTAAAATAGCAATCCTTAATAAATAAGAGTAGAGTAATGAGAGAGTCATGTATCATACATATCCCACAAATTAATTTCACACAGTAGGGTTTGAGGAGATTCAAACTGTAAGTTCCTAGTTATGGCTAAAGGTTTACATACAGGAAGATCCACTCCATTCTGCTCTAATGCATTGGTGTGGATATAATTACAATGAGAAGTTCTGTTAATTGCCCTATTTTACACTCTATTCATTACTAAAATCAGATATGTTGAGAGTTAGTGAAGAAAAACAAATACTTGGATTGTTGTACAATTTATAAAAATCTGAGTAGGAATAAAATCTTGATCTTGTCATTCATCCCATTAGATATTTTTATGTGCCAATAGGAGAGATATTCACATTGTCTAAAGATTGTTAGTCAGTTCGCAAGAATAAACTATTTCAAAGCATCTTGAACTTATTATTGTCTCATTATTTGGATGGGAAATAACATAATTAAAAACCAAGAAAGACCTATGCCAAGATAGATACTTTAATGAACTAATCAGACTTTAAGAAAGAATGGCTAAAATGGTTGATTTACAGTGATAATAAAACATTGAAAATTAATACTAGCGATATCAAAAAAGAGGTAATTGAAAAGCAAAAGAAAATAGAGAGATAACAGTATTAGTAGTACTTTTAAGTTTATAATTAAACACCAAAAAAGTAATTAGAAACATAATCACAATAATCACCTAAATGTAATATATTTTGAAAAGTTTCTTTGTTTTTAAAATTAATTTAACTAACTAACTATAATAATTATATCTATTATTATATATAAAATAAAAATTAACAATCAACAAGCATGAAATCTAGCTAAATATTATAAGAAATGGCGACCTAATTTAGTAATAGAAATTAAATACCAAATTAAGTGAATTGATGTTCTTCATATTTAGAGAGTTGAATTTAAATTTATTCTTTTTATTTATCATTACATTTCAAATAGAAATTTTACATTACATAATTTCCAAATGAGTTATTAATTAAAATTAGTAACATAGGAGGGACTGTTTGATTCATAAGGATTTTGCATATGCTGGCAATGTCATCTTCTTAAGCCAATTTAATATACCTTTCGGCTACATTGCTACATTTGAGTTAATTATTACCTTCCATATTTATCTTAACTGACTTCAATTATTCTTTATTTGATGAACTTTCCAATGACTTCGAATCCTTTTGGGGGTCCCGAGTTAATCATATGTTGAACAATGTAATTCCCGTACTAGCAAAACGATAGCTTTTCACAAAGTGGAATTAAGGAGATGTAAAGTTCTTATAATTTATCGTTGGGAAATATTTCCAAACACTTTTAAGCTATTCTACAGCCGTAAGGATGAGAAACAACCTTGTCTACATTATTTGTGACCAGATCTATAATGAATTCAGCATCAGTAACTAAATCTATGATTTTTTAGATAACATGATTTCCACACTAATCAAATATTAGCTTTAAAGCGTATGGTTTGATTTAGGAAATAAGTTACACTTTTTGTTGGTTGAGGATAAATTCTAGCAATTTTTGTACAACTCTACAGCCAAATTTGTCTTGGGACATTTCCAACACATGAGTGTTCAATTGTTCAAAAATCAGTGTTCTGGTATTTTAATTACTGTTTTCAATTATTTTTTAGATGACATAATTTCCAAATTTGTGTTTTGATAGTAAGAGTAAATCATCAACTAAGCCTTTAAATATTTTTTCTCTTTGGTACTCGTTTCCCTAGATGAACGATTGCTAAATATTCAAAGAGGCGTATTGATCTTGACATTGTTGGGACTAAGGGTTGATTACATATTTGTACAATTGATGAATCAATCTCTGTTTATAATTGTAATTTTTTTGTTCTTTTTTAGGAGAAATAGCCATCTTGACAAGGATAGTACATTGGTTGTTGGGGTAACATGTATGAATGGAATTCATGACTCGAGGAATGTTATCGTGATTGAATGAATGTAGGCTACACTGTAATGTAAAAATTGCTGGGATCGGCAGAGGGGAATTCTTAATACCTAATTGAATATTTCTAATAATACGTTGGATCCTCATTTAAAACTGGACTCTCTCTCAGATCTTTGAAACTTTTGATGGGCTAAGGGTATTTATAAAGAACATTAATTTTACAGATTGCGAATGCTACTGGGATTTGGTAATAGAAGATCGAAATTCTGAGCATTCTGATTCATCATCTACAGAATTAAATAAATTGATTACCATCAAGAAGGGAACCTATCATATCTTTTTCTGATTGCTCAGTCTCTTGCATCGAATAATGTTTAATAAACACAAAAAAATTATAATCATATTCGTCAGTATTATTTGGCTTTAGATGAGTTAAAGAATTATCTAATCATACAGTCAAATTTAGTTTAAAGTAATTTCTATTTAGGAAGAGGCTTAAGTTATTTAATCAAGCTTCTTTTATTTTTTTAAGGAGATTTCGTGACTAGTAGTCTATCAGAAGTGGAAGACTGAAATGATTAAATCGCCTTTCTATCAGTGAGTAATCGATTGATTGTTTTGTTAGAACGCATAACTTGTTGTTTCATATTTTATAGAAAACAATTTGAAGTTGGAACATATTTATACGATTTATATGGAGCAATCTAAGGTTGCTCAGTCTTTAAACGTTCTTTTTCCGGAGTTTGGGTCTTTGTTGGTGATGCTGGCATATGCATACTTTCTTCCAGATCTGGTTGAGAACGTAATATAAAAAGTGGATTTTTGGCATAAATTCGAAAGTTCCTTTTTTTATGATCATTTCTCATATATCTTCTTGCTCCTTCCAATTTACTTAGGAATACATCAGCTAATCGTTCTTATTTGTGGTAGGCTATTTCACACAATTAATTTGGTAGACGATCTTCTTTTGGAGCAGTGGTCCCACACTACTCACAAACACAGCTCTTGCGACGAACTTGTGTTGAATCCAATTTAGGTCCATCCAGGTACTTTATTGATAGGTGTTACCTACTATGCATATTTTTATTTTAAATTTATGGATTAAAACTAAGTGCAATCAGATGTATTGGGATGTCTTTGTGTGTTGTCCTATATTGTACTGAGGATCAAGAGTTGATAGAAAATATAGGTTAAATGAAAAGTATCTCATTGGAAGTTAGTGATTATAATATTAATATAGAGTAGATAACGAAATCAAGTGGGACAAATTGAGAACATACATTCATCCCATTATTAAAATTGGCAGATATTGATTGAAAAGTGTTTTCTAATGAAGTACGTTGATATTCAGAATAAAATTGGATGGATTTGGAGTATAAAATTAAGAGTTGAGAATTATTAATTATTATAATAGGAATTTGGGTAGGAGGGGAATAAGCGGAGTTGATTTAAAGGGGTTGTCATAAATAATGAAATGAATATATCAAACATTATTTTATATATTTAAAATGAGTTAATTGGTTTCTTGTGGGAAAAGTGTTCTCATTCATGATTAATCTATGGACCCCGTTTTAAGAATTAACCCACATAAATCTAGCATTAATTGTTGCATTTGGAATCACAATAGTATTTGAACTTGTAAATTTAATAGATTGTGTTATTGCAAGTTGTGGCAATGATGGAGTTATAATTTTAAGTCGAGCTACCGATGGCGAATCACTTTTGCCTCTTGAGCATAACGGAAAAGCAATAAATGCAATTTCATTTACATCTAATAGCCAATATTTAGCAAGTGGAGGTCATGATTCAATTGTGCGGGTATGGGATTTGAAAAAGAAAACTATTCAAAGTCATCTCAAAGGACATTATTCTTAAATTAATTCATTGCATTGGAATTCTGCAGACACTCTCATTGCAAGTGCCTCTAATGTAGGTGACATTCTTGTACATGATGTAAGTTCACAAATAGCAGTATCCACTTTCAATTTAAAAGGCTCAAAAACCCCTGGATTCAAGGCAGTTAAATTTATGAGCAAAAATCTCTTGTGTTCTGGCAGCAATGATGGGTCTGTGACAATCTTTGATCTAAATAAGAATGAATATCAATGCAATTTCTCATCTTAACATACAAGTAAAGTGACAGGACTAAGTGTTACTTAATCGTTAGTCTGTAGTGTTGGAACCGATCAAAAATGTTATCTATATAGTATTGTTGATAAAAAGGTTACGCATACGATTGCATGTGAAAATCCATTGAATTCTGTGGCCATGCAAAATGACGATTATTCTGTTACTGTGGGCACTCTCTATGGATAAATCTATGTGTATGACATAAGAATGACCTAGAAACCTAAATTGTAATTTAGAGGACACGACAACTCCAGTGTTAATTATATGGAGTATTAAAACATCGACTAACAATCTCAATAACCTCCTGTTTCATAAAGACTATTAAATGAAAGCAATATGAGTGTCCAATCATAACTAAAGCCTAATTAAGGAAAATCACCTTTGATTTTAGAAATCAAGAAGGACAGTACGAAAGACTTGAGTGCTTTAAGTAATAAAGAATCAATGATTAAGATTGAATAATAAAAACAAATGCAATATGATCAATGTAAAACAAATCCAATTTATTTAGGTAATAGTCCAATCTCGTGTCTAATCAAGTTAGTAATCTAAATTTGACTAAAGCACTAGCAAAATTGAGGATATCTCTCGGAAATATGAGGTTAGCAGAGTAATTGGGGGATAAAATGAGTAATATTTTTATGTTTACTCCTAGGTTTACTGATGAGTAAAAGAAATACATTCAACAGTAGATTAATGAATAAACTTATCAACTCAAAAAGATTGTTTAGGATAGTGTTAGTTCGATGCATGTTGATATGATTAGATAATTTTAAATTTAACAAAATGAAATGTAATAACTGCTGGATCAATATATGAAGGAACAAAGTAATTTGGTTTAGAGAATCTCTTATTTAGAACAAGAGAATCAGTAATTAAAAAGATAATCGTATTGAAATAAATTAATAATTTATGTTATAAGTTTATCTTGTTAGATATGATTGTTTTAAAATTCAATAACTCATTCCGAATAGAATCTTTTGCATTCTATTTTACGCCATATGCGTTATTGATTTAATACTACTTCTCTTCTCGTGTTCCTTTTTTATTCTCCCTTACTAATAAGAGGATGTCGAATAGCAATTTATAATTGAAAAAGTAATTGGTAACTATTTATATAGGAAACTACCGATTGGAACTTGAATTTAAATTAACAGCACTTCACTCGATATCCAATCATAGGAAAATTGAATGGTCAAGAATTTACCTTCGAAAAACATCATTATGTTAATCTTCTCAACAATAACACCTCAACCTACTTCCAGAAAACTAATTTTCATGGATACTTTGGCTATCTTGATTATCAGTTGGCCAATTTGATGTTACCTAAAGTGCATTGTCTCTTACTTTAGTTTTCAAAACGATAAACTTAAAAAATTATAAAAAATTTGCCGCAATGTAATAAATCAATTGGCATACCCATCACTCCCTGGTTTTGGAAGGGAGACCAAATATACTACCTTACTGAAATATGTTTCAAGATCTCAATCAAGGATACTAAATTATATTTTGAAGGTGGGTGCATGAATGACGGCCTCATATATAAAAAACTATCAACTGATGAAACAACAAATTTTGAAAACTTATCATTGTACCTTACACATGTAGATGGTCCATCCATAAATGGATTTCAATTTTCAGAGTAAAACAAAAAAGCATTTATAACATCACTCTATTTAACTTTAATATATTATTCCTTCTTATTTGGCATTTCAGGTACCATATACATGATATTAATTTATTGTATTTTATCAATAAGAAAAAGGAGTGAAAATTAATATGTATGATAATCACTAATATATATATTAAATAATTATTGTCCATTTAGCATATATATTAAAATAGGTGTTGGTTTCAACACTGGATATTTAGGATGATTAGGAATGAGAGTGTTGAATTAGATCTGATTTAAAGAAGTTTATTGAGTAAATGGGGGAGGAAGGAATTAATGCATATAAGTTTAGATGGAAATAGCATATTTACAAGAAGGGGAGAGTGATTCAAAGCAAATAAAATGAGGGAGAGTTTAGAATGTGTGGAAAAATGATAAAATGAGAATGGTTTAAATTTGAATATTATTGTATATAACTATATAATCAGTTATTAATTAATTGCCTAGTTAAATAAGATATTTTGGGAATGGGGGTGGATTTTATGATTCAAAGCTGTGAAGAAATTCAAATTTCAAACAATAAAAAAAACAAAATCCTTTTTCGTAACCGTCACAATGAGAGAAATCGTTCATATTCAAGGAGGACAATGTGGTAATCAAATTGGTGCCAAATTCTGGGAAGTCATTTCAGACGAACATGGTATTGACCCAACAGGAACATATCACGGAGATTCTGATCTTCAATTGGAAAGAATCAACGTTTACTATAACGAAGCAACAGGAGGAAGATATGTCCCAAGAGCTATTCTTATGGATTTGGAACCAGGTATGATATAAAATTAATGAATTATAGGAACTATGGACTCTGTCAGAGCTGGACCATTCGGACAATTATTCAGACCAGATAACTTTGTTTTCGGACAAACAGGAGCTGGTAACAACTGGGCCAAGGGTCACTATACCGAAGGTGCAGAATTGATCGACTCAGTCTTGGATGTAGTTAGAAAAGAAGCTGAAGGATGCGATTGCTTATAAGGATTCTAAATCACTCACTCATTGGGAGGAGGTACCGGATCAGGAATGGGAACCTTGTTGATCTCAAAAGTCAGAGAAGAATATCCAGACAGAATCATGGAAACATTCTCAGTCGTCCCATCACCAAAAGTGTCTGACACAGTCGTTGAACCATACAACGCCACCCTCTCAGTCCACTAATTGGTCGAGAATGCTGATGAATGCATGGTCATTGATAATGAAGCCTTGTATGATATCTGTTTCAGAACATTGAAATTGACAACCCCAACCTATGGTGACTTGAATCACTTGGTCTCAGCTGCTATGTCAGGAGTCACATGCTGTCTCAGATTCCCAGGTCAATTGAACTCTGACTTGAGAAAATTGGCAGTCAACTTGATTCCATTCCCAAGACTCCACTTCTTCATGATTGGTTTTGCCCCACTCACATCAAGAGGATCATAACAATACAGAGCTCTTACAGTCCCTGAATTGACCTAATAAATGTTTGATGCCAAGAACATGATGTGTGCTGCTGATCCAAGACACGGAAGATATTTGACAGCATCTGCTCTCTTCAGAGGAAGAATGTCAACCAAGGAAGTCGACGAATAAATGCTTAACGTTTAAAACAAGAACTCATCTTACTTCGTTGAATGGATCCCCAACAACATCAAATCATCCATCTGTGATATCCCACCAAAGGGTTTGAAGATGGCTGTTACCTTTGTTGGTAACTCAACTGCCATCTAAGAGATGTTCAAGAGAGTTGCTGAATAATTCACAGCCATGTTTAGAAGAAAGGCCTTCTTACATTGGTACACTGGTGAAGGTATCTACTTAATATTAATCTATTCTAGGTATGGACGAAATGGAATTCACTGAAGCTGAATCCAACATGAACGACTTAGTCTCTGAATATCAATAATATCAAGATGCCACTGCTGAAGAAGAAGGAGAATTTGAAGAAGAAGGAGAATAATGATAATCTAAGTGATATTTATCACAACATATATAAAATCAACAACAATCATCATTTTAATTCTTAACTCTATCTCTTTCAAATTAAGTAACACTATTTATGATTATTCCCTAATTCAGGTAAATAATGATTCTATTTTATCGAACCCTTAATCACATTAGTCTGCTTTATGCTCAATTAAACTTTTTCTTAAACTTAACTTCTAAAGTATTATATATAACTCACCATTGTTTACTGTAAATAACAATTGTTCATTACTATTCCACTAATTTGATAATCAATAATTTTCATTCTAAATATCAGTTTAAAATAATGTAATTATTCAAGTGAAATGAACTCTAATTTTATACTCATTTTTACTATTTCTACATTTCTAAGTTGTTCTCTATCAATTATTCTAGATTGTCGATCTACTCAATTCACCATTCTCTTTCATAATAAGTTTAGTACACAATTTCTACAAATTTGAGGATATCAAAAATGATAAAATATTAATAAAGGCTCCATTTACTCCATTATAAGTGTACTTAAATAGTTACAGTCCTAAGATCTAGAACAAGAAACTCATTATTTCTAATTTAACACTTTAACATTCTCGATTGTTGAATAACTTCAATGTGAAAATATTAAATTGTATTTTAGTATAACACCTAAGATTTATGATATAATGAAGGAAATCTATGCCAAATGAACTTGTATGATTAGAATGGTTGAGAAACACCAATTCTTCACATATTTAATAAATTATACTTCTTATAATTTAAGATGTCATATATTAGTTTTAAGGTGATAACAGAGACGAGATATTCACAAATAGTTCGTATATGCGGTAATCATCCACTTCTTGGTTAATGGAATCCCCATGACTCATATCAATTACTCACTTCAAGTGAAACCTATCCTGAATGGGGCCACGAAAGCAAAATTCAAATTGATCCAAGTAAATAATCGTTTTCAGCTTTTAGGTTTTCGATTGGAATTCAAGTGCCTAATTCAAGATGGAGATGATTACATTTGGGAGAGCATCCCAAATCGAATCCATAAGTGCGATTTTAGGCGCAATTTCCTCTATATAACATTCAATAAACCCTCAATGAATATTAGAACATTTTAAAAATATGAAATCTCGAATGAATTTGTTTAAGAAGAGCTAAGTATATATTTGTATAAAATGCATTTTAGTGAAAGTTTAAAGACTTAATCGATCAAGAGATTATGATCCCTTTGATAATGCTTTAGATTCAGTATGATAATCTTTAAATATAAAGTCTGATAACGAAAGCATTGCAGAATTAGCGATAGAAGAAAGAGGACCTGCCACTGTCTCAATTCGTTAATTGGAAGCGGATTGGAGAGAAATAATTAAGGTATAATAATAACTTAATCCATTTTAGAGTCATTTTGAATGTAAACAAAAATTAAAGTCAATATCTAAATTTAAAAAAATTTCAGAATAATATGGATCTTCCGACTTGATTTTTGATTATAAAAGAAAGCGCTCTTCTTCTACTCAAATTTTTACAGACTCTTATGTGATTTGTTTGTCATTGAAGATACCTTTAAAAATAACTTTAATTGATTAATTCTGTAAAGTGACCAATAAAAAAGGTATGTTTACCATAATTACATCTAGATTTAACAAACAAATATAAGTTTGAATCTACCTCAGATCCATATTATATCAATATGTACAATCTCTTTAGTATCCGATTAAGTTTGAAGGCAATCTGGATTGGATGGATAGGAATTCAAATTGCAGATGAAAATGAATATGCTTTAATCTAGCAATATATTTATGAATAGTACAAATGCTTTGGAATCTAGTTGGATGAGGATATTCTAGGCTGCTTTCCTTAGTTGATAAGTCCAGTCTTCAATAATTTAACTCCACATTTGCGATTGCATTCAGAGGATGATTACATGGAAATCAATAAGATCTTTGCAAAATATGTTTAAGAAGCATTACAATGCTCACTATTTCCAAACTAATTTAGCCATTTGCACTCGATATTCATTTTTGACTATCATCTCTTTTTGATTCCAATCTATATAAAGGAAGGATTGATTCGAAAAAATGAGAATAGACCAAGAATATGTACCATTATGAGAAGATCATTCCCAAATCCTAAATAGTTTCGAATTCTTTCATGCAGTGAAACCATATTATCATCTATATTAATGAGTGATCTGATCTCATTGATATAATTAAAAGATTTGTATTAATTTATGCATTGTCTACCTTAAAAATATCAAAAACTAACCCAAGTCTCTGGTGTGAGTGCATTTACAATTGAAGTCTTAGGCAGAAAAATCATACTGGATTATGGGAGTGTTGGCTTGAACATAAAACAAATATCAAACCTAATTACAGTAGACGATATTAATTAAGATTAATAATTTACTCTACTTGGAGTTGATAGTTTATCGCTCTTAAGTGGTCTAATATAAAAATTCAAAATAATTGAGTAGATGCATCTACTAAAGTAACATAAGATCTAATTAATTTAAATCTTATACACTAATAATGACGAAGATTATTAGAGTAATGGTTAGATAGCTAGATTCTTAGAAGAAGTAATGGCAATGGCAAAAAAAATTAATCAAAATTGTTAATAGGAATTAATTACTATTAGACTTGATCTATCATAAAGTGAATTAGTCAGTCTCTACGGAAAGGCTGACGTTTTCATAAAGACATCGCTGAGGGAAAGCATTTGTTCAAACTATTTAGAATACATCTATGTTAGATAGTTTAAAAAGAGAGCTGCAAAATTAGTCTTAAGTTAATGGTGTTCATTGAAAGTTGATCATAGAAAAATCAATCCTAACAATGCTTCTGAATCAGCTCAAACAATCTTTCATTATTTGATTGATCAAAAACAAACATTTATTAATGTTCCAAGTAGTGATGATTGGTTACATCGATTAAATGACCATTTAAGTTATTGTGAAGATTTTTGGTTCGATAAATAATTGTATGATTCAGCAAAAGAATTAACTATTGGTTTAAAAGATAAGCATTTTTGCTCAATTGAGACAACCAACATTGTTTCTAAATTTGCTAATACAAACTATCTGGATAATCAGAGAATTATTATTCTTGCATACACTTAAAAATTTTTATAGAAGATCCAAAAACTAGATTAATTAGTTTAAGCCTTTGAAAAATTAGCATAGGATGAGAACAATACTCTCATTATTGTTTCTGATTAGGAATGTGAACTCATGGAATTGAACTTTGGTTCCATCAATAATTTGTATATGATTGCATAGGATGGACTCTTTATAAAATAAAATAATCAAACCAGCTTCTAATAAATTGTAGATAGAGATGACTAAATATAAGCTAAATTAAAGTAGTTGTCCCTTTTGGAACATTTGAATTTAGCAGAAAAGAACTAAATTTATACTTTATCTTTTAAAGAGCAAATTAAAGATACAAATGCTGCTGCTAATGTTTTCCTCTCTAATTTAATTAAAGAACTTAGATTAGAGTTTGATGATTATTTGGTGTTTTAAGAGAATTATACAATTAAGATCAAGCATCAATATTAACAAATAGAAGAATTACTCAAAATGATTATAATAAATGAAACGAATCAGAAAGGCTTGGTTTCCTTTGCCAATATCATTTCATTTGATAGAGGATGGTTAGAAAAGATTATGCAAATATTTTAATATGCAAATATGCCTTTAAACAAAGTATTATTCCATTTAAACTTAGAAATTTCATTGTGTCTCAGTTTCAGATCAAATCGAAAAGAATAGCAACTTAGTTATAGAATCTACTTAAGATATAATTAAATTGCTAAACAGATATGCTATGGAAAGTTAAGATCAAAAAATGAAAACTAATTTATTTAACTACAATCATCCTACTAATTGAACAAAATTATGTGGAAAGTAACCCTTGACCTAATTTTTATCCTCACCATACCACCATCCATTGGTTGTCTTTTTTAATAGTTTTATTTAATCTCCCTTCTTAAAACTCAAATCAATTTCCTATTAAGTTATTAAATATGAATTTACTTTTTGTGCCTTATAATCGTACTTTGCAATCACAAACTGGCAATTAACCGATTAGTTTTCTTTGTTTCTTTTGGTTGATTTGTCTTACTCCTTTTGAATTTGCTAATCTAAATATCTTAAACTATGAACTGATGAACATCTATCTTTGTTTATGGGAGCCTCTTTCATTAGAGAATCAAAGACTGTTGGCTCATTCTCGTTTTATTTGAATGATTAAAAATAATGCGGAGCCTAATTAATTTCTTGCTTAATTTTTTTTGATGCATTAATTTGCAAAGGCATTTAATTCCTTTACTTTTCCTTAGTGAACGGTCTTTGTTTATCTAGTGTATCAAAATCTGTGAAATAAGGACTTCCTAATTAAGAATCTGTAAATGGTTCACTTGATTCAAGAAATGCATTGAATTATTCTTACAAAGTTGTAATTTTATTTTATTTTGCAGCATCTGGTATTTATAGATTATTATTATTATTATTATTATTATTATTTACATGAATGCTCTATTTCACAACATTATTATTTTTATTACGAAAAGATAATTCTGGTGAATCATGCATTTTTAGTTATTCTAAAGTCTCGAAAAATCCATTTACATCAAATTCTTCTGGTAAAAGGCAATTTCTCAATGTAGGAAGGTTCAAGTTCTGAGTTTTAGAGATAAATTCTAAAATAAAGGACGTTGAATGCTTTGATAATGCAATTAATGTGTCATAAGCATTACTTAGATTTGGTTAAAAAGTTTACACTGACTTTTAGAGGAATGTTAAGAATTCTATACTTAACAAACAGTTTTCACAGATAAAAGATTTTAAGCCATTATTAATAGTAATTTGATCTTACAATTATTTTGTGAGCAATTCATTTTTCTTTTATTCCATCTATAGGTTTTACTACATAGTCTTCATGGATTGAATCTTCTCATTTATTTTCATCAGCTCACTTTAATATGTTTAACGTTCATTGCTTAGATTTGTATTGATTTCTTTATTCTAGCGTTCTAATGTAGTTATTTTCTTTTTTAGATCTCCTATTGTGGCTTAATATTTTGAGGATTGATCTTTGAGTTCTTGATTCTCTAATTTAATTTTCTCATAGTATTCATCCTTATTTAATATGTTTTCAATTATCGTATTGGCCATAGCATTGCTAGAATTCAAAAATAGATTGTCTTGATCTGTGAGTTAATTAAAATTCAATTTTCTGTTACTCTTCTACTTCTATGGTGTTCTTTTTGGTGACATAGATTTAGTTTGTTTTTAGTTTGCTTGAGCGTTCTCTAATATCTATAGTAATTCTTATTTCTTATTTTATTGGCGCAGAGGTTCTTTTTTTGTTAATATTTGTATCTATGTTTGTAGTTGCTGCAAAGATTATTAATTAACAGGTAATACACCATCAACACTTTAATTTAATTTTTGATGTTGAGAGAATGCTCCAGGCTTTATTTGTAATTTACTATTTGGCACTAATTTCTGCAGCGAATACATTTTAAAATTAAATTAATCGTTATATGTATGTCTTTTAAAACAAAAAATCACTCAATTGATTTAAAAACGATAGCGCATCTATTAGGTAAATAGATTTAGATGTGATTAGGTCTACCTTGCCATTCTTCCTTAATGATTGGGAAATTTTGACCATAAGAGGGTGAAACTCTTGAATGTCCTCCAAATCTAACATCATCAGTATCTAAAACTATTCTATGATCTGTTTCAAATCTAGTGCCGACTCTAAAATGTTCATATGACTATTAATTAATAATTATTAAAACTAAATACCTAAGTAGGATGGAAATTAAATACAAATAGAAGAGACCCTCTCTCAAAAACAATTACTTTTGTTTCATTGTGTTTTTCAGTAACCCACTGTTCACCATTAGGTAACCAAGGGTATTTTTCTTCAAGATTAATCATTTCAGCATCAAATTATAAGAGCCTGGAATACCTTAGGGATTAATCATCAGCTAGATCCCATCTTCTTCTGGCATGATGATAGCTCCATCCATTACCCTCTCTTGGAAAATCAATCCATTCAGGATGTCCAAATTCATTTCCCATGAAATTTAAGTATCCTTCTCCTCCTAGAGCAAATGTAATCAATCTTAACATCTTATGTAACGCCATGCCTCTAAAAGTAACTAAGGTTTCTGGCTGAAGAGTGCTCATTTCGCTATAGATTTCCTTATCAAATAGCCACATGGAGAGAGTCTTATCTCCTACTAATGCTTAGTCATGAGATTCAGCATAACATATGCATTTTTCTAGATGTCTTCTATTTGTGAGTGTATGAGTGATATCTCCCATATCCCAATCATCATCTTTAAATTCCTTAAGTAATTTAATCCATTTATCAGGAACAGCCATAGCCATTCTATAATCAAATCCAATTCCCCCTTCTTTAATGTTACGACACAATGTTGGATAACCAGACACATCTTCAGCAACAGTAATGGCATTAGGATGAATTTCATGTATGAGATCATTAGCCAGCATCAAATAAACTAATGAATCGATGTCAGCTAATTCATTAAAGTATTCGTGATATCCGCCTGTAAAACCATAACCATTTCCATGATGAACATACAACATAGATGTAACACCATCAAATCTAAATCCATCAAATTGATATTCGTTTATCCACCATGACAAATTGGATAATAGAAATCTTATCACTTCCCATTTAGAATAATCAAATAGCTTAGAATCCCATAAATCGTGTTTGCCCTTACCACCCGCATGAAAATATTGATAATCAGTGCCATCCCATTAATTAATGCCATCTAAAACATTGCTAGATGCATGACTATGAACTAAATCCATCAAGACAGTAATTCCATGAGAATGCGCTGTGTCAATCAACTCTTTCAAGTCATCTGGGCTACCAAATCTACTGCTAACAGCAAAGAAGTTAGTAACATGATATCCAAAACTTCCATAATAGGCATGTTCTTGTATTGCCATTATTTAAATAACATTGTATCCAAGTTTAACTACTCTTGGCAAAACTGTCTATGTAAATTCTTTGAAAGTGTGGACTCTTGGGTCGATACCAGCCATACCGATATGTACTTCATATATTTTAAGAGATCTAGGTTTTGGTGGTCTGTTGTGCTTAAATTCGTATTTATTCTCTGGGTTATAAAATACTCCGTCATATAACTTACATATTTTATTATTTATTAAATACTTTATTCTCTTGATTCTGCCATGTAGTTCGTATCCAAGCTGGGATTCTGAATTAGTATTGACCATTAGCATCCTTTATGTAAGCCTTTACTCTTGAACCATGTGGGATCAAATAGGAACCATCTTCATTTCTTGGTAAAAATATTTCCCAATTTCCAAATGAATCTGAAGTTAGAGAATATTGCATTTTATCCCAATTATTAAAATCCCCTGTCAAATAAACTTCTTTTGCTCCTGGTGCCCATTCCTTATATGTGATTCCGGTGTCAGAAATCAAAAACCCATATTTCTCATATCTAATATTAATAGATCTAGATACCCCTTGGCAAAATCTTTGAGTGAAGATTCCACTTTGACTATCTACTCTAGTAATTCGAAGAATTTTGCATTCCTTACTTAGAAGTGCTATTTGTGTGGTTCAAGATAGGGATCATCCTTAAATACTTGCAATTCATCGGCATTCTTTTGATAGCGTTGTGTGAATTCTTCATTTTCCAAAACAGATTACTAAGCTACTAATAATAGTCTTACTTGATAAAAGAGGGAGTTCTTTTTTTGTAATCTTCTTCCTGGGACATTTTTGTTAGAAAGAGCACTTCCTTAATCAATATATTGCATTATTAAATAATAATTATTGTTGTGTTTTTTAGGAATCAGATTGTTTTCAATATGTGGATCATGAAAATTTAAAAGTTTTCTTGTTGTTCCTGGAAAGTGTTCCAACCTCTATAAGAAAAACAAAATAATTGAGTATCTAATATATATATATATAATTAATTTAAATGGCTGGAGAAAAATTATAAAGTTCAGGCAAGCGCAAGTGTCAGCCTAAATGCCCTGAACATCAATTCAATCTCCAACCAAAAAGTACAAAATGTTGGCTCAAACATGTTACCAACATTGATTTTTGCCCTTTGTATAATGATGCTGTATGAGACCCAAATTAATATCTTTAGTTATCTTGTTATGAAAATATAGTTCCAGTTTTCAATTAAGATGAATAGCAATGTTTACCAGGGTTCATTTTAGAAGTGGATCGAGTATAATTTAAATGAATACATTAATTAGAATGACTATATAAAGAGTATGTAGAAATATAAAGAGGATCATTAAAAAAAAGTTTAGGAATACACAACAAAAAAAACTAAATTAGTAATACATTATTATATTAGTAGTAAATTCCTAAACCAGGCAGAAAGCACAGATATTGTGGAGTTTGTCGCAAACCTTATGCAGATTATTTGGATGTAAATTTAGGAATCTAATAATTTATTTAGCATATCAAATCTGCAGATCACATAAACAGTTTTAATAGACATGAGTTTGTTCACGTGATATTAAAAATAGTAAATGAAGATTATAAAAGTAAGGATGAAAATAAATTACAAAATGACTTCTGTTTTGATGTCGCTACATCTACAATCCCAAAAAAAAGAGGACCAAAACCAAAAAACCCAGTCCCTTAGGCAGAACCAAAAAAAAGAGGTAGAAAACCTGCTGAACCATCTTTAACTAAAAGAATAAAAACACAACCAGTTTAAGAATAATAATACAATCCTTACAGACCTCCATAACCTCAATACTACCATATCTTCCCTTTTCCAGCCCCTTTGAATCAAATGTTCGCTCAATTGCCATATCAATAGCTTGTCAACATTCCCTTCCCAATACAGCTCGGATAAGAACTCAATTTAGAGAGAAAGATTGAGGATATGAGTAAGATATTGTGTTACAATAGTTATGGATGGATAAATTGAAGAAGGCCCTCGATTTGATTGAAAATATAATCTAATAATAAAAATAATTGAATTTTTAATGTTCAGGCTAATGTTATGGATCAAAATGTTTACTTAAGAATTTGGTTTTGTCCGCAATTATTATTTCTATTGTTTTTATGAGAAATTAGTAATTTATTGATGTACAATCTAGGATTCTAGGATTGAAATAATTAATTTATAAAATAAACATATATGGCAGAAGAACAAAATTTGAAGGAGGACTCCAAAAAGAACGTAGGTTAAATGGGAGCAAAAGTAGTTCCAAGAGGTTCGAAGGAAATTTCAAACATTCTTGGAGAACGTAGGTCTTCTTATAATGTTGATGGGCTTGATCGTGTAGTTGTTGATGAGTAATTATCCATAAATATCATAGAATTGTTGATTAAAAACAGGTAGGAATTCCCCTTATTGATAAAATTGTTATTATTTTAGTGGTCTTCTTTACTTTACTGGTATTCATTAACTTCTCATTTACATGTAACTTACTTGGTAATAATATGTATAGCTAACGACGCTAAAGAAGATGCAGACATAGATAAGACACTTTTTATAACCAAAATAATTGAATTGGTGATCCTCATTCTCTTTGTTTTGGAAATTTCAATACGATGTATCACAGTTGGATTTATAGTAAATGTTATATACATTAGGCTTACTTTTCGGATTTGTGGTCTGTTTTTGATGCTCTCATTATTTTTGCTTCAATTGTTTTAATCATTCTCGATCTCAATTTAGAAGGTGATGCATTTACAACAATAAGCAAAGTGTTAAGGGGAATCTTCAGATTCTTAAGATTGTTTTTAGTCTTTCGAAAAGTAAATTTCATAATATTTTCCTAAAGTTTAATCAAGTCAAAAAGATTAATAATGCTGGGGCAAGATATGTTGTACGATCCCCAGTCGAAAAGGTAATTGAAATTATGAGGGATCTTGCAGATTAATTCGAAGATCCAGATATTATAAAATAATTAAATTGGGGTATAACACATATATCTAATAACACTGTTTATGAACCCATAATTGAGGGAAGAAGGAGTGAAGCTCTTGGTTGGCTCAATCAGCCACAATAACATTAATAGATTTCTCAAGATTTAAAACGCTCAATGTCATCAGACATCCAATTTTTTGACGAATCTCATTTGCCTGAACAATTAAAGTAGGATTTCGAATAAAATATCTTGAACCTAGATTATGATTACTTTTCTCTATTTGAAAAATATGATCTCTCCATACTGACTCATTTAATGTGTTACTATTTCCAAAAAGAATAATTGTTTAGTTCTTTGAGAATATCTCCAGAATCATTTAAAAAATGTGTGGACAGACTAGCTTCAAGTTATCACAAAGAAAATTTGTACCATAACGTTATTCATGCCTTTGATGTTACTCATACTGTTTATTTTTTTATTCAAAAATGCAACTTTAAGGAAATAGGAAAACTATCAAAAATAGATTACTCGATTCTCTTATTGTCAGCTGCAGCACATGACGTCGATCATCCAGGCTTGAATAATATTTTCCTATCAAATACTCGACATGAGTTGGCTATGACTTATAATGATAAATCTCCTCTTGAATAACATCATGCATCCACATTATTCAGATTCATTAGAGAAACAGATTTGTTAACAAATTTTACCTTATCTGATTTCAAATACTTCAGAGAAAAATCTATCAACATGATTCTTAGTACTGACAATGCCATGCATGGAAAAGGTATTGAAATTCGTTTTCATTAGATTACAATAAATTAAAGGCAAGATTAGCTTCAAATGATTTTGATCCAGGAGCTAAGGATAAAGGAATTTGTTTTGATACATTGTTACATGCGGCTGATATTAGCAATCCTTTCAAACCCATGAAAAACTATGAAAAATGGACCTTCAGAGTTCTTGGAGAATTTTGGCTTCAAGGAGACAAAGAGAAGGAATTAGGTCTTCCTATAACGATGCTTTGTGATAGGAGAACTACAAATGTAGCTAAAAGCCAAATTGGATTCATTGATTTTATGGTAATACAAACAACTAATGATAGGTTCTTCCATACTACAATACTCTAGCATAAATACTCCCCTAATTAACAGAATACATTGATCAAATTACAGAAAATAAAAAAGCATGGGCTGAAAAAATAGAGCATTATTAAACTCTTTTAAATACATAATGAATTGTTAATATTTCTAATTAATAATTTTTAGTAGTATTCTCAATAAAAATTATTAATTATTATTTATTATATTATAATATATTCGAAATATTATTTAAGATAGTAATAAAATTGATATTAAATAATGTTAAAAAATTTTCAGTCTTTATAATTGAAAATTTTGTTTTTATAACTGATTTCCTCTAATTTTTTTGCATATTATATGATTGGTTGGACATTTATTTATTTTTTAGATCGTAGTAAATCATTAAAAAAATTAAAACTCTGTATATATTTAATTGCTACCCGTCTAAAAATTTCCTCATCTAAAATCCTTCCCAATTAATTACAATTATAATTTCCATCTAATAGTTACTTTAGTTTGGCTTCCGTTTCTTCATTTTACAGTATCATTCTGATTTCCTTAACAACATGCTTTATGTAATATTTATTTAAATTTTTGGTTTCTCCTTCTCCAATTTCTTAAGAAATACCTTTGCTTTTATATTTAATGTTCTTTTTATTTTTTTTTGAAAAGATGCGATTTGTAGATTTTTAATCCTGTTACCTCCGATCATTATCATCCTCACTCCAATTATCAGATGATAGATCTTCTTAATCTTGATTTTGAAACTATTCATTATCATTTGGCTAAGAATAAAAATCGTCTTATCGTTGTTCATCTCCATTTTAATCCAATTCCAAAAGATGTTGTGTTCTCAAAGTTTTTCTATTTTGACCAATAATTATTGGGGAATAATCTTCCTGAATGTTCATGAATCAATTAAATTATAATGAAAGGAATAATTTTAATATTATGTTAAATATAATAAAAAGATACATTATTTAGTATTCTAAATATTAATTTTCATAATTCCCCAGAAAAACTGATTAAACTTATATTCTTCAGAGCAGATATAACATAATCTCACAAATTTTGAAAATAACTTCAATTCAAAAGGCATCTATGAATTTTACTTATCAATTATCTATATTTCATGTGTTAACAAAATAAATAACGAAATATTGAAAAATCTCTATTAGATTAAGGGGGAATATATATTGAAAATTAAAATAAGTAATGAAAGAAAAGTCATTTAAACCAAGCACCCCATATTTTAACATATGCCTTCATATATATTCAATTAAATACCTTACATTTGATAATTTACACTATTTACCAGTAAGATTAATGAACAAAAAATATCCAAATCCAAGAGATACAATCAAAAAATTGAGCTAGATGATTATTCAATTATGATGTTAGTGAGAAATATGATTCTAATTAATATTATATTTTATTGTAATGGATAAATTATTATAAAGAGAAATTAGGAATCATTTCTAAAATGAAAATTATGCAGCTGATGTAATCGATATGATTGAGAAAGATGAAGAATTAATCAAGAAATGCTATGATAAAATGGATGATGTAATTCATGCACTATATTTAGTGGTAATTTCAAACAGAAGAGGATTTTTTAAAAAAGAAACTGCAAATGCTTGGCTTATGCGAGAAGAAAGGATTGGATGGCTAAGTGATGCTTTATCCAACAATAAAGAAATAAAGGGTATTAAATAGAGATGAATTCAAAGGGATGGTCGATAGATTATATAAAGTGAAAAAGATGTCAGATAATGATTTTGTTCATCTTAATTAAACAGCCAGAAAATAAATATAATAAATGAAGGTCAAATAATAATTGCTACAAAAATAAAAGAATAAAAATACAAAGCAAGAGTCTTTCTTTGATATGATATCAGATTCATCAGAAGATTAAATTGAATGAACAAATTATCTCTTATTCAATATATTTTGGTTCCTATTTATTAATAACTTAAACGCAATTCATTATAAATTATAAGCTATTTAATAATGCAAATATTAATTTATATAAAATTAAAGAATAACTTATAAATTCCGACAAAATATTGATAATATAAGCAAATAAAAGAAGCAATAATTATATCATTAGTAAATACTCTAATGTACAAAGATTCAAGCAGAAACACTTTTGAAAAGAAATTCTAATATGTCACAAAGAAAAGAGTGGTAGCATATTAAAAATTAATAATAACTCAAAACTTCTCCAACATAAAATTGGAAACCGAGTTTCTAGAGGGCATAGATAACAAACCTTATATGTATAAGGATGGCTAAAAAGAGTTCAATTAAAAATTTTCACAATAATACAATAATATACAAACTCTATACAAAAAATGCTTAAAAAATAAAATAAACAATAAACACAATAAACAAAGAAAAGAAAAAGTCACTTTCAATATAGATAAAGATCTTGCATATGATTTTTGAATTAACCTATTTTTTTGTATATACAGTGCACAATATTTAAATCAAAATTATGAAATAAAGCATTTATTTTTTCAATTAACTAATTAACATATCGAAAGTTAATATAAATAGTCAATCTGAAATTTTAAGCAAAGAATTTGATAATATTATATATAAAGGAATTCTTCTTAAATTTGATAACAAAATGAAATGATTAAAAATAGAGGAAATGTAAATTAGGATTAGGTAAAGAGTATTAAAAGGGATTCCCATATATATAAATTGAAGAAAATTATCAGATGGGGGAATTCTGATTTAAAAATGAGAAAAATAAATTAATAAAAGTATCTCTGAAATATTATTTATATTTACAGATATATATTCTGAATCTTCTAAAGTTCAAAATACTTAAGGCAAGGCACTTTTGCACAATGGGCAAGAGAGATTGATTTACATCCACTAGCTTAAACAAGAAGGGTGAAATTAATGATTCTAATTTATTTATATAATTTACGCAAGGGGTTTTCATTAATAAATTATTTCGAGATGCTTAATTGATAGTTTGTAGTACAAAGGGTTCTCCTTTATTTAGTGTATATTCAGGGATTTATGATAGATTTAACAAGCATATTGCACAATCTGATTGTGTGTGTTCATCTGTTTACTTGATGAAGTAGTTGTATTAATTCCTTTTCAATATGAACCATCCAAATTGGTTTTAGCAATAATAAATTAAAAATTAAATCACAAGAATGAGCACTATAGCGAATACTACATGCAGTTTTTGTAATAATTCTAAAATATTGTCTTGAAATCCCCTTGCATATATTGAAAGTAAAGCTCTTGGAAATATAGCTCCAATATAATATATATTAAATCTCTGTCTTTCTCCTGTGTAAAAGGTAATGGCGATTTAAGGAACAAGGAAAATATTCAGTAAGGTTAATTCGATCGAATGTCTAATTCTCAAAAATAAAAAAGTGACTGATAAAATTTCAACAATTTATAGTAATAAATATCTCTTCTTTTATCTTTCCATATTCTAAATTGTTATTATTTTAATAATTACAGTCAGTTTTGCTTTCAATTTGAGATCAGAAAAAATAGCAACCAGCTAACAAAGTAAACAAGGGAAGAAGTAATAATATCTCGGAATGTCGAAAAGCAATGAACTGAAAATACAAATGAATATATCTTGAGTCAAAACAATAGATATTGTCATAGATGCTCCCTGATTTGCCGCTGGATCTGATATTAAGTAAAAATAAGAGCTAATTATTTAGACTATAGATATGAATATTAAAAGCATTGAGTATGTAAAAGCTTGCATTTGATAAGTCGAATTGCTGAAAATGAATAGACGTATTCTCTCTTCAGTTACAATACATTACTCAGCAAATTAACTATGTAGAATAACTGTTTTAGTTTAAACTTCTAATTAGAGAGTAGCTTTGCAAATAGTAAGAGGATGCTTTTGATTGTTTTGTAATTCAATTATAACATCTATATTCTCCCAAGTCATAAGACTAAAAATATTCAACTTGGTTACTTTTAATTTGAGTCAAAATGATATGAATTATTTAGAAGGGAATAACTGAGTCTAAAATAATGCTTTTCATGTAATAAATTGTGTTTCTTGGGATACACTTACATTATCAGATTTTAATTATCATAGACTACATTTATATAAACCAAGTAATCTGAGCTTGCAGTCCATTACCCAAGCATTAATCGATCCTAATTTTGTACCAAATATTTATAAGCTTAATCTAAATCACTCTAAAATAACTTTACTTTAAATATTACCTAGCTAATTACGTAACCAATAATGCAAGCATATAAAATGATATTCATTAAACTTATTTATATTAATATTTATCTTAGATAACCTTTTAATTGACATCTATGATGTAATAATTTAGATAATTAAAATAGTTACAGACCATCAAATATTTAATATCATTTTTTTAAAAAGAAAATTATATTCCTGCTAACTCATTGATTTACACTAACTGATTTTTTTTACATAGCTTAATTGATTTGTAAGTGTGTTGAGTAGCTATCAAATGATCTTCGTTTAACTTAAGAGAAGTTTAAAAATAAATATTTAAAATTACCAATTAACAAACTAATCAAAAAAAAATATTGTCAATAAATTATTGTATTCTTCAAATTGGATTTATGTCCTAAATTTTAAGTAGATAAAATTTAGTGTTTATTTTCAATATATTGTCACTAATAGAATCAGATTAATTATCTTGCAAACAAATTTTATAAGAAATAAATAAAAAAACTCATATGCCTTCATTGGAATTCATATATCTTTAATTTAATCAAAAAAGATGATGTCACAATTCAAGATAAAGTTATAAAAATAATTAAATGGTTTATAAAAATCTAAGGAATAATTTCTTAGGGTACTTTTGAGATAAATCAGCCATTATTTAGACAAATATTATAACATTAGTTTGAAATTATAAATGTATTTAATATTTTTCAATCAATTTTCACAACCAATTATGAAATTTTAGATAGAACCTATTAAACCTTGATTCTGACATCATCTTACTAATGTCCAATTAATTAGACAAGGTATGGCATCAAATAAAATAAATGGCCTATGTTTGATTATAGCAATGAAGTTTCTCCAAAGGAAGTTTCTTATCCATCCAAAGATATGAAGCTTATAAAAGAATTTTCTGGTATTTTTGTTTAAATCAGATAGTTTAACAAATCTATTAGTTTCTTATCATTGTTTAGTTATTCAGAATTAGAAGACTACAAAATCTTTTGGCTAGCATCTAGTAAATATTAAAGAACTTTTGAATTCTCGGATAATATGCATAACTTATGAATAGCAATTTTGGAATATTAAGATAATTCATACAATTTTTGAATGAATTCCATGAATTCTGATGAATTAGATAATTGAGGATTATTAACATAAATTTGTGAAATTTCTTCTATATATGAATTTTGAAGTAATTGATTTTCAGAATTCAAGATCTTACTCTATTATTAGATATTTTCGCAAACTGATTTATCTGGCAAAACAAGTTATAACGTTTTTAATATCTTTAGCTAACCTTCAGCATTACTGGTTAGATAGGTTTTAGCTCTTGAAAGATAATTTTCAGCCATTATCATATAGATTGATTTGTCTTCATTTAAGGTTTCAGTGAAATACAAATACTAATCATTATTTCTCATGGTTAAAATAATTTTTTCATAGAGTTCTTAAAATTAACAGAAAAAGTCAATATTGCTATCTAAAACAGTATTGAGTTGTAAGAGATGTCTCTTAATTAAGATGTGCTTAAACTTATTATTAGGAGGTTCTTTAATTAATTCATGAATATTAGCTATCATTCTTTCAACAAATTTTTGGGGTTATTTAGATAAATTTTACTAAAGGGTGGCCATCATTTATTTTGGTGCAAGGTTGTCTTCAAAAAAGATTTTGTTTTGAATTAGATCAAGCTTAGAATGAACTATGATTGGGTATTCTAATATTTTATAATAAATATCCACAACTTAGTCAATGAGTATGTTTGAAGCCAATTTTACAATATCATTCAAGAATTCCAGTAATTCTGGAGCAATATGTAGAATTAGTGTCTTAATGTATTTAATGTCTTAGTATTATTGATTAAAAAGAATTGATATTTGATCAATCACATTAGAGAAATTTTTAAGACAAACAATAGGTTTGTATAGGAATAGCTCTCGCATTTATTTGGCTGCTTCCAAGCTTAAAAATGGTTTACCCTATTAAAATATAACAACCAAGTCTGGCGTTGTTTCTTTGATTAATAATTCAATATCTTAATCTCTAAAATAAATAGATAATTTACTTCTCTTAAGAGGATTCATCAATAATAAGAAAATACTTTTTTATTAACTTTATAAAAGCTTAGATTACACTCTTTACAGTTTCTTCCCATTAAGTTACATCTAAATCTTTATTTTAGTTCTTTTCTTAAAATGTGTTATTAATGTTGTGCATCAACTTCATGAAGATGTTTTCTAAGATCTTTTTCCATTGTGAATAGAGATTTTGACAATTTAAATGAATCAATAGATTGCTAAATATATGAATTGCTGAATGTCTGATTTCAGGAATAGGGTCTAAGGCTATAACTGATAGCTTTTAAAATATCTCAGGCAAATATAATTCAAGTTCTTCGTTGGTTAAGATATTAATCTATTCAGAGTTATGGGAATTATTTTTGGTGATGAAATCTCCCAGATGCCAAAGCATATTACAAATTTGGAAATTTATGTTTTATTCGTCTATTTAATTATAAACTGTAATTACTTGAATTGGATTTATATTTCTCTATAATTTCAAATAACTTTTTAATTTATTCACCATTTAAATTTGATAAAAATTGATTTATGATATATTCTGTGCATGCTAATCCTTACTTAACAAAAATTGTTGTTTATTCCGATCCAATTTCTAATAATAAGACTAATATGGAATCCCAACCTTTCTGTTAGATTTCATGTCCATTATTTTGTAGCATCTTTAATACATAGTTTAAGATTATCTCTTTTAAATCATTTTAGCTCAATGCACACATATCAATCCAAGGCTAAAAGAGAGTTTATTAGTATATAGAATCAGTCTTATACCATTTCTCTTTGATAAATTCTGAATGATGCTATTGATTTTTCTTATAAAATTAAGTCCAGTGTTCAAATCCATAAAATATAATCTAAGACAATGTATCTGCTGCATTTAAAACTAAATTGGTGTTACGTGAAGAAATAACTGATATGAAATGTGCAATAATGAGTTCCCAAAAAATATCTAATCTAAATACATTAAATTTAATTAATTCAACTAATTTTGATAGAGAAAAATATTTCTTTTGATCTCCAAATTATGAATTAGATCTCTTTAACTCTAAAGTTGTTTACTATTCTAAGCATTCAATGGTTATTTAATTAATAGCATCCATTACCGTTATCAAATGTTCATTACCATAGGTAGGACTTTATGAAAACAATTAATCTAAACTTTAAAATAATATTGTTATATCTAGTGTCTTAATTTATTCCTCTTAACTTGAGTTTTTGGCAAGACGATTTCTTAAATAATAATTCTCACATTCTTCAAATGTTTTAAAAATACAAATCCAACTACTACATTCTAATAAATCTAAAATAAAAATTATTTAATATAATACTTCCAAGACAATTAGCAATATTTAATACCATTTTATTAATCTAAATGTGCTTTTTTGAAAATTCTTATCCAATTTAAGGTTTACAAAATTCACAAATAGTTTTTATAAAAGCATTCTAAGCCGCTTTCATTTAAATTGAGCCAACTATATTAATATAAGATTAAAATGCAGATAACAAATTTTATAAAGTTTACTCATCTAGTTCCTTTGTTAATAGATATTTGATTCCCCTTAAATTCAATTTCCAGGTAAATTCAATAATTTGATAAAATTTTTCGGTTGATTGTAATTTAATTAAATTTCCTAATTATATTTTTTATTAATCAGCATAAACATATAGTGAATTTACAAAACGTGATTAAAATTCACTTAACATTCTGCATACTAAACCATTATCACTAGGATATACTTCAGAATTTTATTATAAATTAATTGTAGGACTTGTCATATCCATCCATCTTTTCTATTCTAATTCAGTGGGATCAGAGATGTCCTTAGCCAATCCAGATAATAATGTAATAATATCTAAGATATAGTTCTATCAACTTTAATATTATATAATGTACTTTCTCATTCAAAGGGATTAAAAGCAATTAATCCAAAAATATTTAACTTTAGACAAAATAGATTAAGGTTTGCAATCCTAAATTTTTATGTATCGAATGTTCATTTGATTTTATTTATTAAATTAAAATATTCCAAACCTCTCCTGATTGTGGTCCATCCACTAAAAATGTTAGGCACTTAAATGCTACCACAATAATTGAGCTCTTTATCATGTTGATAGGTATTGCTAATATCTTTCTTAGAACTTAAATAAGATGATTTGATAACAACTCTTAGATGGTTGTGAATTAGGTGAAGAATTTTCCCATGTTTGATAAAAAACTGTTAATACTTGACAATCCAAATTCCCTATCCAGAGGAACTGAGGGAGGAAACCAATGAGGACGAGTGTAATCGCATATCTTAATCAAATCAGACAATATAGAATGTAGATTTTACACTTCTTTTTAATGATCTATTGGGGTATTGGAAGTAGCTTATTATAAATTTTATTCTTGCTAATTGTCTAAATCAATAATGATATTCATGTCATCAAATCCTTGACCGGCTATTATTAATTGAGTCGATCCCGAGAGTAATTCAATTAATTTATCCAATGATGTTTCTGCTGATGCTTAAATTATAGGCATTTTAGAATTTTTCATGAAGAGTACGAATGTAAGACACTAAATGAATAGTATGATTATTCTACTTTTTCAACAAAACCATAATTACGAAAATTAATGAAGTCTTAATGTATAAAAGCCATAAAACTTTGTATCAGTTTATAATGCAATTCATCCTTTTGGATTTCCTTAATTTTCAGAAAGTAATCTAAAACATCTTCACTTGTTTGAATCTAAAATAAATGGTTTTCTTTCTTACATCGTTAATCACTTTTAGGTTGATCAATTTAAGCAAAAAGCAAATTAAAGTTGTATGAAATTTGGCTGATTTTAACTCTTTTGAAGCAGGTATTAATATCTTTTAAATTTCTTATCTTGGAATATCTTGGACACCATTCTTTTTATTTTCTTCCAAAACCTTTTGAAAGTTGTTCAGAGAATCTTTCATTGGAGTGTACTTCTTTTTAGACGACATAGCTTATTTGATTATCGAAATTTCACGTAATGCTAATTGAACTCTCGATTCTTACATTATATATAAGTATTTTTATTACATTATGTTTTATTACTAACCCCTAATTTCAATAAATATTAAATTGAACAAAATTATAATAATAAATAGAATAAGTCCAATGTCTCATATTCATGACTTGATCTTTTTGTTAGTCTCCCAAAATGGTTCAATGTTATGTCTGAAAAGTGATGACACACTTGTCTTTGATTCTTTGACAACATTATACTTCCACAAACATTATCCAAAAAATTCTTGAGAGAACATCTTCCCCTTCTAACAATTTAGAAATTAGTTTAATTCATATTTTCCTATTTTATCTCCTGGAATTTATAAAAACTATTTAATATGCTAGTCCTCTTTCAAACTAGAATTGTTAGTCTTATTGCAAAAATTCCTTATGAATAGTTATAATTATCTTCCATAACATTTGTGTAAGTTCTTGCTCTCTCCAGGAAGAGCTGTCTATATTTTTTTCTGAAAATTATTGTAATAGTATACTTTTTTTATGACTTTGGTTGTCCCTGAGCTCTAAATAATTTCGATATTCGTTGCTTCTGAATTAAGCCTAACTGAACTATCGATACCAAAGATTTAATTCCACAGTGAAGATTAACCTTCTTCTTGAAAAGCCAAAAAGCTGTTATTATTTGGAAACTCACTTTAGCATTCATTGTAGTCGTCTGTTTCATCACATAATAATTTGAACATTTGATTGCACACTTTATTATTTTTATTGTCTCTATCTTTAATTTATCTTGTTTAAATAGGTGCTAAAGATACATTTTCATTTTTATAAAGAAATTAGTTTCATAGCTTATTTTAAACACTTATGTAATGTGTAAAGAAGAGACTAACAAGAAAAAATCATTGAGAAAAAAATATTCTATTTCCCTATAAAACAATTCAAAGACTACAATAAATGATAACTATTTTATTAATTTATAAATAATAGAATAAAATATAATTTATTTGCCAATAATTAATAATTTTTGTTTTCTGCATTAAATAAAGTAGAATACTATTTAGATTGATTAAAACAATGAACATAAAATATAAAATAAAATTGAATATCTGGTTTTTTAAAAGCAAGAAGGCATGTGAAACTCTTATCTAGAGTAACCAATTATAAATGTTGGAAAGCGTAGTTATTCTATACATGGAACAAACACGTTTGACTATTAATTTAGGGTATCTAGTTAATGTAAACTTTTTCTGCCAAAGTAATTCTCAATCAGGATATCAAGAGATTTTTTGAAAATATGAGCCGAAAATTAACAAATGCTTTTTGGATTCCCTTTCAATTTCATAATTTGTTGATAAAATTCATATCAAATTAGTGGAATATAGCTAAGATATGAAGTAACCATAGAATAGACTGCAAAGAATGGAATAAATAAAATTGTCAAAGGAAGAGAACTCTTGATTTTAAATCTCATTTAAATAACTTAAAAATTAATGTTTAATTAACGAAGCCAATACCAATATCTTCACAGATTATATTGAATGTGAATTTTTAGTATAAATCATTCTTCTTAAAGTTTTGAGATTCTATTCTATTACGTCTTAAAAATTTTTATTAAAACATTATTTCAATTATTAATATTTATAATCAATATACTTGATTGGCTTTATGTGATTATATTTAGCAGAGTCTTAAGCATCTCCCATTAAATATGCTTCATTGGTTTGAGAATGACGAAGGACTTTATTTTTGTTAAATTTAACTAAATGCTGTTGGAATTGAAGGGAGGACATTATCATAGTGAATATATGCAATAAGATAATAGAAACATAGCAAATTATATAGACAGAGGAATGAAAGAAAGATATATTGAAAATTAGAATAAATAAAATTAATATGTATTTATTAACGCTGCTTGAAATCATTCTAGTTACTATATACTGTGCCAAATTAATCAACAATATTTGCTGCATTGATGTTAACTTTATTGTAAAAGTCACATGTTTGATTTCATGGTTGACGAATTTTATTTTGCTAATTTTGATACCATTAGATATTTATATAACATTTAGAGATTAAGAAACAAATAACAATTAGAGTGATTTGGGTGTGCATTCGAGAGAATATGAAGCAATAGGAAATGTAAAATTTCATCTAAATCAAGATGTATCAAATATTGTATTGGGCAAATTTCATACTTTGTTGGACAATCATTCCAATAATGTAGGAATATGAGGAAGCGACTGATCTTAATCGAGCGTAAAAGTTTATGAGATCCTTGATCAACAATGGCAAATTTTTTCTAGCAATAGGAATTGCTGGCATTGTATTTGTTGTCATACTTGTGATGACAGGATAAGCGTCTGATTATGGTTTAGCTAAGTTACTTAAAAGTATGGCTAATTCCTTTGGTGTGGCTTTGATTATAGTGTTGTTGGGGTAATTATCGTTAGTGTATAATTTTAGATATTCTCTCATAGCAGTTCCAAGGGCTCATATGAGAACTTCCACTTTGGATGTGCAAATGAAATATTTGTATTTTAAAACAGCCAAAATAACAGAGGAAAAGGATGAGGCCCAACATGAATTATAAGAAAAGGCTAAGAGAGTAGTGGGTATTAGAAACTAAAAAAAATTTTAATAAGAATCCTCAAAAACATATTTACAGATCAGTATTAAGGCTATTCCTAAATCTATGTATAAAGATTTAGTAGAGGAGGATGCCAAATCCAAGGCACCAGGAATATCTTATTTGTAAAGAATGTTCTTTAAGGAATAACCTGAAGCCACAGATGAGGAAATGGTTGAGATTTACAGAGATATTCGATAGAAGGCAAGAACTTTTAGAAGATTGAGAGCAGCATGGAAAGAGAATTGCAAGAAAGCATATGCATTAGAAAATGTGATAAATTCGGTAGAAAATCCTGATAAAAAGATTCATTATGATTTAAAATCAAATAAAAGGGAAGGATCTTGTTCTCAAAAATTAGATACTTTAGAATGGTATTGGCTATGTTAGTACAAACCTCAATTCAAAATATTGTTTTCTTTGTTTTTGGGCATACTATCTTTGTTGGTTATTATATCTGAAACTACCCTATTTATGAACACTCCATTTACTATATTTGGAATGCCTATATCATTATCATCTGGAGTGATATCCCTACAAATATTTTGTTTTGTTCCTTTGTTTTATATAGCATTTTGTGTTTATTATGGAATGTTTAGAATTAAGATAGCAGGATGTTATGGATTATACGACGACCATTAAACTGATGCTCCTAGTCTCTTATTTGCTACAATCAATTTCAGTAGAGTGGCAGCTCCTCTATGTCAGAACTTTTTGAATATGCTAAGAGTCAAATAAAGATTGAACTGTGAACCAGCATTCAAATATGCAATGGGAGAAGTACGTTTTTATGATATTTTTAAAGATGGAATTTGTACCAATTTTTGGAGTCAATGTAATCTAGTTGATGCCTGCCTTACTCCTCTTTTTGTGTTTCATTAATTACTTTGATTTGTATGATAGATTTATGAACTTTCTTGGATTAAAAGAATTTATGTTTACTGAGACATTCTCTGATCGCCTTATCTTTAGAGGTAGAGATGCCTTGAAGGACAAGAAGGCGTATTTTATGAAGAAGGAGATGAAAAAGTAAAAAGGGACAAAAAAAGAAGGTGATATTGAATTACTTGATATTTAATGATTGTATTGATTTATATTTAATGTATTGTATTAATGTATCAATAGACATTGCCTTCAAAGGTTTATTTAAACCATTCCATGGCTTCCTTTTTAGAGACTCTCTAAGCTGTGCCCAATCTAGCATTTCTTGATTTTCTTTAAGCAACTCTTAATCCTGGTCTTGACAAGATCACATAGAAATCCATACCAAAAATACCTAAACAACATTTGTAATAATTGATACCTGTATATGGATCATACTTTAATCCCAAATCAATATGTTCTTATATGCCAAATCCAAAGTTTCCTGATTCAGAGAAGTTTCTCTTTTTCAATTCCATTTCTTTAACTCTCAATCCTCTAAATAATATATCTTTAGCGGCATCTCCTCTTATAGTACAGAATACAGAGATCTTTTCATTTCTTCTGATACCAAAAGATCTGACTGTGTATCTTGCCTTACCGAATACTGGCTTTTATCCTGTCAAATCCTCCAAAACTTTGGCTGCCTTTGTTAATTTATCTCCTGACTCTCCAGCACAAATGTGAACCATTAATTTTTCAATTCTAATCTTTCTCATCACATTCTCCTTAGTTTCTTGAGGTTTGACAACTTTAGCAGGAGCTGCAGGTTTTGCATCTGTCTTTGGTTGTTAAGCTTTTCCACCCTTTCCCTATTGTTAAGACATCCAATATTTAATTAAAAAATCTTTATATATTTAAAATCACTTTTTAATGGTTTATTTTTTCTTTTTCCTTTCCCCACCTAATCAACTTTTTTATATCTAATTATTGATGTCACAATTTCCTATTAGTGAGACTGCAAAATATGAATATCAATTATTAGTATAATTTCAATAGTAATGATAATTCAGTTTATATTCCTGTCCCCTTAAAGAACATTAAATATTTTGACCAAGTTCGGGTGGTTCTTTAAACAGATGCCTTATTATACAAATAAACACATATTCTGATTTGGATTGAAAGTACAACACCATTTGATCTGAACTGGTTGATTGAGAAATCGGACAATCGCTTATATAAATCAAGACTCCCTTCCCGTACCTGCTCAATCTGTTTCTTAAGTATTCTAAAGTGGTCTTATGGAATTGTGATTTGCTGTTGTAGTAAAATTCGATAATTTCATTCTTAATGAATTCATCAACAGTTGATTAAATAATATTCATATAAATATATATATATATAGAAATTTTACCAATTTAGATTATTATGAAATGCTAAGAATTATTCATTTTGTAATTAAATATATTAAATAAATCCAATAATGGGCAATGTTTAAGCTTTCGTGAATTATAACACAGAGTTGACTTTCACTTCTGATTTAAATGATTAAATTTAATGTTGTGGAACAATCTTTCATCCAGCATTTGGAAATATCCAGTTATGGAAAATGAAGAAGAACACCAATCTCGAACTCTTTTCTTTTGTAATATACATCTATAACTCAAGACAAGACATTTATACTTTTAAGATTCCATATTATTAACTATTCATTCAAAGAGAAACTAATTATAACATCCAAATCTTTTGTAGTATTATGCCTGTACTCAAAACTCCCCTTAATATTGCGGAAGTGTCGAAACTTAATAATTTTACTTCGAATATATTTCCTAGACACTATCTTAATATTTATGCGCCAGATCTGAACCATTCAGAGAAATTGAAGTCTGGAAAGTAATCTTTACGACCCTAATAAATTAGTCCCTTGAATAATTAGTGAGCGTACTCAAATACTTGTAAAACAATGGCTAATCACATGGATAAATTACTTCAGATCATATCTTCATAACTTCAGATTAAACTCTAAAAACTCTGGACTAAATTACAATTTAATCAACCGATTAATAGATTAAATAAGATGTTTATGATCTAGCCTAAGTTATAGTAGAACTTATGACTAAAAAGAGTATTTTCCATTTCTATTTTAGAATTCCACGCCAGCTTAAAAGAAACTGTGATTTCATTATCTGCTGATTATTCTTAATAGCTCCTACAAGTATTAGCTAGAATGCTCAATCAAAATCCTGAGAAAAGGCCAGACTTCATAGAATTATCTTATATAATATTCAACCGATAATACAAATCTACTAATAAAGAATTAGAAGTGACTTTAAATCCTTCCATAAATAAAACCCCTGACAATCCTTATTATCCTCCTTTGAGTTAAATGATAAATGATAGAAACAAGAAAACATTCAATTAGAATCTCTAACAAAGATAACTATCACCTTATAAAATGATTCCATATTCACCCTAAAGAATGACTCCAAAGCAGTTTTCTCCCTCAAGAATTTACGGTTAGACTTAAAGAGTAGCCTAACCACAAAGAGTAGTTTAAGCAATCAAAAAACAGGAAGTCTACTCCCCAATCAAACAATCACTTTAACAATTAAGTTAACTATATAGAACTACAACCCCTGTAAAAGGTAATAAAGCCAGCTCTTAGGCGTCAACAATTAGTCATAATGCTTCTATTATTGATTCTTATAGGACTTAATATCCCTTCTCCAATCAAACAAGAAATAGACCGAATAAACTCTAAATTCCTCAACATAAAAGTGATGTGAAAAGAATGTTATTTAAAGATGATTTGAATTAGACCTAAACAAGTTAACCTCCAATTGAATTGGTATTATGAAATAGATATAAAATGCATTTAATTAAATTTATTGATATTTATTTATTCTTTTATAAATCTCTTTTTTTCTATTCCCTTCTAGAATTCATAATGGTTTTATGGATTATAACAACACACCTATATTTTTCAAAATTCTTTCTTTCATTAATTAATTTGAAAATATGCTTTAATTATTAAATTTTCAATTATTGAAATTAACAGCCTTCTATGAAAAAAGCAACAATTTATCTTGAAATATTATCAAAAGGGTTATCAAGTAGATAATTGTAAAAAATGTATAAATAAGAGAAATATGATTTTTAATTCCGCTATTGATTAATGCACTATAAACCGCTTCATAGCTTAAGAACTTTAGAGAAAATATTTAATTTCAAAGTAGTCTTATAATTTTGAATATTATTACTTTAGAAGTGCTTTATACTAATCAATATACAGATCATTCCTATTATACATTTTAATATTTGAAATTTATACACAAAATTTTTAATCGTCATTTTAATATTTAATCAGAATTAATTTCACAATAAATATATTGCTTATACTAAACATAAGAAAGCAAATAAACTATCAGAAACTGATTAAATATACTACTATTGATAAATTATACTATCAATCTACCATAAAAAATGATTTTAGGATGCACATTTAAATTTATCGATAATGTTCTTTTCAAAAACTAAAACAAATCTATGCATGATGTTTCAAAATTGATTTTACTATGATTATAAATTATGTTAGATGAATTCATAGATATTGTAATCTTAGTATATGAATATACCAATAGAACAGAAAAATACTAAATATATTATTTATCATATTTACAGATTTCTCTTATATTTTAATCTTATATTTAAAGTATTTGGTATTAACTATCATATTATAATCGGCTACTGTAATCGAGATTGTAAAATATTTATTAACAGATTTCAAGTAAAATTATTCATATATTTTATATTTTCTAGCCCACTAACTTGATCATATCAGATGTAATTATCTATGTAAGTCTCCATACATTACTAATTATATCTCATATAGCATATTTTCGATAATATTTTTATATGTATCTTATTTTTGGAATATCAGTCAAGCCTCTTTGAAATTTGTTGCATAACATTTTTGTAGAAAATGTTAAGAGAATTGGTATTAGCCAAAATTCAGCTAAGAATTTCAACATAAATAGATTATAATGTGAATCTACATGTATTTTTTGAAATACAAACTACAAAAATGATTATACACCTTTACAGGGATGAGACTTTACTTTAGTTGTAAATTTTCAATCTGATTACTGGTAGAGGATTATATTTTATGAATTCAGTAAATAAAGAATTGCAATTTTCTAAAAATAATTATGTGTTATTGTTTCAAAACTAATTTTTAATTCTAAGCTATAACCTTTTTCTGTATTATTCTTAAATTGATAAGGATACCTTCAAGTTAGCTAAGACCTATCTTAAAATCAACAGAGAATTTCAAGTTAAGAATAGGATAAGGAAATGTTAATAATTGAATGGTTATTATTAATTTATTTTCAAAATATAATTAATAAGATATAAAAAGACCAATATCTTCAATTCTTAATGAATAATCAACAAGGACCCTTCTCTACCCCTGCGTTTATCATAAAACTGTATGATATGCTAGACGAACAAGTATTTTTATTTGACGATCTCATCTAGAGTACCCCATAATTTTAAACAATAATTAAGTGGAGTGACGATGGTGAGTACTTCATTGTAATGAACCCCAAAGAAATGGAAAGCCAAATATTGCCATAATATTTCAAACACAATCACTATTAATCCTTTTTACGACAATTAAACATGTATGAGTTCCAGAAGGCACGGAATTCAGAAAATTATGAAATATTTACGCATCCAAGTTTCAAAAAAGGAAACAAGTATTTATATTCTTACTATGTTAGGAAACAATTATCTCAAATTAAACGAAACCCAATCAAATAGAAAGTTTTATTAAAAAAGGAAAAGAAAAGTGTAAAAGCAGAATCAACTGAGGCTGAATTTGAGTAATAAATGGAACAAGAGTTAACATTCTTGAAATAGAGATAGCTAAAATTTGAAAATGATTTCAAAGCGATAAGTGAATAGAACTAAATTATAATGGAACAACACAATTCTATATGGTCCTAATTAAGTTTGTCCAGACAATCGTTAGATACAAAAATCGATAGGCTTAGCTATTTGTTAAGTTTCTTCTTGAAATAACAAGATACTAACATTAAAGAAAATAATGGATAAGATTTATTTAAGCCCAATGTCAAGACTGAACTCGAACCTCCGTAGTCGCAAACTTAATAAATGGAATCATTATCCCCAATTCTAAGAATGATGTAATCATAACTAAATTATTCACTGAAAAAAAATTTATCAACTTTTAGCCCAAATTAATGTAATATATTAAAGTTATTATCCTTAGTAAATTCTCCATTGCCTATTAGAAGTTAATAAGAAAATTAGGATAGCTAATACTCGAATTTAAGCCCCTATTATTAGAAGTCCTTTTAAGATTACATGTGAATAAACTAAACAATTTGAAATGATTGATTTTCGATATAAAGCAATATTAGCTTATTATTTTAATCAGAAAAAGATTTAAAGAAACCCAAACTCAATTTATAATCAACAGCCTTTCGAAGGATCGAAATATAAACTTGATCAATGACATATAAACGTCTGACTAAGATAAATTTAAGTTGTGAAATCAATTATTTTTTGAACTGGAAAATAGAGTTACGCTTCTTAGTTTACTTTTTATCTTGTTTACAGTTTCCAATTAAGTTTGGGTTTTTTTATGTTTAATATCCAAATCTGTAACATCCTATTCCCTCTTAACAACCTTCCCTTCACTTAAGGTATCCTCATCAGGTTCTTCTTGTTCTATCTATATAGATTTTTAAGTTTCACAGAAGACTATAGTACCATTGTTATCCTCATAAATTTTGAGATGTTACTCCACTGGTCGTAAGTCCTTTTTTTTAGCCATATATTTCAAGAATGGTATTAATCGAAGAAGACAATCATCATCTTCTGAATCTAAGAAGGAAGGTATTAACAATCCATTATCCTAACACTTTATAAAAGCATTTGGATTATTCTAATTATTGATTATTAATTACATCAATGAAGATTATATCTCCCATAGGTCTGTCAATTAACTAAAGGTCTTTATAGCAAATTCCATCGATAAATTGACAGCTTCCTCTTGCATAATAATCACTTATTATTTTTTTTTTATCTATGAAACTTAACACTTCTTAACAATAAGCCTCATAACCTGCTGTAAAAATAAAAATTTCATAATCTTTGCTAGCTTCTTATAAAAACTGATTTAAATAAGGCCGAGCTTTCAAATATACTTTGTATAATTATCCTTTGTGAATGACTTCAAGCAATACCTCATGTTGAAAATTTTCATTTTCTTTGAATTCACAATGAACCAGTGTTTCATCTAAATCAAGAACCAATACTTTCTTCTATGAATATTATTTTGGTGTTTGTGCTGAAATATAATTTTTCTAAAATTTGCCTTTAAGATGCTCAAAGCAATTTTTGAAAAGAGCAACAATACTCATTTTTTTTATAAATTTATGTGCAAATAATCAATAATATTTACATTTATTTATTTAAGAATAATTGCAAACTTAAGTGATACTTTCTTATAAAGGTTAGAATTGATTCACAATTAGAATGTATCTTATAAGTGTAAATACGAGAAACAATTAAAAAATAGTTTTTATTTGATTATATAATTTGAATGTTAATATAAAAAGTTAATACTAATATTTATCATAATTTAAACTTTTAAATATGGAATAATTTTTTGTTTGAAATGTCAATTATATCTCTGTTAGTATGGATTAAATAGTTTTAAATTTGATTTGTTGGGCAAGACAACGTCTTTGTTTTTATTGTCTTCTGTATAGATGAAGACTCTTGATACAGCTTGTTTAACTTGATTTCTGTGTATGAAGCAAAAGAATCTTCTCCATTGATCTATCTACGGGAAGTGAGAGGACCATCTATTTTAAGATCATTTAATTTTCCTTAAAAAGATTTTGCCAATTTAATCTAAGTGTGACCTCTGTTATTTTTTTATCGAAAGAGGTTTTTCACTTAGTAATGTTACTTGATATTTTAAATCTAATACTTTAATGGCCAATTATTGTTATTAATTTTCTTGAAGAACTAATTGATGCTTTACTTTACTTTCAATATATCGTATTTATTAACTTTTATCAGTCATTCTAAGAAACCTATCCTTTTGAACTTAATCGAGTTCATGATTTTTTTAGAGGAAATCATATATTTCTTATTCTACTTGTTTCTCCACTTGCATAGGATCTTTTTCAGTGAAGAATCGATTAAGTTTCTTACTTCTGTTTGGAGATGCTTCTAACATTTTGGAATCTTCAACCTTTGTTGACTGAGTGTATTACTATTGGTTTTTTTTTTATTAAGGAAGAGCATTTCTCCTTGATTTGGCTAATTGTTATTTTTTTATTTGTTCCATGTCATAATTCTGAGTTTGCTTTTTCTTTTCTCCTCGAAACAACTGCATAACCATTTCCATCTTCAATTTAGCTTTTTCTTATTCATTATCTTCATCCTTTTTCTTTTTATATCGTCTTAACATTTTTTTAAAAATATGAGCATATTGTTAGATTTTTGCGATATCATCAGCATTTCTAATTTCTTATCTTCTATCTATAATATGATCAATTAATTTCACTCTTTGCTAATAAGTGTTAAGACCTTCAACGGCCTTCTTTACCTGAGATCTTGAAAAAACATCTGAAATTTTATTGTAAGTTTTTGAAATCAGATCACTCATTTGTTAATAAAATTACTAGCTAAAATATGTGTAAATAGAAAAATATTTAACATAGAAATTTTATATCTTAAACTTTCAAATCCCCCCCCCCCAACTTTAAACAACTTTACATAAATTTACAATTACATATATAATAAAATATATTTATTTCAACAATTACAAATGCTTCTTCACAATAATTAACTGTAGTTTTTTCTAAGCAAGTAAATCCTATCGTGCTGGTAGTAAACATTCAGATCATATTGACCAATGAATGATAGAAATTGTTATTGGATATTCAATTCCTAAAGATGTGCAACATACTCATTCTTCTTTTTATCCACCTCATCAATTGTGAGCAGAGATATCTTTGCATCGCTGTAATCATTGTCATTTTCACCCCCAAATATCAAGATTGAATTCGAATTAATCTACAGACAAACACTATTCAACTTGAATATTTAGTCTTGTCCACTAGTCAATCTTAATTAGGACCACTTATGTCTTTTCGTATCATACCTATAAAAGATTATTATTATTTCTAATTTACTTTTCTACAGTTTTATCAAAATGATCAAAACGATTCAACCCACCAAATCTAACCAAATATCTTTGTTGGAAAACCACAAGATTTACTTTTGTTAAAGGAGTCTAAAAAGGCTTTATCTTCTACCATTCTAAAGTTTTGAGATTAAACCTTTCGCAAGCATTGCTTACCTGTTTATTTTGATTTTCACCTCCAATCAGATAGATATAATGCCCTACTTAAGCAACTCTGAAGTTTCTCTTCTTCTCAATCATGTTAGGTAAAGCTTAGAGGATGGAAGAATGCTCATTGTACCTATAGAAAGTATTGTCAGCAGCCTAAGAAAATGGGTTAAACAAGAATATGATTCCTTCTTTAGTTGCAAATGAAATCAATTCATTTGTAAATAGGTGTTCGACATCGCAAGCAATCTTTTAAACATTTTCAGCTCCGATTTACCATTAAAAGAAGTACTTTGTGTTGGGTTTGAAATAGTGTAGAAACTCTTTTTAAGGATCAATAAAATAATTGATATGATTAAATTCGATCTTGGGTTTCTGACAATTCAAAGTACAAATAGTAATCGGTGTAATTCGTAATAGTTATTGTCCACTTTCAGCTATGTATGATCTATGTTTTGGAGGTTAAATATCTAGTAAATGTGATTCATTTATTTTGCCTTTGAAACTCAATTCTACTGCTTGATCTAATATTGTTTATTTATATTATTCTGAATTCAATTGATATTTATGGTTGTATTTCTGAATTGTTTGTTATTAATCTGATTGTTCTTCCATCAATGAATGTTCAGCATTTGAAAATGAAAAATTCTCTGCTTCATTTGTTAAAGCATCATCAGCTATTTTGATAATGTTTTCTGCCTTGTCAAAATGAAGAGTGTTTTACAATTTAGCCTGACTCTTTTCTTCTCTTTTCTTTTCATATTCCTCTTTGAGTGGCAACTTGTTATTTGAATTTAGATGGTAATTAATGAGTTCCTTGTAATGACCTTTCAAAATCTTGTTTGCAATATCCAAAGGAACCAACAAGAAGGTTTAGGCTGCAACTATCGCAGCATTGTGATTTGCTTGATCTACTTCGTAGTTGAACTAGATATTGGTAACATCATTTTGGTTCAAAAATCTAAATAAATGTTACCATATCTGCAACAATTGCATGGTTACTTTAAGTAAGTTCAATGACAAATCATCATTCAACAATTGTATTGGGGTTATGTTGATTTGTTCCAATTCAATACTGTTCAGTACGAATTAAGCAACTTTGTCAAGAGAATTTAAATCGGCTGGATTGAATACTTCTATCTAGATTGTTTTATATTGACTTCTAAGTTGGATTATTTTAGAATTAATACATGTTTTAGCTTCCTCCCATGCCTTTACTGGAAGTAAGTAGGTCTTCGGAATCTATAAATTAATAGAAATCATGCAATCCTCTTCTCAGATCAATTTCATGCTAAGTCAATAAGGAATAAGGGTCTTCTTTGTCAATTTCTGATGTCAATATCAAGATCTTGTCTTAATAATATTGAATGCTATTTTTCAAAGCGCAGAATGTTTAATTATAGACCTATTGAACATAACTGAGTTTTCTTTTGACTGCCTACAAATCAATGTAGTTTTGAATAATATTCTAGTCCATCACTTTTTTAATGAAGTAGTATTGAAAGATTCTGTGTAGGAAATTTTAAAAGATGTCGTATATTCTGCTCTGATTGTCAATTAAATAGGAAAATAATCCGCCTGATTGGGGAAGCAATATGGATTTCTTAGCTTGTAATTTAGGTTGAGATGGAGTATTGATAATTTCTGAGAGAATATGAGAATTCTGGGTCTGACTGAATTAAGGGTAGTTCTCATTATTATTGGCAAATTCTTATTGTTATTCGGCATTTTGTTCTTGTGAAATTTGGGAAAAGGATTCATTTAGCAGATCTTGGGATATAAAGACTGCCTGGTCTGGATTTTCTAAATCTCTGAAACTCATATTAACGGATAATAATTATTAGAATGAGTTTACAATAAATTATGATTACAATTCATTTTTAGTAAGATTGCACGAATAAGATCATCAATTAATTAGCTTTAGTAATACTTGTTTAAGCAAACTGATATTCAATGGTTTTGTGAAGACTTCCCTCATTCCGACCTCAATACACCTTTCAATATCTTCGGCTGAATTAAAGGCTGTCAACCCAATTATAGGTATGTCAGGTATAAGATTGTCTTCAATCATGCCCATCAACACCTTCGTAGTTGTCCATCCATCCATTATTGGCATCTAACAATCCATTAAAATAAAATAGAATAACTAGCAAGTATCAGAACACTTCTCTGTCTTCTCAATAACATCTATTGCTTATTAACCATTGTACGCCTAAATATAAACAAAAAATACATACAATTTACAATTTAAAACCCATCTGAGTAATTATTACCTACAAAGCCTTCTGATTGAAGATGTCATCATCAACACTCAAAATTCTTGAGCATTTGCATGGAAATCTTATGTTTTAAAATTATTCTTCCATCTCTATTTCCTTCTCCTCTCTCTAAATTAACCTAGATACAAGAGTATTTGGTCGATTACTTGAAGAGCCATCTAAATCAGATATACTAAATGAAGATTGCCTTCTCCTCTTACTCTATCGATCTTTTGTTTCAGTATTTTACGCTATTAATGCTGTGTGTATACTTTGACTATTTAATTTTAATAAATTAACTTCTGGATTGGTCCTTTCTGAATCTAAATCATCTATTAAATCAGTCTCTTATTAACCACCTTAATTAAATATTCCAGAGGACTGTTATGGTTTGAAATAATTAGCAATAGAATGTTGTTGTCGAATTGGAATTTATTATATTGATGTCTCGAAAATCGAATTATCTGGTTGAGGATTATTGATTATCAAAATTCCTTGTATCCCCATGCATAAATCAGGTACAGTTTAGGCACATTTCAGATATGTTCTCTAAAGAGTGTTAGCTCTTAAAATCTGTGTGTTTGTTGATTGGGCAGTTCGAATCTTAAATGTCACTTAGCACCCTTCTATATTATCACGTGATGTTATTCTTAGTTGACTTTTGTTCTATGGGGCCAATTTCAACAAATTCATCTAACTGACAAGCAGTCCGAAACCCTCCCACTCATCCTAACTAGAAAAGTCTCTACTTTCATTAAAGGACTTTAAAAACTATTAGATTTGATATAATTTGTTTTATGGTATTCCTATTCCTTAGTCCTTGATACAAAATGTCATGGTTCTTTCAGTACTAGATATTTCCAAAGTTATCAATCCTCTTACAGAATATTTTATTGAATTTTATATTAGATTAACCAAAATTTGCATTATTCTATCAAAGTCAGACTCAATATGAGGTGGAACTGAATTCTTTACGACGATGTGCAATCCTAAATTCTTTATTGTACAAATTGGTCTAAAAATATCATTAATTTCTTAGATAATATTTTCAAAATTGAATTCTTGAATATTGTACTTAATCACATTTGAATGAAATTGAGTAAAATCTATAATATCTCGAATTAAATAAGCCTATAATTTTAAAGCATTTGCTGCTGGTTCTATACAATTAGTTTTATAAGTTTCCTAAATTTATGGGTCATTTAGTAGAGCATCTAGAAATAACTTAGCACTATTTAAAGGAGTTCGCAATTCATGAGAGAAAGAATCAATAACACTAACTTAAAATTTTTCTCTTGTCTCCAATTTCTATAAATAACTCTGCAATGAGATATCATCCATTATAATTAGATACTCTTTGTCATTCTAACCACAAAATATTTTGCATTAGATTTTACGAATCGTATCATCTTCAAATAATTAAGCTGATTTATTCTTTGCTGTTTGACCTAGTAATTCCAAATGATTCTCCTTTGATTAAAACTAGTCCAAGCTCCCGTTTTATAGTTCTGTTAGAATCTCTTGTAGGGTATTTGGCATATTTTATAAACTTGTAACTTTGCTACAACTATAAACCTAAGATAAACTACTATTTGGTTGTTTTGGCAGTCTGATACTAGATTCTCTCCCTTACTTTTTCTTTCTTTTTATCTGGAGTTTAAATTGCAACTCGTTCATTAAATATGTTTAAACATCCTTGACTCCTTAGAACATTTACAAAAGAGATTGATTTTAAAACATGATTTACAAATTCTCCTTTTTCACAATCATAATTCCTACAGGAATATTTTGCAATCTAATCATCCACTAATTGCTAATTGAATCTTAAACTAAATTAATTATTTCTGCATTTCTTTGTGTAGGCTTAGTTTAAGGGGAAGGTAGTTCCAATTCTTGTTATAAACATAATTTGGATTTAGGAATCATGATTAAGGTACAGTAAAATGCCAAAATGTATAAAATAATGTTCTCGCCATGATATAAGAATAAAGAAAACAACACTAAATTATAGACAACATGATATAAAACACATCTTATTATTGATTACTTTTTGATGATTTGTGCTTCTTAAAATTTAAGCAGCAAATAACTGCACACATTTACTTCACGATTAAGAAAACAACAGTATGTAATTTGAATGCTAAGTATTATGAGTATTAATTGTTGTAAATGACTCTAATTTATTAACTTTTTCTGTAATATCAAAATCCCAGTTAACATTATCATTCCATTAAGCATCAGAATTATTAAAGATCCTAATTAAGTGATATCTTATAAATAAAGTAATAATCCTAAAACAATATTGAGAGTGTTTATTGAATGAAACTTTATTAAAATCCAATTTAATTGCATTAATTAATTAATATCATTATATTCATTCTAAATAGCCATATTAAATTAAAATAGAAACAATGATAAAGCCAACCAAAAATTTAAATTCGTTAAATTTTTTTTGTATTAATTGAATTCTTTTATCAATGATATTGAACAGTTATTGTCTATTTTTAAGAATATTTATTCATTTTTCTCTTGTTTCAAATAAAAATAGAGATTTAAATTGAAATTACTCAGTTCTCCGCTCTTTCAAATTATCGTAAATTTTAAGCTATTATTTTAGTCATTATAAAATTAAATATTCAATAACAATTAAAAATGATAAGAAGGAATGATAGAAGTATTTAATGTAGTGTAAATTGTACTGCAAATTAAATTGCAAAATCATTAATTTTTTGGAATTGAGGGAAAATGTGTGAAAATTTAAAATTGATTGTAAATACTAAAATTTGACATCAGACATTAAGATGGAATTGAGTTTAGAATCATTAACAAATATGAATAAAATAGATGTTCATAATTAGTAAATAATTCAAGATTTTTCTGTTTAGATTTAACGAAAACCCTATATTACATTAAATAATCACATTGAATTAGAACATAATAAGTAATTATAATTTTTTAAAATATGAAAATGAATTCATTTATATATATACGTAAATTTTATTTAGCAAGATTTGAAGCAATTTATTTCAAACAAAATTTTATTAATGTCGTATTCATATCTTAAAATCGATTTTACTTTAAATAGTCGTCTAAATAATATAAAAAATGATAAAGAAGAAGATTACGTTTCTTAATAAAAAATATCAGCTAAGCTAATCTGAGGATGAGAAAACACCAGACACAGCCTTGACTCCACATTCAATAAAAGAATAATTACAAAGTGATGATTCAGATACTGGTACGCCTAGTAAAATGGCTCTAACTCCCTTAAAAATGTCTAAATTCAAAATATAACATGAAAAAAGCAAATCTTCTTTTGCTCACGGTGGCAGGGCTTTGGTTAATAGGAGAGACATATTTGCAGAGCACCCATTTAGATAGTTGATTTTTGGATAGAGAACAACATAGGAGACTCTACTCAAACATATTGAATAAACAAAAAGAGGGGTTACCTACGCTGCTAAGTCATTGAAACCTCCATCAGAGAAATTTTTACAGCAAAAGTAAGTAGACATCCCTTTAAAAGACAAGGAGAAAAAAATATTGATATTAGATCTAGATGAAACATTGATACATTCTTGTACAAGCAAAGAGAAATCTTAAGTTTAGTTAAAAACTGAAGATGGACAATTAGTATTATATAGTGTAATATTTTAGCTTAGATTCAACGTGCGACCATATTTAGCATATTTTCTTGATTGTTTATCTACTTTTTACTAGATATTCATATTTACCGCCTCTTCCCCCTCATACGCTTTAGCTTTAGTTGATTACATTGATCCACTGGAGGATAAAATCTTAGGGATATTTACTAGAAATCATTGTCTCGAAACAAAGAATGGTTACTTTATTAAGGATCTTCGAATCCTTAGGGATGTTGATTTGAAAAACATCATTATCGTTGACAATTTAACTCACTCCTTTGGATTTTAATTAGAGAATGGTATTCCTATTCTGGAATGGACCGACGATGAAAAGGACCAGGAGTTGAAATATTTGGTCGACTATTTAATTGAGGCCAGTTAATATGACGATGTTAGAGAATTTAATAGAGAAAAGCTCAAATTACATGATCTTATTGATTATATTTTCTGAAAAATTATTAATATAGGATTTGTTATAATGCTCATGAGAGCTCTATCTAGATTATGAATAATACTCTCATTGTCCTTAGCACGTCTTGCAAATTGTTTCTCAACAGCCACTAAAATAGTTCCTTAACTTCGATTCAGCTTTCAAAGCTAATGGATGAATATTTTGAGGCAAATTTAAACGCAGCAATGATAGATTTAGCTAAAAATTTCTCTCTTCTTAAGTCAATACTCCTGCCAATTGTTACATTTGTAAATCTGGTACCAATAACACCTTATAGGTTTCTGAGATCATTTCAATAACATCTTCCACTTTATATTATGAAATGTATTTCTCAATAAAATTAATGGCTCTTGTCTTTGCTTATTTTTCTACTTCTCTTTCCATCAACAAATATGAAAGGGTTATTTTCTAACATTATTTAATTTATTTATCCTCCTATACTGATCCTCTTTATGGTAATTAATGTCCAAGTTGTTAATCACTTTATTAATTATTTTATTGATTCTAATGTTATTGTTGTTGCCCATGATTACTCCCAAGTTGCTTATTGAGTAATTTTTATGATTTTTTTTCCTTTTTACTTTAGTAGCATTTGGATCCATGTCCAAGCACGTGAATGGCAATGCCCTTGCCAGATTTAGAATTTTTACTAATGCTCACAGGAGCATCAGCAATTATTCCTTCTTAAACAAAGGTACTATCTCTCATTGCTTATACAGGATTCGTTCTTTTTGCAATTCTCTTATTTGCTTGATTTTCCTCTATAAATTGTGGATTTAAAGACTTAAAATTTTAAAAAGAAAAAGTACATTCTTTGTGCAAATAGATGACATTTCCTGCATATCTTAAAAGTCTTCATCAACTGATGAATTATAATCTTAAAAATCTTAACCTCTCTCTTCGTCAAAGAATGATGAATTTGTATGGGTTTCTGTAGATTTGTATGTGTATTCGAATTCGTTGCTGAGTTTTCTTTACTTCTAAGTTTGCTTCTCAATTGTTGACATATTAGCTTGTGTATTAATTTAATTAATTATACATAAATCAATACATCTGTGTTACAAACATAGTAATAAAAGAATTACTCGTAAATTATTAATGTTTAAAAATATATTTATACAATATTCCTGTAAAATATCAACTTCTCATGTTAATAATAAAGATCCATTCATCTATTTTCAAAGCCTTAATATTTTAATTCAATAATTGACATCAAATTTATTTATTTCATTACAATTTTTTATTGCTATAGAATATTTTCCTTTCTTTTTGTTTAAGTTATTAGCTGAAATTAGAATAAAGAAGAAAATTACAAATTGTTTTATAATTATTTCAAATAAAATTATAATAAATGAAAATCATCTTTATTTTGATACATGTTTTAAATCAAGATAGGCTAACCATCTAAACTTATCTCAAAGGACGAAAGAAAATCTATAAACAAATCCATAAAACGTTATTACTAAAAAGTGAATTACAAGTGAATTTAATCATAAACTTTATGATTTATGTATATTAAAAATATTAGAAAAATAGATAAATAAATTTTAGAATATTGAGCAAGAATGATTAATGGGTGATAAATTAAAAATATTGGAACTTTGGTTGATGTAATAGTAGTTTAATTAATTAATTAAACTTAAGAATTTATTTTACTAATCAATGATTCTTATCTAAAAGTGATAACATTCCACCATATTTGTAGTACTCTTGATATTATATGGAAAAAATTATTAGATTTATTTTGTTATCTTATAAGGAAATAGAAAACTATTTACTAAAAAAAAGGGATTAGTATTAGATATTTATGGAAAGTCGTTCAAAGGTCAGAATATGGTTTTTAATGCAAAAAGTGTATAATCCAGAGCAGAATTATAGAACATTAAGGAGTTCACATATTCTGGTTTATTAGTAGATATCTAAAACAGTCAAATTTGAGACATTTATTAGAAAATTTAAGAACTCTATTACTCTTCAACAATAACGATGAAGCTGAGTTTACCCTTTTATTATTTTAATTAAATTATTAATATTATTTACACATATAATATAAAAATTAGAATTAATTCATATAATTTGCTTAATAGTAGTTAGGTTAGTTAATAAAGAAATAGTGTACGATTAATCCTTTATATGTTATCAACAACAATGAAATTTCTTTTTTTAAGAATGTTCATCTTAATACAGGTTTAAGTTAAACAATCTCAGAAGTTTTGAATTAAATCAGAATCAATATGTTATGATTTACAACTTCCCTGTTTAATATATACATAACTTGAGGGTATTTTTGTTAAATAATTAATTCATCTTTTTTAACTTTATGACTGTTATAAATTTATATACATTTGAAAAATAAATATATAATTTTGTTTTCATTTATTATTGAACACCTTAATGACATTTACTTAAATTATATTGATTGTAATTTGGATCGTAATTGATTTGCTTGATTTATTTTGTGATATAGTTGGGATAGATTTAAATAGTATATTGTAACATGTAAAATAACATAAGAATTAAATATAGTACTATAAAATTCTTCAAATGATTAGATGCAGTTTGATACAATATTAATCTGAGAAATCTTAGTGCATAAATATTTAACTATTATATAAAAAGTCATTCTTTTTGTTGATTATTAACGTCTCTGTTGGATAGGGGTAACCTTACACACTTAAACTAATTGAGCTCTCTAGTATTCAGCTTCTTCTTGAGACAGTTTTTATTAGTCATTGAACTTCTATGAGTTAAGCAGGTTTTTTTTTGCAATAGGCTCTGTAAATCAGACATCACTTGCAATTCAAGTTGATGAACCTTTTTATTGTTGAAGCTTCTTTTGGATTCTTGATCTCTAGGAGTGGATGAAATATGTTAAATTTGTTGTGAACTATTTTTGTTTGGCGATTTGAGTATGTTCAGTATGTGAGTGACACTGCTCTTTCTTTAATTAGCACTGTTTGGGATGTTTGTATTGTTTCTGGCACTGCTGCATTATTATTTATTAAAAGATTGTTTCATCTTAGCGGATAGTTTCATAAATTGTTGAACTGGTGAAGCCATATTGACAGAAGGGGATTTGGGTTTGCTTTTAGTGAATTATTGAATATTTTTTGGAGATGCTTGTTTGGATTGCTTTTGGTTTCTGGGTGAGGCAACATCAATCAATTGAATGGAAGCTGATTGAATTTTGAGTGGAGGAGACTTGCTTTTTTGTGGTTATTGTTGTGGTATTTTGGTTTATTTTAAAATAGATTGTTTGTTGGATTTACTGGTGGTTGTGTTGCTTCCGATGCTGTTGATTTTGGTGGAGGATGTATTTGGCTATTTTTTTAGCTTGATCATAGACTGGATTTATTGTTTGATTTTTTCAATGGAATCAGGTTCTTAGATTAGGAAACTGATTCCTTGCAAGATTTTATCATTTTTCGAGAGGATCTAATGTAATTTGGTTGAATATACTTCATCAGAGGAACTGGGATCTTGTGGTGTGATTTGTTCGCTTGTCAAGGGGATGGGTGAATCACCTACAATCCCTTTTTGTGGTTTATCAGGGTTGTTGTGATTTTCTTGTGCAATCAGGCGAGCAATTCTAAAAAATGCAAGTCTTCTTTTACGATCATGAAAATAATTTAAGGGGATAATGGCAGGAATCATAAATAAACGAGGTATGTCATTATGATACTGATTGATTTATTGAATTTCATACTTTATAATATTCTCCCAACATATGTAATTTATCTCTTAACTGATTAATGTGATAATATTTGGTTAGGTGTTCTTGGGGTGTGTCATAACATTATAGATCTTTAAGTTTGATTAGTAATTAACATCTTTTTCCTTCCAAAATGTCATTTATTCCTTTTTTATAATGATAATGAGTTGATTGAGAGTACTTACTTATTAAATAACTATTCATAATAAATTAAAAATGGAACAAATTCAACAGGTAAAAGCATAATTTAACGAATGCAGGAATGTTTGAAATTTATCTACAAACAAGATAAGTCCAAAAATGATTTGATGGCAGTATCTTAGGCTTTAAAAAAATGGCCCTAAGAAGCCTAATAATTTAGATAGTATTGTCTAAACTCTAAGATCTTTGTTTCCAACGAAGCACCGAAACACGTATATGTTGTTACAAAGGGGGAATTCGTATAAGTAAAATATGGTAATTGTTTGGACAAATGAATATTAGTCAAGTCACAATCCAAGAATCCCTTATCTTACATTAGTAAGATATTTGCTCAGGAACCTCAAATATAAAAATAGCTTCGTGTAAGATTATATACAATAATTATCCTCCTAGACCTTCAAGGTGATGGATGTGATTGGAATGGATGAAATTCACAATGAAAATTACACCTACGATGTTTTCTGTAATTCAACAATCGGAGAAGTCTTTTGCATCAAGAAATGTGTCTTCGAGAAAATCGTCCCAACTCAAACCATGAAGAAGAAGAACCTTCAAATAACCATAGAAAATAAACCCTGTCAAATGATTGAAATTCATTCTGCAAAAGGAGCAACGCCAATCAATCGATTATAATTGGGAGAAATACCCAGATAACCAGAAGAAATCAGCACACATCGACATGAAAAGAGAACCATCGATTTTACAGCCTTTAAATAAGTTAAACCATAGCATATTGTTCATCAACCAATCCTGGAGGAACTAGAAGAACCTCCTTTAAACAATAGATTTCTTGGTGGTAATAATACAATTAAACATTAGATTGATTCAGCTTATATATATATCATTTTATTATCATTCATTTTTAAGAGATCTCTCCCAATCAACTTTTATGTTTTCAGACTCTTCCCTTGACTTCTCTCATCCACACTATACTGAACTGACATTTTGTTTAATAATTTATATTTATATAATATTAATAATGTCTAACCACCGCAATCTGAAGGATTTATTTCCTACCAAACTTAATTTTATTAAGCCAAAAGCTGTAAGATACGACCCCAATCATCATTAGGAATTGAAGGAAGAACGGCCAAAGCAGACCAACAAATCCCCTTTAGGATTAAGTCAATTTACTAGTTTTTTCTAAATTGCTCAAAAGACTGCCAAAAATAGACAAACACCCTCCTCTCAAAGAAGTGCAACGCCTTCTAAAGTCAAAATCATATAACTGAACATGCAAAAATAAGATTAATCGCAAATGAAGATTTAGTCAAAGCATTCCAGGAATTAAAGTGCCACCAACATCAACAGCAGTAGAAACAATTCATTTCACAAAGAGAAGTAGCACTATTTATTTTAAACCCCAAGTTCTCGTAGTCCTGTCTACGTATTGTCCAAACTTATGTCATAACACCATTAGTAAGATTCCTAAATATAAATTCATAATCAATCCAAAGATTAATCTCCCGCTAAACCAGCAATATTTGATAATCTGGATATTATTAATAGAAACACAGTTCGGAAGAATTCCAAATCCCCAAATACTACTGCATAAAAAGTATCTCCGTTTGTGTATCCAAAATTTTCAAGTGTCCATCAAATTAAACCCCAAGATAATTTGTTCAAGCAATAGGACAGTTTAGTTAAGGAAAATAAGCCGATTGAGAAGGAATCTCAACATATAAACGAAACACCTTAGATCCACATTAAATAGTAGGAATTCTAAGTACCTAGTTAATTTAAATACTCTAAAGGCTTTGAAAACCTATTCAACTCAATGATGAATTTGTAACACAACTCTAGATACGAGAATTCTAAGAGCGTGGTTAAACAGCAGGAAAGACAAGAGTCAAGTGATGACAATGAAGAAACCTTAGTGGTAGACTGCAACATACAAGTCAGCAAGAACAACTTTCAATTTCATTATGTGATTGGGAAGGGGGGATTTGGAAAGGTTTGGAAGGTTGAAATAAAGAAATCGAGACAATTGTATGCTATGAAGGAGATGTCAAAGGCAAAAGTAATAGCCAAAAGAAGTGTAAATTCAGTAATGAATGAAAGAAATCTATTGGCCTAATTTAAACATCCCTTTTTGATCAACATGAATTATTGTTTTCAAGATAGAGATAACCTATATTTGGTGATGGATTTATTGACTGGAGGAGACCTAAGATATCACATTGGAAAAATGAGAAGGTTTAAGGAACATCAAACCAAATTCTTTGTAGCTTGTGTTCTGTTGTCATTGGAGTACCTGCACAACAACAACATCATTCATCGAGATCTTAAACCAGAAAATTTGGTTCTGGACAAATATGGTTATGTCAGACTAACAGATCTAGGGATTGCCAGGATCTGGAAACCTGAGAATTCACAAGACACAAGTGGTACTCCAGGATACATGGGTATCGTTATATATCAATATCTGTAGCTCCTGAAGTGATGTGCAGGTAGAATCACACGATAGCTGTAGATTACTTTGCACTTGGGATCATGGGTTATGAATTTATGCTAGGGAGAAGGCCTTACAATGGGAGGTCTAGATAAGAAATCAGAGATCAAATTCTCACCAGACAGGTGCAGATCAAAAAGTCTGAGGTTCCAAATGATTGGTCGATTGAAGGTGCTGATTTTATAAACAAATTAATATAAAGAAAACCAGTAAATAGACTTGGTTTTAAGGGGCCAGATGAGGTGAAAAATCATCCTTGGCTTAGAAACTTTCCTTGGTAGAAACTTTTGAATAAGGAAATCTAATCTCCATATATCCCAAGTGTATAAACAATATTTTGATTTAGGAAATTGATGACAATATTGAATATTTAAATTAAATTAGTGAGGATAATGAAAGCCAAGATGATTTGATCAGGGAAAATAAACTCTTATTAAAGAAAAACTCAGTTTAGAATCTATTTAGCGGTTATAGTTATGAATAAAATCTCTCAAAAAATACAAAGAGCACTTCTAGTACGCTCTTTTTAGGATGACTTAATTATTTTATATTTTTTATACAAACTAATGTACAGAAGACTCTCAAATATTGATCGAATAAAATTATAATTCAAACTAAACCAATAAGTCAAGGAGTTACTATCCAAAGGTGAAATTGATATCGACAATCCTACCCACTTTGACGTAAAGTATTATTGAAATGTAGGTTATCGTGGGTATTTTATCAAAAGAGTAAAAGTAAAGAAATCAAAATGAATTGAACCTATTATCATAAGCGTTTCACTCAATTAAATATTTTACTGAGATGCAAAAAACTACAAGTTAAGAGGAAATGCTTAATCTTTATAGAGAATTACAATACATTAATGTGCCAGCACGTCGGACTCTTTTTCGTTTTGGGGCCATTGGAAAAAATTTTTACATCATCTTGAGAGGTAGTGTTTGGGTATTTAAGTATTTATAATTTTAAAGGTGTTAGTTGGAAAAAGTGGTTTGGGTGATGACAAAATTGAAGTGATCGAAAAAAAAGGAGACAAAAAAAATGATAGAAAGAAAAAGGTTGAAAAGGAGTACGATGAAGGTGAAGAATCTGTATAATAAATTAATTTATTAGAGGATGAGGACGAATTTTAGGACTTGGAGGATGAGAAAATGTTAGAACTGAAATACCCCAATATGATGAAGGTTGGTAAAATAGAACAAGGAGGGAGCTTCGGAGAGATAGCTCTTACTAATTGTATGCCCAGATAAGCCACGATTGTGTGTGCAGAAGATTGCTAATTTATTAAATTGTCAAGAGAGGCTTTTCATACATTCTTATGTAACATATACATTTATAATTCAATTAGCCGAGTATTATATTAGAATTTAAAATAAAAATTTTGAATTTTTGAAATCAATCAATATATTTACTGATTGGAATGATACTGACATCAGTGTTATCCAATATCATTTCCAATCCATTGATTATGCCATGAACAACGTTATTTTTAGAGAAGGAGAATCAATTAAAGGAGTCTATTTCATAGTTTCTGGTTTGGTTGAGTTATAATAGAAGGGCAGAGATTTAGAGAATGCACATTCGTCTAAATAACCAAATAAATAATAAATTGTCATCAACAGATACAGCAAAGGCCAATTGTTTGGATTTATGGAAATTATGAATAAATAATCTCAGAGGGAAACCAAGGCAATTTGCTTAACGGAAAAAGTCTAAACTTTATTCTTATAAGCTGATGTAAATCTTATCTTTCAATTTAGAGATTTAAATTATATTGTTGTAGAGGAGAATCATTGAAGACTCTATAGTTGATGATGAAAAAGCTAGATTACATCATTCATAAGGCCAATCAGATTTATGGGGAAAACTAAAGATAATCCAAATAATCTTTATCGTTGAATCTGGCTGATAACGATGCTCTCTTACAACGGATGAAAACAGAAAATCAACCTATTTGTAAAACGAATAGAAGTCGAATTGTTAAACGATCTTTAGACATTCTTGCTGGAGTTTCCCATTAATCTTCTAAAATTCAAAGCTATTATGAAAGTGTTTCTACATTTCTTAAAGACCCATAGGTTAATTTAAACCTGAATAATCCTCTTATTCATATTGAACCTAGCAAGCGTTTAAAAATGTAATAATTGCAATTCTAATTGTAATATTGCCCTCATCCACCTCTTACTTCAAGAATTCCTTAATTTTCTAGTGGGGATTCAAAATAGGTTTTACTTAGGCAACTTAAATTACCCAGCATATTTAAAGAATAATAGAAATAAGATGATCGTATATCTATCCGATAATTAGATCCTGTTATTTGAATAAAAGCCTTTATTAATTAAATTATATTATCAGAAATATTATAAAATCTTAAACCATTAATGAAAATCGTATAATAAAATCAGAGATTATTAACCAAGTTGTATTTCGAGTAGAGCAATGCCTTGATTCTAAAGTAATCATTGTAAGTCCACTCCTTCTTCGATTCATCTCCATCCAACATTTTAACAGCCTATTTTTAGATTCTACTATTTACCTATCTCCATGTAATAAACCTCCCTTTGATTCTCATTCTTTCTCCAGCCACCTTCTGTCTAACTTAGTATTGTACTCTTTTTTCATAAGTTCTACTCCTTTTCTTCTCTAAATATTTCTTTACTTTCAACTCCCTTGCTAAATTCTGCCCATTTCTATTTCTCAACGTATATAGCCACTCCTCAAACTTCTTAGTTTTATCATCCTCAGCCAGTCCAGCCGTAAGTCCTAATTTGAGTTTTTATATTGTGTTGTGAGATAAAAAATTATGAATGAATTCTTCCTGTTGGAAAGTAGGATTATGTCTCAGATTAATACTGTACAGATATTGATCAACTTCAATGTCCAAGAGTGCTGAGTCTTATTCAGGTTAGGAGATTTCGGAATAATCAGTCTATTCTTGAGTAGATGCATTCATGCTCTACTTTTTTTTAAAATTAGCATGGCACTGAACTAAAATATTCTAATTGGATTCTTCATCTATAATGCAGCTAGTATGCTCGATTTGGTGTTAAAATTGGCAAATATTCATTTATTATAAATAAGATATTTAACTCAAAACCGGAATTAAATTTTATATACACAATTTTAATCAATACTCCGTATTATCTCCAAAATGATTATGAAATTAGACTACATCTCATCTTTCTTGCATAATTAATGAAATAGACTTATAATAAAATTATAAATTAATAAATCAATTCATTGTTTTATTTTAGAAACCATTCTCTAAATTACATTTTCTAGAAAATATCTCATGTTTATATAATTGTATTTTATTAAGGTTTCCAGAATGTATCATAATTGTTTTAATTTATATTTGACACTTGTTTATCACTTGAGTTGTTATGTCGATATAAAGGAAAAAGAGAATTTTGGCAATATAAGATGATATGTTAATATGGTTTAATAAATCATCATCCAAATGTTCATTTTCTTCTGTTGAACAACTTCATAACTTACGATAAACTGGCACAATGGGTTTGCATGCAAGTAGCAAATGCAGAAGCAAGTTCATTATTGGCAGTGCATTCAATGAGCTAAAGAAATTACAATGAGATTTACTTTATCTATTGAGGTACTATCTCCATGTTGTTCATCGCAATTCTTAAGTGTCTCAGTACATTAATCATCAAAGACACATCCGAATGCTTCATTCATGCAATTATCCTAAACACATTAAGCCATGGGATCTGTTGGCTCTTCTTATTTGTGGTGCTTTTTAGCTGTGATGCATAGGATGAGGAATGCGATTGCCAAAATTTATTTCATTTTTATTTATTAATTTGAGGATGTTTAAGGTCACATTTATAGTATGAAAAAGATACGTCTTAATTTAAATCGTATTATTTGTTAATTTAATTATGAAAAAATTCTTTATTAATAGAAATCCTTTGGTTGATCTAACTGAAATTACATATAAAATTAATATCAATAATAACATATAAAAATATTAATTACTAAAATTTTATTTAATAAATTTCTGGTTTTTAAGTTGCTCATCTCAATTTTGGTCAACCAATTACACTAATGAGATACAATTGCTGAGAATATACTCTCTATAGGAATTTTTACCTTCATCAAAATTTTTTCCTGAAATTTCAATTAACACACCCATATCATGTCAAACTTTAAGATACTTAAAGATATGCAGTTAAGCAAAACTAAATTATTTTTTCTATATTATTAGTAGATTCTTAGACTATATAATTTCAATAAATAATGTGACAAAAAACTGGTAGTGGTAAAATGGAATACTATGTATCTTATGGATTCTGTATAAAAACATTCTTAAAATAAGAATAGAATATGATAATCAAACTTTGGTTAAATCTAAAGAATATATATCATTAAAGGACATTTGATGTCTATCACCACCGAAAATGAGAAGTTAAGATTCATATATTGTAAATGAATGTCCATCTCGAGCACAGGGTTTCTTTCCAACGATTGAATTCTACATTGATTGAAGTGGTTAAAGAAATCTGATAAAAATAATTGAAAATATACTTTGAAACCAAAGGCTTTCCAAATTCAGTTAATTTTCCTTATCTAATTTTCAAGTCAGCCTTTGGATTGCCAACCAAGAATAGGGAATTCCTCATTTTTTCAGAGGTAGGAGAATTATCTCTTAATTATTATTTTTACCCCTCATCAACTTCAAAAATCTTTAATAGAGCCATTTTTTTCTGTTAAATTTCTTTTCTTTTTTTTTCATCAAGGGTTTTTTAATTGGATTAAGCTTGAGACAAATTTCTAGTGGGTGACTCCAAACTGTCTTCGGATTAATCAGGTTTTTTAAGAGGAGAGAGAGTTGTTCTTTTAAAAGTCTTTTTTATGCTGCCAGTTCTAGTGGATTTTCTGAATTATCTTCGTGAATGTTGATCTTATTTCGTATCCTTACTTGGAGATATTAATTATTTATCCTTCTTCCTAGCACTGTCCTCATCAACACGAACCCATTCCATTTTTTTAAGATTAAATACAAATAAGTCATCTAATTCCCAAGTGATATCATGTATTCCTCCAAAGATGATTATTTTATCATCATGAACAAGCATCACGTGACCTGATCTGATTCTAGGTAATTCATTGGAACTAACAGGGATGTAGGTCCATACTTAGAAATCGAATTTCCATAGATCGTTGAATCTTTAATGACCATTAGATCCGCCGAACATGTAGAGAATGTTCTTGTGCATGGCTATGCCTGCTCCGTCTCTGGGAGCTGGAGCTGTGCTGCTTTATGGTTAGACCCTTTGCCAAGTGTTGGAATTAAACTCGTATTTATAAACATAGTTAGAATGTAAGCCAACAGTTCCTCCAAAAAACCCTCCAAATACAATCCAATTATCGTTATGGATGATGGCTGTGTGATTGTCTATTTCTGGAGGGTAGGATTGATTAATTTTGCACTTAATCCAGGTGTGGGAATTGAGATCGAAGTACCACATGGAGTTGGTGGAAACTGATTAGTGAATCTGACCACCAAAAATGTAGATTCTATCCATGAAGGTGCACATCTGATGGCGAGTTCGGGGTCCTGGGTTTTCTTTGAAGTTCAGCTTTTCCCATTGGTAACTTAAACTCTTTAGATTCATACGATAGAATTCATCCATGATTCCTAATTGAACTTGGTATCCCCCATACAAATACAAGCTATGTTATAATGGAAGTATACAAATCATTGTGAATTGTGATGCTGGTGTAGGCTCTGTGGTTGATGTTCTTGCCATCCACTTTGAGTTCTGACCATTTTGGATCCTGATTCTCCACATTCACAGTTTTTACAGGTTATATGTACTTGTATTCTTAGTCTTGCTGTTGCTCCTGTCGACTTGGAATCAAACTAATACGTTTCACCTCCTTGGTGTCCTTATTCGATCGATTAGATAACATAATAATTATTATAACAGTCAAAATGGGCAATTGCACAACCTGTGATGATCCAAATATCTACGAATCTCGTAATGAACTCAAACCAGCAAAGAAGACACCTGACAACCAAGAAAACTTGAGTGTTAAACCAAAATTATCGCAATCCTCTCAATTAACCCAACACATTAGATCGAATCTCAAAACTCTAGCTTCCATGCCTGATTTCTCTAATTCATTCACCCAAGAAGCATTAAATAGGGTTGGTCCCTATTAATACGATGATCCAACCGATGATATGTTTGCTCTACCGTATTCGGGAGTGTTGGAAATTGAAACCAATGTGTACTATGAAGGATAGTGGAAGAACGGAATGAGATAAGGAAGAGGCAAACAACACTGGGCTGATGGTTCTGTTTATGAAGGTTATTTCGCATCTGATATGGCTAACGGAAAAGGTCGATTGATTCATGCTGATGGAGATGTATACATAGGAGAGTGGCTTAATGACAAAGCTCATGGCAAGGGAACATACTATCATAAGGATGGGGCATCCTATGTAGGAGAGTGGTTTGAAGACAAATAACATGGTTTTGGAGTTGAAAAATGGGCTGATGGAGCCATGTATGAAGGTGATTATGATATGGGCTTAAAACATGGAATTGGTACATTTACTTGGAGTGATAGTAGTACCTACACTGGTGAGTTCGCCTTCAATAATATTCATGGAAAAGGAGTTTATAAATGGGCTGATTTTAGAGAGTATACTGGAGATTGGAAAGACAATAAAATGGATGGAAATGGTATTTTTACATGGAAGGACGGTAGAAAATATAAAGGATAATATTTCGATGATAAGAAACATGGTTTCGGTGAGTTCTTTTGGCCAGATGGTAGAATGTACAAAGGCTTTTGGAAGGATGGATAACAACATGGCAAAGGAGTATATAGAGGAAGTAATGGCATTGAAAGAGAAGGAGAATGGGAGGATGGAAAAAAGATAAGATGGCTAGATGAATGAAAAATTGATATCATTATATAATTACTTCGATATTAACTACCTTTTAATCATATATTTAATGACAACGGCTAGATTTACAAATTTGAATATTAATATTATATTATTTGCGACTCAAATATTCAGCTTCTTAAATATATGACCTAGAATTCAGTTAGTTGAATATTAATATAGTTAATTTCTTGTATGAAATAACATATAATTTTATACTGAAGATGATGAGATTAGAATGGGTGTTTTGATAATTTAAAAGAGGACAAGTCAAAAAAGACTATATAATTAAAATAATAACTTAAATTTGAATCTGTAATACTTGAATAAAGATATAAATAGATTTCTCTCATATATCAACTTAATTTGATATATGAAAGAAATATAATTTATCAAAAAATAAATTATGAATATTATTCTAATATAACTTCAATAAGTCTAAAAGAATCTCAAATAGAGACAGCCTTGAAGTTTGCTCTAAAACTTAAAAGCATTTTTATTCTTTGGAGTTAGTGATAAGGTTGTATATCATCCTTCTAAGGTGAATTATTAACTAAATAGGATTAATAAGAAATTATGAACTATATACAACAAAAATACTTAACAAAGATTTGATAACTAAATGATATTGTAATATATAAATATAGATATATATATGTAGATATTTCATTTTTTAATAAAAGAGGCTTCTAAAAACATCTGTCTTTTAGATGCAGGTGGAGTAAGTTATCTTGCTTTTTTGATATTCTCAACAACATAGTTTTTGGATTAATCAATAATTGTGGATTGCTAAATTTAAGATTTCATTAAATGATTATCAATGTTCGATTGTTTGATTTACGGAGGTATGTATTTTGGAAGAATACCCTTAATCAAATAAGACCTATATGATAACTATAATTTAGTACCAATACATGTCTTCAGTTTAAATTACCAATTTGCCTTTTCTGATTTTACCATATTCAATGGGAGTAAAAGAAATTACAAAAGTAGTTCCTTCTCTTCCATATGGTTCCAGGTCACCGATTTTAGGAATAACTGAAAATTCAGCATCAGATTCAGGAGTGAATCCAGCATAGAATTTAGCATATCCTTTAGTTTTATTTGTTAATTTAAAGGAAACACTTGTAGTTTTATTTAAAGGTGAGCTAATAATGATGACATCATCTTCATCAGGTTGAGTGGCTTCTAAAACTATCTTGTATCTAATATAAATATATTAAATATAATTACTTCCATCTTCCACCACTTTGTCTAAGAACAATAAATTCAAGACTAGCCTTAAATGGTTTCATTGGTTAAAATCGAACAGCAAAATGGAGATTTTCATGAGGATTATATAATTAATTTTTAGTACACTTAACACTAAAGCATTTGCTGATCATTTGTTATAAATCTACTGGAATGTTTGCCAACTCAAAATCGAATTTATCATCAGCTTATAAAGTTTAAGCAATTCCTTAGAGTCCAATTTTGATTTCATCTTCCCACTTTTCTCTACATTTGGCCTTAAAGTGAAATAATGTTTAATTTGAAATACTTTCGGTTACACCTTTAACAGGAAACGTCCAGGAAATCTTTTCATTCATTTGAATAATGATTTCAGTGTAATAGCAAGTGATTTCTCTTGGAACAAATGAAAAAGGAATTTATAGAACGTTCATTCCTGGAACAAGAATCTTATCATTTTTGTTGGTTAGTAATTTGAAAACCTCTTTATTATGACCTTCAGCTTCCAATTCAATTTTTACAGTAATTGGATCTTTGAAAGGATTCTTAAAGTGTACAACAGAACTGTAATCTTTATTCAATCCTATACTCACAGTAGTGGCTGGGAATTTAGTTGGGGGTAAACCATTACCAAATACTAAATAATGCCATTTTCCAATAGGAGATGTAAAGATAATTTCAGACTACTCTATTTAATCAAGCGAAGATGGAGTGTATTTGATATTTACTTTTAAGATGTCATATGGCTGAATAACTAATTCATTAGGAGAAATATCAAAATTAGTTGGATTGGATACTCTATACTACAAATTGACCTTTTAATCAGATGGATTTTCTAAAATCACAGGCAAGGACTCTACTTTTCCTAGAGATGCCTTTAATACATTTAATTTTATTATTGGTTACTCTTCACAAGTGAGTATGAATTCATACCAAACTTCACCCAATTAACGATTTACAAATGCCACACTACCTCTCCATCTACCTACTTTAAGTGGAGCAAAAGTCAATTCATAATTTCCCTCTTTATTTGCTCCAATTGCAAATTAATCTTCTCCTACTAAACCATCTCCATTTATTATGGCTTCATAAATTGCTGTTTCAGACAATGGATTAACAAGTGTTAATTGCATTACTGTAGCTTATCTAATTAGACTAGACAATTCTAAAGTCTGAACTGACTTCGGAGATTCAGTATTCATAAAGACAGTATACCATAAGTATCTTCCGTTTTCCTCTGTGAATGTGATTGACCCAGTATATTGCCCTGATAAAACCGGTTATACAGTTAATTGATATATAGCTTTCTTTCCTGGTTGCACAGTAATGGTCTAGGGTCCGGTTGCATAGATCAAATCAGTTTCCACCTTATAAGTGATTACTTTTTCTGAATTATTTTTAATTTCGATGTCTCTCTTGATTTGCTTTCTAGCCTAACAATTAAGTATTATATGCTCTTCAGCAACTGGTTCTTCTCCAATACCAACCAAATCATATTCAAATACATCATTGGTTTATGGATTACTAAGTATTAATTTTGCCTCGCAAGATGCTATCCATTAGGGATAAAATGTTATTGGAAATAACCCTGTAGATTTCTTCTTGACTTAAAAATCTTTATTTGGACATTAAAATAATCCATCTTAAGGCTGAATAATCTACACCTTAATGCTCCATTCTTTTTCAGAATTATTCACAATAGGAATCTCTTAAACTACTTACTATCTAGCAGGTACTCGGAATTCTAATGTTGCCTTAACAACCTTGGGTAATACTTGAGCTGATAATTTGTATCTTCGAATATCAAATTTATTTTTTAATGTCAAAATGACACTAAAATCTTTTGTTGCATTTTTAAAGGCGTAAGTAATTGGCAATTTACCATCATTACTGCGATCTACTTATTTCTTATTTCCATCAACCACAGTCAACGTCTATGGGACTTATAAATATTATGTTTATGGATAAACTTCTATTTCAAAAGTCGTTTAATCAGTGTTGCTGCCTGGAAACACTAATTTATTCTAAAAATTATTCTACGTATTCGTCTTATCTCCACCTAATTATTATTATTTATTCTTCTATTTTATTTACATTATCTATTAGATTTATTACCTAGCACGAACTATCTATTCATTTTTGAAAGGAATTTGATATGGAATTTGGATAGTTTAGTCAACATACAAAGGTTTTTCAGGTTTGAATTCACCTGATAGATTAGGTAACTCTACAGTTCCTTAAAGATCATGTTGAAATTCTCCAACTTATGGATCTGTTAAAACAATTTGACATTTGTGAGTATCCATTGTTAATGGAATATATTGTAATGTTAGATTAATGGTTTGATTCTTACGAATGCGAACCTTCTCTTGCTGACAAAAGAATGCTGGGAATTCCTCCTCTTAAATTATAGATTAAACTTAAGCAGTCTTTCCCTTCTTTTTCTATTAATCTATCTACTTTTTCTCATGAGTTATGATTATTTGAAATTCACCATCCTATAAGAACTTATTAGTTATTTAAATTTGAAAGTCAAAGATTTCGTACAATATAGAACTGACATTCCATTACTTCTCAGATTTTCTACCTGTAATACTGGATTTTAATTCAAAAACCAAAGCAGCTGCTTGTATGTTTGACTCTTTTTTGTTTGTGAATATAACTCTTCCAGAAACTGGCTGAGATATTCTTGATGTAAACTTAATTTTGTATTAATAAGGAACGTCTGGTTCAATTTTAATACTTTCATCTCCTTCTAATTAAAAATCTGGATGTCCTTCATATTTAACCCAGTAGCTAATTGGTTTTTGAGTTGGATTCTTAAGTTCAATGCTTTTGACAACTTCTTCGCCCAGAACACATGAGAAGAAAATAGGTTCTTTTTGGGGAATGTAATAAGGCAATGAAAAAAATAATTAAACAAGTAGCATTATCATTTCTCTGCATTAAGGACGATATATATCAATGGGTTAGATGTGAGATTAAAGGCCAAAGTCTTACAATGCTGGCATCAGTTTTTCAGTGTTGTATTTGTAATCATCCTCATGGTTACAAGAGTTACGGAAATTGCTGAAAAATTTAGTCATGGAGGGACCAATGAATGTGGTCAAAGCATCAGCAATTACTATTGAATCTCTGAAATCTTAATCGAAATTCTTGATGCGTCTGGTCATTTGATGTTGCATCTCATAACATATTTCATAGAAGTAAAGGAGTATGCCTTCTGATTATGAAATCAAATTGGATCCTTCCAAATAATAATCAGGAATAGTTAATTTAGGAGTAGGAATCCCAGGAAGGGCTTTGAATGCCTTAACAGTGATACGATTCAAATAATAGATTTTGATAATTTGATAAAATAATGCAATCCAAGCATCTTATTGCAAGTAATTGTATTTGGTAGGATTGAGTCTCAACATATTTTCAGGGACATTTTCAAACTTATTTGGTGGTTGAACTTTGAGCCATGCTAAATAATCTTAATAGCTCAACAAGTATTCTGATCTAATGTGATTTAGCAATGCTCCCTCTATTTTAAGTTACCTGATCATCTCATCGTATTATTTATACAGTGCCTCAGCTCTCTAAGATTTCTTCCAATTTGGATCAATGTTTTATTTATAAGAGAAATTCTGTTTGCCAGTCAAAAAGGTGAGAAGTTCAAAAATCTGCTGTCCATTGGCATTAATCACATCTTCAGGATACATAACGATACTGGTTGTTAGTACATGATAGTTAAGCCATCTAATAATATATTCAGAAGCAGAATCAAATTAATCTTTCCTAACAGGAGTATAACCTAGATTAGCAGTTCCTTTAGATGAAGTGCTTGATCTTACAGAGAAATTGTGTTTAGGATTCTTCTCGTTGTCAGAATCCACATTTTCATCTTCAACATAGAGAATGGGTTTCCTTTCTTCAGCTTCTAATTGGTACCTTCCCATCCTCCAAAGGAATGCTTGGTTAGTAAAAATGCAATTATCGGTAGTTCCAGAAATGTAGATTGAATAGACTCTCGCTTCATCAATAAATTCAACTCTGGTTGTAAAACTCAAGGGTTTCTTGTTACTAAAAATAACCTCCACTCTCAACTTGCTTTTGGCTACACCTAAGGTAGTTCCTTCTGGAAATTTAAGTTCTAGGTTGAAATTGCTTATTTCTTGAGCCCAATTATACTTTAAGTTTAAGTTTTCATATCCATCATTAATAATTCTAAAGTAACATCTAGATTGAATATTCAAAGGCACAACTGGAAGTATGATTTCTTTCTTGTCAAATAATAATCGTGGGTATGCCCCAGACCCTCCTAATGTGATTTCTACATACGGTAAAGTAGGAGGGATGTCAGGATCAGATAGGATATATAATTGAACGACACCGCTAAATTAACCTGGTCCATAGGGATTGAATTTCACCCTGATTTTTGATTGTTGTCCACTTGGAACAACTCCTTCGGATGGTTCGATTGAGAAGATCTTTTCTGATTTCAATGAGGAGGCATCGATTTTCCAATGAACATCTCGTTTATCAGGATTAGATAATTTGATTTCCTCAACAGTGGGGAAACATTTATCTGGGGAAGTGATGATTTTCTTCTTAAATTCGATGGATTAAGGTTCTACTAAGAATTTCGGTTTAAGTCCTTTGCAAGTGACTCTTCTTAGCAAAGTAGGTAACATACCGAATCTGGCGAGAGTCAACGGAATGTCAAATGAGTATTATTTAACTTCTTTTGGGGAGAAGCGTAATAAGAATTGTTAAGTCTTGCCTGCCCCAATAGAGATATTATATTGTCTATAAATCTTCTATTCGATTTCTATGGGTTCAGATTTCTCAGATACATCATCCAATGGATCCTCTTCCTTGGGTTCATCATCTTCTTAATCAGGATGGACAGAATGCATAATGGTGTCGTCATCATCTTATGGTTTGAATTCTAAGCAATCAATTCCATCAGGGGCTTTTGGGTTCTCACTTTGAGATCTCAAATCCAAAACCAATTCAACATTGACAGGAGATGAATTCACTAGAGTCAAAGGCATTTGATTGCTAGTGCCTAGGGTGGTGACATTTCCAAATTCGAAAAGATCTTACTCAATTTCAATTTTGGGTATGATTGCTTATGCTGAGAAAGGAATAACCAATAGTTTTCCTCCTCTGATTTGAATCACAATTTCTCCTTTGATTGTTTTCTCCTCTTTGCTAAAGAACTTCACTTGAATATCTTTAGTTTCCTCCTAATGAATTTTACCTTTCAGAGGCATGACTTCAATGCAATCTATTTATGATTTTATTGCAAATACTGCTGTTGATTTAGAATGATTCTTTACACTTATCATTTTAGTTTCAGCCTTACATACAACTACATCTTTGAAATCTAATGAGCCTTACTTGACTGAGCACTTAGGTTCAGTCACAATCCCAGTACATTTGACTGTTTGATCTAATCCTTCTTCAGTTTTTAGAGTAATTTTCTCTTCTTCTGTCCTTGTTGTGGCAGCTGTGTATTATTATTATTGACCGGATGCTTAGACTGCATATTATTATTGATTATTTGAAAGAGATGGACGATAGATTATTTAACATTCTACATTCTTCCCGAATGGCACAACACCCTCTTCTGGTTTTACTGAAAAGGTCTTTTTTTCTGCTGTTATCCATTTAAATTTAGCATCAGCATTTCCATTATTAGTCAATCTCAAAATTTCCATTGTTTCCATCTCTGCATTGTCTTCTGTAAAGTTTAATTTAACTTATTGTCTACTCATTTCTAAGAACACTTTTTCAATTGTAGCTGATACTTGTATCTCAAATACATGTTTCTCATTGATGATATATTTCAAATGTGATTTTAACTATCCTAATTGCCTAGAATTCACACATACATCAAATCCAGCTGTTTGTCCACTGGGAATTATTTGTGGTTTCATGTATGATTAAGCAAACTCTTCTCTGTCTGAATACAATCGGACTGAGATGGAACTCCTTAATTCATTTCTAACATAAAAATATTTTGTAGCCAAGGATTTTACGAAGATATTCCCAAAATCGATCTTGACAGGACCAGCACTTATTTTAAGTAACTATTCTGCTGTCAATTCACATGATGCGTCCCTTATTTCACTGTGAGTCTTTGGTTCATTAGGGAATTTCTTCTTTGGAACAGTCTTTGGATCAGGGTCAAAGGGTTTGATTACATTACCCTCTTTGACTCTGGTTATTGGTTCATAATGATATATGGGTTTAGTAACAAATAAAGATTCATTGGCATCTGGAAGATTCAAATCCTATTCGTAACCATCCTCATGCATTCCAACTACAAATTCATAATCAATAGGGGGTTCTGGTTTCTCTTCTTCTGTTGTTTGTTGCTTCTTCTTCTACAAAAGCAATGATTCGTTCTTAATTTAGTTTAACTTCTCTGTCATCTGAGTGAATTTCAATTTAATCAACTATTCTTTCTCCTTTTTGATCCTCAATGCTCTGTGACCTTTCAAATACTCATTGTATTTCTCCTTATTTGTTAATTTCAATTCATCAATCCTATCCAAACTTTGTTGAGCCACAGAAACCATGGAACGTGACAAATCAAATGTCTATACCTTATCGGTCTAAGTCTTTACAATCCCTGAAATAGACCTATCTTTGGTTATTTCAAAATCTTAAGGTTAAGATTCAGGTCCTCTTCTGTATTGTGGTTTTGGTAGTATTTATTAGCATATGCCTGTCACTTTAATAGGTATTTTAAAGACTCCGCCCAATAATTCTGCATTCAAAATATTAGCAAATTACCCAATATGTTTAGGTCTAAAACTAATCCAAAAATTAACTTTCTCAGATTAGCTCAAGGTTTTGATAGGGGGAGTCACACTGAAGTAGGGAATGGTTGGAAAAGCAATGAGTAATGGCAATTCCTATGATAGATTTTGGATTTCAAAGTTCATGTCCTTTTGTTAATTTGCTCCACATTGCCCAAATGTTAAGGATTGGATGGGTGGGAATTTGATTTGAGGACAAATACAATGCACAGACAAATGATTCATCAACGGTTCATCATCATTAAAGTCGAAGATGGCTGAGTATTGGAATTCATCTGCGTCCATCCTCTTATCCTGATTCATTGCATATTGTCTTGTTCGTATCTACAATTCTTCACTTACTTTGGGCCTGCATTTAAATAGAATGGTTGCCTATGAGTATGATTCTATAGTTCCTTCTTCAGGCCAACATTCCATAATTCTCTCAGTTTGTTCCAATCCTAATTCCGCTGGGGTTTATAACTTCAGAGTTTCTTCTTTTTAATGCAAACCCTTCTTCAATTTGACTTTGAATTTCTGCTGATTGGGAGTGTTATTGACCAAGTAAGCCTCGATGTTTTTTTATTGTCCATAATAAATTGTGCCAAAATCAAAATGATTGTTCTGCGTTCCATTTGAATCTATCAGGAATCGTGTAAACTCTATTGAAGTAGCGTTGATATCAATAGGATTCTTGAGACTCAATCCGCTGAGCTGACCATCAGCAATCACTTCGACGATGCCTCGAAAGATTCCTGCATCTTTTGGTTTGTAGAAGACTGAAACTGAGAATTCTTAACCTGGAGCCAGTGTGAATGAGTTGGGATCTATTCGAAAGTCAGGTATCTTCTCTAGTTTTAACTCAACCTTTCCAGGTGCCTTGCCTTCATTCTTAAAATGGATTTTATCCATCTTCTCCTTGCCCACTCTTACGAAGCCCAAGTTGATGAAGGGTTCATAGATTATACTTAATTAGTAATATTCCATACGCTGCTTGTGCTGGAAATGCATGTAATGGAATTTCGACACTGTACTGTCCATCAGTTACGATCTTCAGACTGTCAGAATAACTCTCTAAATTGGCTGTCTCGAATGTCACAATGAGCTTCATTGACAGACCTGCTGCTATAGCCCTTAAATGTAGAAATCCTGAATTACCCTTGCATTTCATAATCACATCTGAAATTTGAATGCGGTTGAAAAACCCTGATCCTACGAGCCGTTTGAGTCAAGTTTCGAACAAATACAGTAATTTCATAGGTCTGGTTGATTTGAATGTCTTTGAAGATGATCTCATTGGGAACAACCTCAATAGGAGCACCTGATGAGAGTTGTTTGATTTTTGAGGAATTCAGGCTGCTTTTATTCATTTATAAAATAATAATTTATTTCAATAATAGATGAAGCATCTCAAACCTATTAAGAATGTATTTCTTTAGCAAGTCTACAACCAGGGACGCATAAACCTAGTTGTATTGCATGGTTTATTGGGTTCAAAAACTAATTTTAAAAATATAGTTAATAATGTTCACATCAGCAAACATTTGTCATCAGCATACTTGCTTGACGTAAGGTATTGACATATGATTATCCTTAGGAATCATGGAGATTCTCCATAAACATAAACTATGAGTTACGAAGAGATGGGCAATGATTTGAAGCACTTCATTCATGATCATAATCTATAAAATGTTGTGTTACTGGGACACTCCATGGGAGGCAGGATCATCTTTTCCTATTTACAAAATTACACTACTGATTTACCAATTGGGAATATCATAGTGGATGTTGGACCTGGTGAAGGGGAGGGCAAAAATTATGTCAAACAATTGCAAGATATTGATCTGAAAAACAAGACTTTGAAAGAGATTGAGAATAGCATATTTTAGGTGGTGTAGAGCAAGGAAAAAACCAATCTAATCATGACCAATCTCACTTATGCGAATAAGGAAGAGTTTCACTCTGATTATAAGTGGAAGATAAATATAGATGTCATTTCCAAATTTATGAGCAACGGCCATTCAGAATTCTCTAGTAATTATTAGGGGTCAGCCTTTGTGATTTGTGGAGATAAGTCTGATTATGTGAGTATCCATGATAAAGAAAAATTCTTAAAAGTGTTTCCAAAAATAGATATCAATAGAGATATTCATTTTATTCAAGGAGCAGGACATTGGGTTTAGGTTGAAAAGCCAAGGGAGTTCATTAAATTAACAAGTTAATATTTATCATCATTTTGAACAATTATTAGTATATTTATGTAAATATCTTTTTATTATTTTTATTTATCATCAAACAATTAATGTATTTGTAATTATAAATAATTAATCGCACTCCTTTAATACACTACAATCCTTTTACTTATTTTCAGCCTCTTAATTTCATCTTTTTTCATTTCAATAAATTACCAACTTATAATTACATTTGGGATCATTACACATTAAGAATATATTTAGTATAAAAAGATCTTTAATATACTATTAAAGTGAATTCCAATGATATAAAATATTACAATACACAAAGTGTTAATTTGTAAATTGCTGATTTATAATTGTAAAGCGAGTGATATTTGAACTAAAATATATAATTTTATCATAAATTATTTATATGATGCATAAATGTTATTTTATAAATAATCAAATCTGTAAATCATTACCAGTAGTATAACATTTAAATTAAAGATAAAGTCAATAGACGTAATAATTAACACAAAAACAATCGATTTTTATTTTAAAGTAATTGATTTCTTTGGTCTTAATCATCTTGGGAAGTAGAATTAAGGAAAAATGGGATTGACTGGAAATCCTTATCACCTTCTCAAAAAACACTTAAATAGAAAGAATGATGAATAATTCATTAAAATGTATTAACTCAAGAATTAACTGGTATAAAGAAGGTATTGAATATTATTATATATATAAATAATTATGGGAGATATTTCCGATTAATTGAATCAGTTGATGCAAAAGTATGAGCAGCTCGAAGTTTAGTGGAAAAAGGAGTGCGATAGTGTTTAGAAGAAGGATGAACTTATAAATCAATTGAAATTAGAGTTAAATGAGAAAAATAAATTAATTGTCACTTTAACATCTGAAGTAGATTCCTTGAATGTCTACATTAATGATTCCATTTCTGAAAAAAAATAATAAACGAGCAAACTTAATGAATTAGATAAAAAGTATTAGAAGGTGAGAGATGAATATAATAAATTAAAACAAAAATTGATTGATCGTGATCTTCACATCCAAGAATAAGAAAAAGAATATAATCTGTTAAATTCTTAAGTTTAAAGTGAGACTGAGCGTCTAATCAAAACATATGAAAACAAAATTTAACAATTAGAAGAAGAAAAAGATTAGTTGAAATAGGTGAATGAATAGAAGGAATAAAAAATATCATCTGACAGCTATAAAAAATGGTTCATTTTATCTGTGGTTTTTTATCCATTGATATTTGGATTGACCAAATTCTTGAGCAAAAAAAAATGATAAATACACATATTATATATAAGTATTTGTATATATATTGTCCAGCATCATTCTTAAGAGTATTATATTCATTCTTATTGTTTTCAATGATTTCGATACTTACACTTAGGCTATACCATATAGATGAATTGTGATTTAAACTATTAAATATAATATTTTGGTATAAACAAAATTCATTAAAATATGATAATAAAAATTTGGAAAGATATCGAAAAGCTGGTGTTGAATATTTCACTTAATTTTTTTATAGAAGAGCTCTAGAATATTAATAATCGTCGTCTCCTCCTTGCTTATCAAACCTTATTCGATTCTTAAGATTTAAAATATATTCATTTACAATTATTCAACTCTCAATATCTCTCCAAAACTTCTTAGTTTGCTATGGTGAGAGTAATGGAGGCAAAATCATATGTGATGGAATAAATAAACATTTACCCAACTTCCCAAGATACTTTGTTAACGATTATTGAATCAATTATTTATTTGGCAGAGCAAGAACTCGTCAGGATTCATGATCAAGTCACTCAAGTCAATAAGAAAGACAGGATATATGAAAATCTCTTAAGGAAATCTTTGGATAGACCTATTGAAATAACAGAAAACAAGAGCAAAAGCGTAGAAAGACCATATGATTACAGTTACAATCGGATGATGTATAGGAAGTTAAAGTAGGAGGCGTTTAAAATGCTATCAACTAGTGTAGAGATCGAAGATGCCAATGCATTGGTGGATAATTATAAATTAATAAAATCAACAGACACAACCAATGTTCCATTGAGACAAATGCCAAAATCAAGTTTGCATAATTATTATGTAACTTAGATATTGAAGCCTATTGGCATAAATGCTTACAAGCTCTCAATTATGGATATATAAAAAAATAAAGAAATCTATTTTGACACCTTCAAAAATGTACAGCATTTATTTAGTTTTTTTAGCAAAATGATTGTTTGAAAATTGTCAATGAAATAAAGTCTGAATACAAAATTCAAGATAAGTCAATTTAGATAAACAAAACTGAAACTAAAATATTTGTAAATTCTCTAAAAATATCAACTCCAAAATTAGGTGAGCATTTGAAATCGATGTAAAAAATATCACCTAAAAAATTGAATTTCTGATTTTAATTATTTTATTAATGAAAACTCCAGAATTACCATACGCATTCTTCACGGAAGAGCAAAAACAATATTTAGATATACTCGTTAAATTTTCAGGCCGAACCTAACGCACGCGATTAGTTTCAAGCCAAGCCATACCAAGCAAAAAATATGTACCAAAGGCATATTATTTAGCAATTCCTCAAAAATAATTTCATTCTGATGACAGCTGATGAGCAATACGATTTTAATTAAGCAGATAAAGTGCTATCAGAATAGACTACTATTGGCGCATTACTAGGGTTTGGCATTTCAGCGATAACGATGCTTTACTTCATTAATTCTAGACCATTACACAAGAAACTTTATGGAGAAATGTTCACAAGTGGAATCTTAGGTCTGATGTTTGGCTTGTCATTCTATCAATACCATAATTATCAATACAGGGAGAAAATTCACTAGATGTATGTTAAATTATTGGCCACAAAAAAATTAGGGAGAATCTGAGAACATATTTAATTAAACAGACTTTTTTTTAATTTAACAAAATTTAAATTGAATGCAACGAGTGCCACAATATATTCAACGACCAATAATGTAAGATTCTTATCGACAAACCATCAAACAGACTCCAGATAATGAGAATTCCTCTAATCAATATCAAAAGCGAAAACCCATCTAAGCATACCCTTAATATCAATCTACTCAAGTCCTTCAAAAACCTGAGATGCGTCCCAGTTCATCATAACCTAGACAACCTTCCATTTAAGCAGTTCCAAGACCATCTTCAGCCTCTAATGATAAAAGGGCATTTTCGAACTAGAAACAACCATGCAGATCTTCATTCAAAGAATTGAAAAGTTCAACGTACATCTAACCATAATAAGCAACCCCATAATCTAGATATTTTTCATTAAAGTAGAATCCAGATACTAATATGATTAAATGCTTGTCAGATCAATAATTACAAAGCAAACAAATTGATCAATAAGAATATCAAAAATTACATGAGAAATTGCAATTCTTGGAGAATAAAATCAATAAAATTAAATCCAATATAGAAATCAGCAATTCTCAATTGTAAAAATAATCAGAAAGATCAAAACAAAAGCCACTTGGATTAGCAGCTAAATTTTTTCAAAAAAAAGATCAAGAAAATAACGAACCAAAAGGATCAACAACTCCTAAAGAGTTAACTAAATGTTCAACATCATTAAATTTACAACTAAATAAAGCATTAAAACAAAGTCAAGTAATTAAAGAGTAGAATCAACCAAGCATCAATTTAGATTAATTTGTTACATAAGTAAAATAACCTAAAAAACCGATCCAATAATAATCATCAATAAATAGACATCAATCCTTAGAGATTAATTAATCATTTAACTAAGTAGCAAAACCAACTTTGAATGACAAATCCTATTCATCTCAAAAACCTACCAAAGACGATCATGTATTCATATACTGTATCATAGTTCCTATATTACATATCTAGTGTAGCAAGATCAATTTTTATATAGTAAACAAATAAAGCTGATGAAGTTGTTAGAGACCATATAGTATAAACTATCTAAGTAAATTGATCATTTATCAAATAGGGCTTAGAATATGCTAGAAATCTAACACTAGAATTTCAAGACGATAAAATTGTTAATTTACCCAAAACTAATCAATTAAAAACACTAGTATTTGATTTAGATGAAACATTGATTCATTGCAATGAAAGTACTTCTGTTCCTGGTGATATTGTTCTACCAATAACGTTTCCCACTGGAGAGACTATCTAAGCTTCCATCAACATTAGACCTTATGCTTAACAGATCCTTTAAACCTTGTCTCGACACTTTGAAATCATTGTTTTTACAGCATCGCATTCTTGTTATGCTAATATTGTGTTGGATTATTTGGATCCTAAGAAACAATGGATTAGTCATAGATTATTTCGAGAACATTGTTAGTAAACTGAAGAAGGTGCTTATGTGAAAGATTTAAGGTTAAAATTTCAAAATTAATTTCTAGAGTTCTTGGAAATAGAAAGATGTCCAATATTTTATTAATTGACAATGCAAGCTATTCGTTTGGATAATAAATTGATAATGGTGTTCCAATTATTGCTTTTTATGATAACAAATAAGATTAGGTAATTCTAAAACTTAATATCTTAGGAATTGTTATATCTACAAAATTACTTAATGAAATTCAGAACAGTGAATGATGTTAGAGAATTGAATTCCTAGTTATTAAAAGTGAGTTCGTTCACCAACTATTAAGATCCATCACAATTATTATAAGAACTATTTCCATAATATATCCCAAAATGAGTAGTTACTGAATACTTTCATTTTTTAATTTAATTTAAATATAAACATTTTAATTACAACAATCAATTGTATTAGAATGAAAATATTATAACAATTAAGTTTATCAAAGAATTAAAAAAAATTTCTTTTATAAAATAACTAAAAGATTAAGTTAAAATATCAACCAGCACCAAAGTCTTTCATCCAATTCTCATATTCTTTTAGATATTCTGATGAAACAGATTTATTAACTATCTTTAATGCTTCATCAAAATCTTTCTATTCTAAAGGTACATCAACAACATCTAAAAGATTAGTAATGAAATATACTTGAAATGTCTTCATATTTCTATTATAATTTTTAGAATCCTCCCTCTTCCTTTAACTTTCTTCTCATTGGCAACATAGATGCTTCCCTACAAACATTCGCAATATCTGCTCCTGAATAACCATCGCTTCTATTTACCAATTGATCCCAATTGATATTTGGTGACAACTTTAAAGAGTGTAAATTGATTTCAAAAAGAACTTTTCTACCTGTAACACTTGGCAATGGGATATCTCTTGTAAATGTATTATTTTACATATTCTTCTTTCAAGTCTTCTAATTAGAGCTTCGTCTAAATCCCATGGACGATTGGTAGCTGCTAAACACATTACTGTTTTTCTTTCTTCTCCAGTGCTAGCACCAGAAACTCCATCCATTTCTATTAACATCTATGTCTTAACTCTATGATTGTAAGATAATTTTACTTTCTAGCAGAATCACCATCATTATCTCCTCTCTTAGAACCCAAAGCATCAATTTCATCAAAAAAGATAGTGCTAGGTGCATAAAATTTAGCCATTTCAAACAAGAGTCTAACTAATTTCTCAGATTCTCCTTTCCATTTGCTTGCTAAAGTGCATGCAGAAACATTGAAGAATGTCGTTTTACCAGTTGTTGCAACAGCTTTGGCAAGCATTGTTTTTCCAGTCCCTGGAGGACCAAATAACAATACTCCTTTGCAAGGTCTTCTAATACCTGTAAATATTTGAGGCATAAATATTGGCAGTAAGACAGCTTCTTATAGAGTATCCTTAGCCAATTCTAATTCTGCTATTTATTCAAATGAAACATTTGGTGTTAGATCAAGCACCTCCCTTTCAATCATTTATATTAAATCACTATCTGGACCTCTTCCATCTGGATAAACATGATCATGAAATGTTTTTCTTTGACCTTCTACAGGTTTCTTATCACCAGCAGCATTGTTTTTCTTTTGCTTATCATATTCTCTCCTCTAATTACCCTTTGCCTATGGCTATGGTTGTGCCTATGGTTTAAAAATATTGTTTGATTTAGGATCTTTTTAAGATTGCTTTGGTTTATCTGGCTTTTTAGAGGGGGGATCCCAAACATCAGGATCTTTTGGAGGAGGATTATTAGTAGGACGTCTATTATAGTTATTATTGCTGTTGTTATTATTGAAGTAACTGCTAGGATTATGGTTTAAGTTATTGCCATTATTACCATTATTATTAGCTCTCTTGCCATCATTACCTCCTCTTAGGCCACCAAAGAAAATTTCATCTGGATCTTATGCTTTCTACTTTTGAGGTGATATTTAAAATTAATTGGCTTTCTAAGATGGAGATGAATTCTCTCTTTGAAGATGCTAGAAAGGTATTTAATTGAATGGCAATCGAGGCTGTCTGTTGTCCTCATGAAATTCAGGACATTCTTACACTACTTTGGGTTTCTAAGGAGATGGTTATTACTGACCTACCTTATGAATTCAAAAATTACTATTAGAATTGCCTTTTGTAAAGTCAAATAATGTTTGAGTTAGATCTAATTCTTCTTTTATATCATTCACTAGTTTGCTCCATTCTTGAAATAGTAACTAATCTCCTTAATTTTTTCCCAATTATTGAGTTAATGTCTCAATTTAGGATTTGAATTTCATGATTGCTTCTGGATATTTTCCCAAATATGCTAATTCTCTAATTTCTAAAATTACAGCGTACCTTGCTTCTTTAATTATTCCCTTCGCGGATTCTAATACCGAAGACATTTATTATAATATTAATAATGCTGTTATTATATTAAATTAGCATTTAATGAAAAACAATAAATTCTCATTATATAACTCTGATAAATCCCAGTTTAAGGCTGCCATTTTTTAATCTTTAAAAAATGTACTCCCTTTCAAACTCGATTTGATGTTGTTTAATAATACCATTTGGAAACTTTGCTTAAGTTAATCAACAATTATATTTCATTTATTTTATAATTTAATATATTGTTCTAATAAAATATTCATTTAATACTCCTAATTATATAATTGATAGATTATGAATGATTTATTTTTAGATTATTAATTGTTGAGTGTTCTTCTGTAAATTATAATATTGAAGGCAGTCAATTGAAATCTTAAAGGTTTGAATTGATTAAAAATTAATGACTTTAAATATAATACTTAAAAGCCTTTTTCTAAAATTGATTACAACATTTGAATGAAATCCATTTATTATTTTAATTATGTAATCCCCATTTCCAAGAAAGAAATATCCTTCTAAGACAATTGTTGTTAGAAAGAATAATCAGTTGTTCTCATCAGCTGAGCAAGGGGACAAAAAACTCAAATCCTCCAGAGCGAGCAAAGGAACAAGAAGAAAAGGAAATGTACTTGACAACTAAGAACTTTTTCAAGTTAATAAAGGGACATAAAAGGCGTAGCATAGTTCTGAGTCTGAGTCAGATAGCGATGATTCGTTTTAGAAATCTGTATTATCAGAGAGCTCAAAATCAAGTATAAGATCAGCAAAAACAATAAAATCAAAGTCTTCAAAGAGACAGAAAAACAACATAAAGGATTTGACTCAAAACCTCATATAGTAATACCAAACAATTCTAAGAAAAGCTGATAGCCAAATGACGTAGCAGAAACAGTATATTAATTCATAACAATAGGGAAGAAATATAGTAGAAGATGCTTGATAGAATAGCAGAATAAGCAACTGCGCAGATGTATGTACAGCCTTATAAGGACAACAGCGAATATGAAAGTGGTGAAGAAAATTCTGATCATCTATCATAATTATTTTCAGACTTGGCCAAAGAAGATGACAAGTCTGATAAGTCGGATAATTCAATAGTAAGCCTTGAGGTGATTTAAGCACAAAATCTGATAACCAATAGATCTGTAAAAGACATTTAGTCTCCTGGAACGCCTGAGTCTTCAATTTAGATTCCGAATGTAGATTTAAGTGTAAGTATGTAATTTACACTAGACAACAAATGTTAAGCATAGAATGTCAAATTTTCATAGTGCTTTTGCTGGTTTCAGTCATTTGTCTGTTACAGAATAATCTCAATCGTCTAATGAAGTATGAAAATATTGGATATTCTAGATTGAAATTGATCAATTAAGTAAGCTCTAAAACCACTATGGGAAGATCTATTAAAAATTGAGTAGTGTTAATGGAGCATTGCACATAAAATTTAGGAAAATGAGAAGTTTCTCAAAGTATAAATTACTTTATGTAAAAATAACAATTAATTGAGAGTTCTTATTAAGATGGCTACCCTGTATTAAAGCTAAGAAGGATCTTCGCTTATTGTTATTTGACAACAAAAAGATTATCCAAGATAATAGTCAGATCTAGAATATATTAATACCTTTTGACCTTTGTAACCTTAGGAAATATCATTCTATTTATCTATGAGCATTTAAAACATGACAATTAGAACTTATTTGCAATTAATTTTGGTAAAGAGAGCACTTATAGATTTAGTTTTCTTGTGGTTGTATGTAGTTGACATCGTCCTACAGCTATTTGCTTTTGGGTTATTTAGATCGAGATTTATATTTCTAGGAAGAGTGATTGATGCATTTCTAATAGTGATGTTTTATTATCATTTAGCTTACACAGAAACTGTTGTAAACATTACACCTTTAAGAATGATGAGATTACTCAAACAATTAGGAGCAATATTTGAGGGTATTTGAGATATATGACTTAGGATTGTAAAGGATGATTGAGGCAATGATAGAATCTTTAAAGTTCATTTTTGAATCTACTGCTGTTGTTATATTGTTTGTCTTATTTTTTGCATCCTTAGGCAACTCTTTATTTATGGGTTTGTTCAACGAGCGTTGTTTGCCATCGGAAGAGGATGAATGGATTTAATGTATCTAAGGAGAATGTCCAGATGGTAAGACTTGTGTGATGACAAATAAGGCCTTTAACATTCCTACTAATTTTAACAACATCATATATTCATTTGGTTTGATGTTAAAGACTGTTACTATGGATGATTGGAGTTGGGTTATGTATTACACAATAAGGGCCTTTCATCCAATAGTGTGGATATATTATGTCTTGATTATATTCGTTGGTGGTTTTTTTGGATTTAATTTGCCTATAGCAGTCTTTAAGACTCATTTTAGTGAAATGTAATTCCGATCAATCTCGAATTAGGATGAGAAAGTTGAGTCCATAAGCAAGCTACAGTTAAAAAAGGTAGGATTTATTCATTATGTGAATCAAATGAATAATTATCTATTTTCTAAATAGCAAAGCATCCTAATTGAAGAACCCAGAATAAATAAGCTTAATTAAGCTTGGGACATATAGCCAAAATTATTATTAGGAAGCATGATTAATCAATCCAAAATAGGTGAAAGCAATTTTACCCAATTTAGGAATACTTTTAAAAACTTTTCATTGAAACATATTCTACTTCCAAAATTAAATGATATTGCTAAGTTTTATAATAATTTAGACATCAAACTGTTTACTTAGGATCTTAAATAACAAATGATAATTAAACAATTTAGTAAATCATCGTTTTTGTTGGAGAAATATATTGATTACAATTTTCATTATGTACCCACTAGTTAAATTGATATTCTGAGGTAATCGATGTTTTTAGTGTTAAAAAAAACAGAAAGCAAACCATTTAGTGGATAAAAGAAAAAGAAATTCTATTATAAACCAATCTAGATTAAAAATAAAATTATATAGAATCCTAGAACCAGCAGATCAGAGCTAACTGTAGCAAGTTCATACATATCTGAAAACAAGAAAATGATGTTACCAATCAAGTAGTCTTAAAGGATTAAAAAGGATAACATTAATACATCTGATTTACATGGATCAAAATCTAGCTCAAGTTCAAACAATCTAACTCAAGGTTATTAAATGATGTAGGAAACTGAAAGAAGGAAGTTTCCTTATTTTATGAAGTAGCTCTCAATTCCTTTGGAGAGTGAGAAAAAGGATTTCACTCAATATCACAATGGGGAATTGAAGATTCTTGTAAATGGTGTTTATTTGGATTATTTGAGTGTTCAAAAGAGAATCAAAGCTAACATTCATTAAAAAAATTAGGAAGGTCCGAGAGGATAGGAAGAGTATACTTAATTGAGGAGAAAAGAATTTGAAAAGAAAATAATCAAGGCAAAGCATTGGTCAGGAAATAATGTTTTGATCAGTTCTCAAGCATTAATCCAGAAATTTGATGATATCTTTAAAAGCCTCAATCAAAAGGACATTGAAATCTGGCCTAAGTCATTAAGTGGAATTATACTTAATTTAAGAAAGTATGCTTTTCAAATTATTCACTTCAAATTAACCAAGTTTTTGTTTGATTTGACTATTTTAATAAATACTTTGTTTTTAGCACTCCAAGGCACCATAAATAGAAAAATAATTGATAATGAGGAGGATATAGCAACGGTGGTCTTATCAACTGAAATAATATTGCAATTAATTGTGTATTAGCCAAGTAATTAAATATAAAATATTAGAAAGAATAGCTAAAAATAAACATCATGTAATTGAGCTTTTGATAGTGATACTTAGTTTAATAGAGTTTGGATTTAGTAACTATTTGAATGTGAGTGAATAGTACCTGAGATTGATGAGATCAACTAAATGTCTCTTATTCTACAGGTGCATACTTTACATTTAGATGGCTAGAATAATAGGAGCAATAGCTTCAATTACTTATAAATCTTATATTTATCTGACATTTTTAATGTTCTTTATGATCTTAACTTTTGGATTGATAGGAATGGAATTGTTTGCAAATAAGTTTGATGATTATCACAAGAAAGGATACATGTAATCTTTTGATGATCCAGCTAAGGCATTTATGACAGTTTTTAATATTATGACAAATGATGATTGGTTTGGAGTATATCGTATTGGTACTGAAGTATAGACTGAATTAGCAGTGACTTTTTCGATTGCTTTAGTGTTTACTTTAAATTATTTTATTTATGGAATTATGATGGCTATTTTGCTTGATGGATTTAGTTAATATTTGGAAAGGGAATCTTCAAATGAGGAGAATGAGTTTATGAAGGAAAAAATTAAGTAGATAAACAAGCTTAATAAATAATTAGATTCAGATCAAACAGATGATGATTCTGAGAGTGAAAGCTCGAATTCTAGTTCTTCTTCAATAAAACAATATAAAGAATTGGCCAACAATGTTATTGTTAATAGTAATAGAAATTAAAGGAGAGAAAGCACGTCTCCAGAGAATATGTTAGCATCATCAAGCAATGTTAGAGAATACCAATAAAAAAGAGACAGCTGCTTTACAGAAAAACTGTTCCATTCTCTTTAATTTCCTCCTACTAGAAACAGAAGACCTGATATTGTTAATGATTAAAAAAAGAAGATCAAGGATGACTTCAATAGGTTGAAAAATAAAACCAACATCAATATCAATCATTTAAAGGCTTAAGAATCAAAAAAGATCAAATTAATATAGGAGAACATCGAAGCAATCGAAAGACAACTTCTTAAGCAAAATCCAAAATTATACACTGGCAATGATTGTCTCTAATCCTATTATATTTTCCATAAATCCAATAATTTTAGAAAACTACTCTTCAAAGTCAGTTAGAGCGATTATACCAAGTATTCCATAGACGCCACTTTACTATTATCTATTACCTACTTAGCCATACCAAATGATATTCAATAAGACCCTTTGCTTGTTACCTTATTATTTATCTTGAACTCTATAATTTTTATAGAATTCATCATAAAATCGATTGCTTATGGAGCATTCTTAGATAAAGGATCGTATCTTAATGTAAAATTATAATTAAAAATAATAGTACACATGGAAGATTATTGATTTGGCTTACATAATAATTTATTACGTTCAATTTTTTAAAATTGGGTATTTGCCAATCTTTGAAGTTATTTAAACCTTTTTGTTTTTTAGACCTTTGAAGTTGCTCTACAGAATACGATGGGTGGCAAGAGTGAGGGCAGCATTGACTCAATCTTTGTTTGATATAATAAATGTTTTTGTAGTCCTATTGTTGGTTTGGTTGATGTTTGCAGTTTTTTCTATGATGCTCTATGCAGACAAGTTGGGTTATTGCGAGGAACAATTCAATTATGATATTGGGATTGAGGAATGCAAACAATTAGGCAAGTCGTGGATAGTCTACAAGCACAATTTCGATAATATTACAACTGCAATGCCAAGTCTTTTTGTTATATCAACATTTGATGGGTGGGGTGCAATCTTATGGGCATCTCAAAATAGTAGAGAATCATATTATGGTCCTCATCCATACTATAGTTAGGCTCCTACTTATGTATTTTATATTGCTTTTTGCACAATTGGATCCATGTTCTTTTTGCAACTATTTACTGGTGTTCTGTTCATAAATCTAAAGGCAAACTCCAAATAAATTGAGAATCAACAATTGACTTAAGCGTAGTTGGAATTCAAGAATGTAAGTGAAATAATTTTGTTCGATCATCCAGTTAGATCTTCATTGCCTAAATCGTACATTAGAAAGGTACTAGCCACTATAATCACAAGTCAATTTATGGATTTCTTTATGTTTTCTATTTTGCTTATCAATTGTGTAACTATAATGATGATATATCACTCTGCTGATTTTCATTATAATCGAATCATTAATCTAATTAATCATGCGTGCACCATCATATTTGCTATTTGGGTGTTGCTCTAAGGCATAGCTCTTGGAATCAATAGATTCAAAGACAATCCGTGGAGATTATACACAACAGTAGTTATCATTTTGGGGGTGGTTGATTTCGTGATTGATGTCATTTGGAAATGGTTCCAGTTATATGTGTATTCCACTTAGATGACTCCTTATTATCAACTACTGAGAGTCATGTACATGCTAAGGAATTTGAGAGTGATAATAATATTTCAGGGACTCTAGAAGCTCCAGAGGTTGGTGAGAGTGATCTCATTTGCTTTTCCCTTTTTGTTCAAGATCCTATTTATATTATTAATAATAATGGTAGTTTTCGCTTTTTATGGAACAATGTTGTTTGGTCATATTGACAAGGGAGAAGTGATCAATGATTTAATCAATTTTAAGAACTTTTGGTTAGCAATACTGACTTTATTTAAGTGTGTAAGTGGTGATGATTTTAGGAGTATAATGAATGATTGTATGCATCATAATCCCTATTGTCAAGAGGATCCCAAATATTGCGGATCTCCCTATTCGTAGATATATTTTATAATATTTATGTTAATATCTAATTATGTGCTATTAAATCTGTTTGTATTGGCAATGATTGAATAATTCGAGTTATTTTTTAATAATCAGGATTCAATCTTATAAACTTATGTCGAGAATATCGATACCTTTAGGAAGGCATGGTTTAAGTTTTCTTGTAACCATGGCCAATTTTTAAACATCAAGAACTTACCCTTCCTCTTGATGGAAATAAAGGAACCATTGGGTTGTAAGCCTTACGAGAATCAATGGGACGCAGCCAAATCCAGTCTGCAGTATAATTTGATAAGTGACGAGGAAAACAGAATCACTTACAACCAGTTGCTCTATGAAATCTTTTTCCATAGATACAAGAAATTAATATTGGGTTAATGTTCTGAAATTGCTGCAGAAAAGATGTAATATTATCACAAGACCATGAATTTTCGATTAGCATTTCACAGGAGAGGAAATACATTCAGGAGGAGCAACATAGGGCCATAACTGAAATTGAAAGGGAATTGCAATGCTCTTTACTTTCAATTAATTGCCTTGACTACCTTCAGAGTCTGGAAGAGTTACACTTAATAGATGATCTAAAATATACTCACTGATCAGCAATACATTTCAGATCGAACAATTAAGGACACTGAACCTATCAGACATTCGATTTCCTTAAGAAGTTTGGAGAGTCAGGAATCTCGGATTAAACTCAATGATAAACCGATTTATTAGAAAAGGAGACTGGGAAGACTAAAGCGCGTATCATTGCAGGGTTAATTGAATGACTATTTACCTGGAGATTTAATAAATGTAATTATGTAGTTAAATGATTGTAGCCGAAACCTGTTTTGAAAAGAAAGAGTAGTTTTGGAATTAATGTAGAGGAAGGCAATGTTCAGCCAGTCTATGGCACTGTAAGAGTACAAAAAATGAAATGATGTGTAATCTACTAAGCAAAAATATTATATAGAGATTCAAGTGTTTTCATCCTGCTTTTAAACATCTGTTTAAGATTTGGAATTGTTCTATAAGCTTTTTATTGTCGCATTCTTTGAGGCTTTGATTCTTTCAAATAAATTTCGGTTCGATTTAGTCCTTTTATACAGTTTCTTTTCCTTCCCCTTATTCAATTAATAGTAAATCTCTATCTTTTTCAGGATTGAATCAATGTTGTATTCAGGAAAATACACCAAAGTGGATTTACAAATATCCATCTCCAGATTGATATTAGTATGCACTATATCAAGGATCTTTTATTGCAATGAATCAATTGGTGATCCTTCTTTTACTTCTCCTTTCAATTCAATCAATCCAGAACTTGTTAATTGAGCAGTTTATCCCAAATTCCTCTTATTCTCAATGAAACTCGCTCTGGTTTTTTTTTGATCCAAGGAAATTGTTATTTGTTGAACCTATTACTAATTCTATGAGACAGGACTCTAATTAGAAGTCTATTGATTTTAATAGGATCTTCGCTTCGGTTTCTACCCCATCTGTATTGTAGTCTTCTTTACTTTTCTTCTTTGATCCCCCATCTGAACCTTCCTTTCTTGACTTTCAATTTGCCTTTTAATGTTGATTGAATCCTTAATTTCACTTTCTTCACTGTTCTTACTCACTTGCTTAATTGACTAAATATGGTTTTCAAGATCCTATTGATTCAGTTATTGAGCTAAGTTTCCCAATTTCTAGGAGACTTAAACAAATCCCAAATCATCAAGATTAGAAGTTCTTCTGGTTTTCTATTAAATTTGTTTCATAAATAGATTATTTTGTAGTTAGGTAGTAGGAATAGATAACATTTATGATTATTCTAATGCTTCTGGTATCTTTTCTTAATTCTAATTTTCTTTTTTTAAAAATTAAATAGCTCTTGTCCTTTCTTTTCCAAACTAAATCCTTTTAAAATTGATCACACTTTTTCTAATTTAATTGCCTAGATCCAAATCTCGACTTTCCCTTAAATCAGTCGTTATCCCAGCAGTCACTTTCAAGTTCTTTGACAAAATGGCATTCTGCTTTTCGCTGTTTGATATTGATTTGGAATCACAATTAATTTGGGAAGAATCATTATCTTTTGACGATATATCATCTTGAATTGGACTTAATTAAAATCCTAAGGAAATCAAATATTCGTCAGTGTACTCTCTAAAAATAACTATATTATATTACTACTCGGTCAGATTTCCAACGATTATTCGTAAAGCACATTCCTAGATTTTATTTAAAGTCTCCTTTACTCTTGATTTCTTGGGATTACGATAAGGAAACTTAATTCGATTGTTAAATTTAACTGAAGTAAACCTGTTAGCAATTTTATTAGTATTTGGTTGCAAAAAAACAAATGGACACCTATATATAGATGATAAGGGCTGTTACTAAATGAAATTATGTGTCCATTCGCAAATTTCACATACATTTCCTGACCCTTTAAAGGCAGGGTACAAGAGCAATCTATCTCTTTTCATACAAAATATTTCATATTCCCTGTCATTCTCTGCAATAACATTAATGAAATCATCGTAACTAAGTCAATTCATAAACTTTATACTCTATGTAAGCCATCTAAGTAAACTTCACCGCTCTGACTTTGTATTCATAAGGTTACTAAGTAATGAATTCTCTCTCCCCTAAAACTGCCCTATATAGTAGTACTGATAATTTACCCAGCACTAACTTTCTTTAAGAAAGTCTCTGTTGCTTCGTAATAATCGTTTTCGTCTAATAATATTGAAATTAAACAATACTTTTATGATCAGCTACATATTCTAAGGCACCTGAAAGAACAAACCAAATTTTCTTAGGCTGATCATATCGAGAGTAGAGCACTTCTTCTGGGAGCACCTTTTTCTCTTTAACAAATTAACAAAGATTATTGATAGTGATTTCATTGAAATTGTCTCTCAAGAGTCTTGATTTTTTGAGGGTATTACTATACAAATCTGTTAAGACTTCTTCTCTCAAATGTTTTGTGAGTTGGGATAAAAAGATGTCTGCATGGTTGTCCTCCTCTTGTTCTAATTTGAAATAGTACTCAAAGTATTTTTTAACCTTTTAAGATATTGTAAAATGTAAACCTTTAATGATAAGTTTAAATTCAGCCCTCGTTTCCTAATATGCTAATGAATTTATCGAAGTTTAAATTTGTAGGTAGTTTTCTTATCTGAAATAGATTTGAATATGTTTCCGATGTTAGAAATGCAATAACCAAAGATTCCACAAAGCAATAATGTTACCACAATTACAAAGACTCTTTCGAATGTGGTCACTGGAACTATGTCTCCGTATCCAACTGTCACAGTCGTTATGACACTCCAATACAAGGATATTATGTATCTATCAAACCAATGATACTCATATGCAGCAGGATCATAATGAGTCAGCCAAGTTTCATTCACTCCAAACGATTCATGTTCAGTCAAAGCCACAAAATGCCAAGCACAACCACAAAAATGACCTGTTAAAACGAGAAAAAAGATAAGTTTGAATAGATCAACAACAATTTGAATATTTTCCTAAGTACAATATAAAAGTGCAATACTTCCAAATTGAGCATTTCTTCGATACTTTCCATTAAGGGGTTCAATCTAGTCAATCTCAGGAGTAAAGTGTATCTAACAAATGGGATATTTAGATTTGATATTAAGAAAGGGATTACAACAATCAAATCCCAAAAAAAGTTCTCCTTTAGATAATGCTTCACTATAGACTTCCTATCTTCATGCATCAAGCCTTTATCATAGTAGGCCGTGTTGAAGTTTAAGATGATCTCGGCTACAAATATCCATGATGGCAATAAATCAAATAAATATTCAAATGCTCCTGAGGTGGTGATGTTGAAACTGATATTGATGGGGATATAAAAGATGTTCATTACGATAAACAATAATAGAAGGATGTCCCAGATGATTTTAAATTTACTGTCAGGTTTGATGACTATGATGTTTTTGCTGAAAAAATCTTAGCAGTATTCTAGATAGTGCAAATACTTGGTTGCCTGTTTTTAAAAATTATATTTCAAAATTAGGAACTAATATTTTATAACAAATTACTAAACTTGGTTTTTATTTAATTTAACGAGAAACCAAAATAAATTCAAAGTTACTTGACAAATCTCCGATTACAGAGAATATTTTTTGGGTTAAAAGTCTGAATTTTATAGTTTCCGTCTTCGTCTTCAATTGTTGGATGAATCTCGAAACCAATCGAATTATCATTAAACCCTTTTGTGACCAGATTTGATTTAACCTACGTTTTCATCCCATAAAAATACCCTATTGTGCCCTCCCTTCGACCGGACATCCTTTTTGGTTGAATCTCCTTTACCTTAACTTTTTTTTGGGCCTGTCTAGTTTTCATTCTCTGCAATTTGTCTTCCTGAATTTCAAATTACTAGACAAAACTTTGATATTTTTCAAGTTTTGAGTTAGACTTACCAACCTAATAGTGAAAATTATTGGTCGATTCCAGCATTAAGCCAGATTGTGCTTTTTGATTTGGAGTGTTATTTTGTTATTCGTTGGGACCGACACTCGGACTCATGTATTGTTGAATGAAGGAATGAGTTCTTTATTTGGGAGATGCATCATCACCGGAGTTATCGCTAGTGATTTTTTATTCAACATGCTTACTTAAAGCTACTTAAGGAGCTATCCTCATTTGAGCTATGGGATTTATGTCCGTCATTCAATGCTCTGAAATTCTTCCTTTCAAATATGTTCCTCTTAAGTTTCAATGCCTCGTCCATTTACTATTCGACAACATTTTCATTGTGATAAATAGGAATCATATCATCAAATCTAGGAGATAACACATTCTAGCTGTGCATGGGACTTTCAATACTGAGAAAGGCAGTCTCCTTATTTTACATTTATTATATATTTTATATACTGAGTTATACACTTAATTAAGAATCAATATTTTTGTATTCCCATTTTGGCGTTCTCTTCTCTATAAACATAAACATAGAAATCAAACGCAATTGAGTAGAATTGCTAGAATTAATATCTGGGGAAAGCGAGAAATTTCTATTTTATTTTATTTTAAAAATATTGGATGGAACAACTATTCAAATTGATAAATCTACTAATACATCCAGCATCGAACCAACTCTAACTCAAAAGTATCATTGTTCTAATCGCAGCCATTAACAAGGCTCAGGAACTTGAGATGGTCAAAAATTTTGAATTGAATTATAAAACTGAAATGAAGTATGACATGTGATATGATCCTTAGCCCCATTTAGAATATAATAGGTTACTGCTTCATTATCGATTCTGTTTCATCAACTTAGCACATACTCTTCATTTCAGCCTTCTTTATTGTGCATATCCAATTGCTTATGATGTTAACCTATTTTTACTTTGCAAAGAACAAATCAGTCACATTGCAGTACATCTTGCACTCGTTTCTGACTTATTACTAATTGCTCTTCCAAATTCCTATCATATACTCTGCATTAAGGTTTATCTATGATTAGTAGATATGCGATGACAGCGACATTTGTACTTCAGATGCCAGAGTAGGAGTGATACTAATAGGGTTGCTGAATATCATATTCACCCTGGTTTTAAATTCAATACATATATATTTTGGAAGATGCGAAAAATTAATGGAAGACAATTATATTTTAACATTGGATTATTCAATTCTTTTGAATGGCATCATGCAGATTTTAGTATTAATCGCCATAGTTCTAAAGGCAATAGAAATTCTACCAGAATTGAGATTCGCGTTGATCTTGATAAAAAGTTTGATATACGTTATAACTTCAATTAACAGAATAAATCAATTCTCATATATATTAGTCGAGACAGTTTCGGTTGCAATAAATATATCAATATCATTCAATTTTAGCATCTATGAATTATTCTTGGTTATCTCATTTTTGTTGTGCTTGTGTATATAGATTCAAAACAGGATAGTCAACTTTTATGTCACTTTGAAGGAGTAACAGAACTTGTTAACACTCTAAGTATAAATACTAAATTAACATAGATTCTAGAGGAAAGCAACGAAATGAGTGCTTCGCCAAAATCCAAAATCATCCTATCAGTCATCAAAAAGAATCACATCTGCAAAAAATGCAAGAACTCTCATCAATTGGTTGAATGCCTCTTACGCAGAATGGCCAATACAGCTGTCAACAGGAGTCAACTCTATGTTTTACTTTACTGTTCCTACGTTGCAAATCATGCTCCATTAAAGGCTTTGGTCAGATTGATTCTGATGAGTTCTAACGGCATTTACTACAGAATAGCATCTCATAATTTGTAATAGGAATTGTACAAAAGAACCTAACAATTCTAGAAAGAGGCTTAAATCAAGAATTCAATTAGAAATGCTAATGAACACTTGAATTCTCTAGATGTTCAATCAGCATTTCACACATCTCATTCTGCTGCCTTTTTATTTCCTCTCATTATTGAAACCTTAAATGGCAAAATCAATTTCTGGAATAAACTCATTAATGGATATAACGATATTGATCATTGTCTACATGAAGCACTAAAGACAACTTCTAAAATGCTAAGATGTAAAAAAGAATTTGAAAATAGATTTGATATGATCAACAACAGATTGAAAGGATCTTCTACTCAAGATATATTATCTATGAGGATCATATAAATCTATTAGACTGGAATTTATTCTAATTCATTCTAAGCCTTTTAATTAGAAAAAGCCATTGACGATCTCTTAAAGAGTGAGAGGTATAAGCAAGATGAATCTTTGGATAACATTCAACTTATATAAAGTAAGTTAATTTAATTAATTTTAAAGATAGGTTGATCATCTTGAAATCTAGTCTAGTACGCAAAAGAGGAGAACTGGTTAGCACTAACACTAAATAGTTATCTTAGTTCTTGTGTGATTCTGAAGACAATGTTAAGTTAATTAAGCACTGCAATCAGTTGATGCCTAATTTCTTGTAGAGTATCCATGATTAGTTGATGGACAACTATTTATAAAATGGCCATTCCAAATTAATGGTTCATGGTGAGTCAACATTCTTTTAAAACATATAAGGATACATAGAACCTTGTAGCATCAACTTATATAACTATTTTGATTCCAATAAGAATGACTTTTTGTTGAATATGATCTTGACTAAAGAATAATCTAATAATGAAACTATATTATTTGGTGTTGATGGAAAGGTACTTGGATTCACCAAACAATTTTATGAAGAAGCATTGAAATCCAAAACTAAAATAGAAAGTTCTCATATGTCTAAACGAACTGAAGTAACAATTTCATAAATGGAGGTCAAAGAACTTCTAGCAAGATATCCCTTAATTTAATATTACATACCATCCATCACCCAGCAAGTCGAAGAATTAAAAGCGTAAATAAACTCATCCTCAAATTACCTCATGAATAATCTAAGATCATATTGGATTGTTCCATAAAACCATAGTGACTGTCTCTTAAACTCTCAATTAATACTTTCATAATTTAAGAGAAGAAGCAACGGGTCCTAATTATAACTGAACATGAGATCATATAAATCCCAAACATATTCGAGATACTCCCAAAACTCAATGAATACGAACATAGAAATGTATGACGATTAAGAAATTCCATAAGAAATCAGAAAATAAATTCTCATTGATAATACTCCAATCATAATTCTGCATCCAGAAGTCTAAGAATCTATAAAAAAGCTAGTGGAATTCGACAACCAATGTCAATAAATGCAATTAGGCCTATTCTACAGTCTCTCATACAAAGTATTAAAATATAAAAAAGGAACTTATGCCTATTTTATGATTTCAATCAAGGAAATGAAGCATTTATAGTTATCAAATACAAATCAGCACTTCACTACAGTACCCTCTTAAACTACTCAATAATAAAGTTTATAACCTTCATAGGAATTGAACAGTAGTGATCTATTCCCGAAAAGTGAAATTGTGGAAATCAATGAATCCTAAAATGGCATGGTTTAGGAGATCAAAATGATGAATTAAATGAGATCTGTCAAGCAATACGATAATGAAGAGCCCAATAATAATAACATTTTAGATAATTCCAAATCCTTTGAGATGAGCTTCAAAGTTAAGCAATCTGATAGATCCAACATCTTTGATTCAAGCAGATAAATGATTGTTTAGTAGCCTTTGTATGTTAAACCCAGACAACTTGACAAATCATGCAACTAAGAATTCGAGTAAATGGAAAATGAAATGCATGTATATCATAATATATATATTATTTAAGGGATTAAAGGAAAGATAGCTTGAATTATTAGATGAAAATGAGTAGGAAATAGTTAATGACAAATTTGAATCCAATAGTCAAACTCTTAAGAAGAACTCCATCCTAGGTAAGCTTAGAATAGCCTAGATGCAAAAGAAAGAGAATGCTATGGATTTTGCATCGAATCCCTCTAGGACTTCAACAAATTCAACATCCAAGGAGTCTTTACTAATAGTTTAATAGCTATACTATAACACTCAATTGATTACTCCTCTTAAGAAAATAGCATTCATTTTAACATTAATATGTCTAGCTATTTTAACTGTAGATATCATAAATGTTTAAATGATATCAACTAATCTGGTATCTTAAACTGATTAGGTTGTTAATTTGAGAAAACCACAAAATATTAATTACTTTTATAGTTCTGCTATGCTGTAAGAATGGATTCAATATATGTAATCTTAAAAAATACTGACCTTAAGTCCTTTTATGAATCAAAGAAATATAGATACCTTAGCTTCAATGTATGACTATGCAAGATAGGAACTGATTAATTTGGCTATTTAAGTACCAAAGCAGGCTCAGGATTTGAATGCGAAGACAATCTTCAACTTTAAGTACATAGAAAATGGAGCTGTTAAATATTAAGAATTACCTTTGTAAGACTTTTATTAAGTCTTATATTAAACAGTAGAAACTTCATATAGAAACAATCTGGGAAAGCAATCATTCTAATACCCAGATATGTTAACAACAGGAATAGTTAGGGTGAATTTATGGTAAATGGTTGATTTACATAATCAACTAATTTAAATAATCATGTAAAATACAATTGATACTTAATCTTTAGTAAGATCATACTTCTTAACTGTTATGATGGCAGAGTTATTTTCTGTTATATTTTTTATAGGACTTTAATTAAAATACTGGCTATTCATTGATCACATCACTAAATCTATATTGTTTTTGGTATCACGTTTAAATGAAAATCAATCAACAGATTAAATTAATCGCTTATCAATGATAAAAGAATAGTTGGAAAATGAAAGTACAAATACATGGAAACTCTATAATTTTGGAGAAGTAATGTTTGAGTTTTCAGATAAAAAGTCAAAGAAAATTTAATTAAAGTAATCTCTTTCAATTCAATCTACATAAAATAACTATCGAGCTACTAGTGCTCTATATTCAAGAATATAGAAAACCTATTATTTGAATCGCACAAATGTAATAATAACATTTTTGTTGGCTATATCATGGTCTGCCTTCTTAATGGCGGGATATCTTATACATATGTCATATAATGACAATTTCTAACCATCTTTAACAGTTACGTTGAAATTTGTGTAATTTAGACACAACATGGATTCATTAGCTTTGATTGCAGGACTAACAAAAACTGAGCCTCTAGTTCCAAATTATAATTTGAGTTTCATTAATTAAACTTTATCATCAACGCTATTAGTTTAATACAAAGATAATCTATTACCATTGATAAATGAAATAGCTGATGTGATTCTGACAAATGCAAATGCCAATAAGAAGAACAGTATTTTTGATGGAGTACTCAACTATGACTTGTGTTTATCTACCACTCTAGATAATCTTCCAGTTTGTGATTTATCAAAACAATCTTTAGCTTATGATAAGTAATTTATATTTGATTATCATTAGGAAAGATTTATACTTGGATGTAATTGTAAATGGTGCTCTTGGATACACAGCAGCATTGATTAAGTTTATAAATTAAGAATACGATTACGAAATCAACAACTTGAAATATAGTCCAAATATTGAAGAGTGCAGAATAACTGCATAATCATAATAGTTTTAGAATTTTATTCTATAATATTTTACTGACATTCAGAGTGCTATGAGACAATTTTTAGTTTTGTTTTAATAAGACAACGCAAATATCAGTTAAGGCATTATCAGTGTAATACAAGTGTATTATTATGGATTTGGATTAAGGTATATTGATATCAACTATAACATAGTTTATTTGCTATATATTGTATATTGAGTTTTGTATGGATATACAAACAACAATAAACTATTTAATCATTAAGATAGATCTTAGTGCTAATTCCAGCGGATCTGATTCTTACTGCAAACATTAGAAGCCAAGCAAAGGAAATCCATTAGATGTTGTACTGACTGACATTTATAATGTAATTAACATGTGAAAGTATGAAATTATAAAATTATAAAATCTAGAATTATTTTTTTTAATAATTGTATATTAATACTAATTAATAAACAATATAATTCCTTTTTAAAATATGTACATCAATTATAATATTAATAATGTAGAACAAATTTTCAACCCATTTTTTAGTCTGAATTTTGTAATTTTTATTAATTGTTAATTTCTGGCTTCTTGTTATGTTTAAAAAGGACAGTGCTTAAATAGGCAATAATAGCTATTCCTATAAGCCCTAAAATTATTATCATAAATTCTGACCAACTATGATTTACATTTAATTCTGATGATTAGAAGAGGTTTTGACTTTAAACTTAATACTATACCTATAATTATTCTCTTTTAAGCGAAACTTCCAGTTGTCTTCTTCTGAGTAGTCTAGATGTTGGCTAAGCAAGAGAGTTGATATGGAATTCAAATTCTAAAGAGGGGTTGAAATTTGAATCATCCCAAATAAATCCAAAAGTTGTTTTAGCTCCTTTTTGGATTGAATAATCCAAATTCAGAACATAGGTCTCTCCATTTTAAATTATATATGCTTCCATGTAATTTATTTAATAGTTTGAAAATTACGGATCTAAAATTGATTAGGTTACTGTCAATTGCTTTTTATCAGCATTAATTTCTTGATTGATTGTTTCACTTACAACAAACACAGGTCCAACTTCACCATTTGAATTACCAGTAATTGAAATCGCTTATGTAAATTATTCTACATTCTAAGTAGCTCTCTCTACTGAGATCTACCCAATAACGATGGCCAAGAACTCTGTTATTTTAGAACTGGTCAAAGCCACTCCAAGATAACACTAATAAACATACGCCGAAGTAGTCTCGAATTACTGGCAGTTGGTTTAAACTTCATCTAGCGATAGGGTTATTTATAATGAATTAGGGGTTCCTGATGTTGTGATATATGACACTTACTTCTGATTCAAAATCTTTAAAATAGTAGAGTCTTTTAAACCTTTTGTCAAATATACTTTGGGAATCAAACAAAAAGCAATTTTAAAGTTGTATACCAAGGAGACTATGTATTATCCATTTTATATGGCTCCAGTTGACGATGTGATGAAATTTTTATCAATTATACTTAAATCACAATCATTGGATTGACAATTATAGTTGTATAAATAGTAGTTATCGTTGCACTAGGTGCAAAATCCATTGACACAGGTCTTACAATTGGGGTTGCAGTCTTTACTTATTGTTAGACCTGTAAAATAGGCTCCTTTTTGATTAAGTTAAATAGAAGAAGAAGTTGATTATTATTAAATTGTTGCTCTTCCCAAATCATCTTAAATTATAACAGACCCAGTGTTTTTTTGATTGTTGATGGCTATATCATAGCTTTGAAAAGAGGGTTTGTAAAATGTAAAGGTATAAGTGAGAGTTTCACTCGTATTGGTTAAAATATTCTATCTGGAACATAAGCCATTTTCAGGTACCAAATAGCATTCCAACCATAGTAGATCATCTCCAGAGCAAGTAGATGCTTAAATTGAATCCTTACTCTGACAATCAATCCATCCATCATTTTCTAATTATACTTTAAATTTCTCAATTGCAGGGTAAATTTGATCACATAAGACCTCTATAACCAATAGTGAGCAGATTAGTATGGGTAGCATTTAAATATAAATTATATTTTTTTGTGATACTAAAATTTAAAATGCAATACCTATATATATAATTTATTCACATCATTCGTAACAATTCGATTACTTCCTATTATGAATTAAGATAATAATTGGCATAAGATGGAACAAGACCCAATGATACTGAGAAATGATTGCCATTCTATTAAATCAAATAAAATATTGATACCTCCGTAAAATATTTTCTACTTTAGGTAATCACCTTAAAATGAGAAAATACATCCTCATTCTCAATGCCTCTGGCTATTATCAAAGCAAAATCCAGTTTTCCTCTTTATAGATACTCCTTCTGCATGATCAATTCTAAAATCATTCCTTTGTTCAAATTCTTTGGACAGACCTCTAAATAGTTTGATTTCACTATCAATTAAAAGTTAGGATATCGTTCAACTATAGTTTATATGTTTTCTACAAGATCCTGAATTAGTTGTTGAGCATAATCCTCTTAATTTTTGACTTACCAACTTATCGAACTTTCTTTAACTTCTACCATTACTCCTTCTGTTTTTGAGGCATAAGAATTGAAAACTTTCTTGACTTGGGTTAAGCATTAATAATCTATATTAAAGAGGGAATTCCATTAATTTGAATCTGATCTAAATAGAATACCATTCTCTGCAAACAAATTGATATGTGACCCATTAAAATTGGATGATAATTCATTGTATAATCCACTTGAAATTATATACACCTTATGGGTCTTTGCTAATTCTTTTAAGGCCTGCACAATTGATTGTTACACTTTTCTAAGGACAATTATATCCTCGTTGCCTTTCATGTGTGGACTTTATTGAAAAAAATGATGGGGCTTATAGTCAAGAACATATTGATCACTCAGAATTGATTCAAATTCTAATAGAATAATTCCTTTAGTTGATTGTTAATATGCTCTTGCTACTTACTAAATATCGAGATTTAAAAATTTCATATTATGAGCTACTTTTACTAGATATTCATCCTCATTTCTTATGCTAATTTAAGCAAATTTAAGCATTGAAGCAGCCTTCTTTGCATCAATAAAGATATTTTCTATCCATTACGAAGTTTAATTTAAACGAATTAGCTATTAATCTTTTTCAACTAAAAGTCTATGAACTTGTGTGAATTGATATGACCTTTTCATTATTTTATCCAATAGATCAGAGAATTTATCTTTGAAGTCCTTATGAGAAAATACATTAAACGTAGATATAGAGTGGCAGCCTCTATGATAACAACTTGAGTCACTTATCAGAACTATAGGCATAGGGTTTAGATGAATGTATTCCAGAAGATAAAAATCGTGTCTCCCACTGTACCGACATTAAAAGTACATGTTGGCTTTAGAGAACTCTTCAAAGCGTTATTTAGAATCCATATCATCCTCTATTAACTTAATAAAATAATCTTCATTATTTGGATACAATAATTGATTAATTTATTAAATCTAATTTATTAATTAGGTTCTTTAAATTTATATATCATTGTCTTCAAATACCTTCAGTTATATTTAGATAAATTTAATTTGAGGGTTCTTCTGAATGATATCAGTTTCCTTAATAAATTTCAAAAGGTGCCTGAATTTCAATTCCACTCCTGATTGATGTCCATAAGTGTCTACTCCAACTATTCTGATTTCATTCTCTGTGATATTTCTATTATATTTCCCAGCTTACTTATACTCTCCACATGCTTTAATTTCTATACTTGGATTTTGCAATTTTACATAGATTTCTCGGCCATAATAATGAAATGCCAAATTTCCCCTGAATGAATGATATTCTACCTTGTATAAATCCTTCATAGTTGATAAGAATTCGTTAGCAGTGTCATAATTACTAAAACAAACCACATTAGCTTGTAGAAATGAATTTGTTATCTCTAAATAGAATGGAATTAACTTCAAATTATCAATATGAGGGAATAGTCTATTATAAAATATAACTATTGGCAATCGAGTGAATTTATGACTAACAAAGATCTAACTTAAATATAATAATCGATAGTCGGCTATTAAAGCTATGGAACTTTGATTAATGTAAGGTTTCATTTCTTAGAAGAATGAGTCATTCATCTTTTTAAAGCAATCCTGCATATGTTCAGAATACTCTAATGCTGCTAATTTTGTTATGCTTACATCATTGTTCATTATTGGCTAATACAATTTAGTACAGAACTCTTGATTAAAATACTCTAAGCAATCCTAATCCACAAACACTGGAACAAATCCGTATAATTTCAAAAAGTCTTTTAATGCTTCACTTGTGTCATTGATTTTCTCCCCTTACTCGTTTAATACTATTGGCAATCCAAACCAAATTCTCTTGAATTATTATACCCCAAATAAAAGATGCAAACTAAAAGAATGTTAAAAAGTTCTGCTTTCATATTGTCCATCTGATTTCTTGATAACAACTATAGGGAGATAGAAGGTAGATACAAGTAAAGTATCCTCATCACTGATTCCTATCAAAGGGTCTTCGTTGACTTCGTACAAAATATCATTCTAATTGAAATTTTTCAATTATCTAAACTTTGGATTCTCATTATATTATTAATATAATGATTAAAAGTTGCTATCTTTATTAATTTCAGTAATGGTCTTTTTTTTCTCATCATCCGATTCTGATGATTCAGTATCATTTTCACCAGCTATCTCCTTAGCAAAACTATCGTATCCTTCCACGGAATCCTCAGAATCATCTTTTGCTTAATCAAAAGGATCAAATTGATCACTCATTCGAGTCCTTGTGACTCTACTTAAGGCTTCCTGATTTAAGCATACACTTGATTTAAATCTCTTTTCTATAAATTCTCTGCCTTCATAATTATTCCATTCTGCTGTCAAAGCAACTTTCCAATATCTGCATCGATATTTACGATCTTATGGCAATTCTTCCCAAATTGTGTTCCCATTTTCTATTATCACAAATTTAAACTGCAATTTTGTTCCTTCATATAATGTATAGCTTTACCTCTCTAGAATATTATTGGGTTTTCAGTCACCCATTTTGGAAATGATGCTGGTTCAGTTTTTAAAATACATGCTTTTTTCTCATTCCAGTTTCCCAAATCTGGTTAATTACCAACAACTCCTACTACTTATGAAAGGGATGTTCTAACAATTACATTGAATACTACTGAACACTCCGTACTCATTTTTAATAATTAATGCAATCATAATAGTTGAAATAACCAATTAATACTCCTAATTCAGTAATTTTTATCGCATGAAACGCATTTTCATAATTCAACATTTAAAAAAAGAGTCAAAATAGAATTAACTTTTTAGGCAAGTTGATTTTAAATTATACTAAATTTTAAAATGAGGTTGAAATATGGAAAAAGTTTAATTATCATTACAGTATTTTAGATTGAAAAATATTGTGCTCATCTAATTCAATAAACTTATGTATTTTCATATTTAGAAGATGTGCAATAATTCTTTAAATAGAAATATGAAAATTTTATAATTAATTAAATAAATTAAGCATTATTATTTTTATTTTTAATCAAAAATCCAAATATAAATTAATCAATTTTTATTCATAAACAAGAAATTATTCATAACTTTAACATATTTTTATTTGAGATACTTGATGTAATAATATTAAATCTCTTCTACATCTCTTCCTTATTTAATATAAGCACATTTAGAGTATTTAACCATTCTTATATTTGCTTCATATTTTCAAATGCATCTATCACCTTTTTGTAATGCAATATTATTCTTTTACAATCTTACTTTTTTAGAAAATTCTTTTTCTTTTTATTACTTATGATAGTATTGACACTATGATATAGCTAATTTATTGGAAATAGAAAGTAGCAACTTTAATTGACAGAAACGTATTCATCTTATCATTTCTATCACAAGTATTCTGTTTCTCTATTTCATTTTAACCGCAGTTCAGTTTTGATTTATCTTACTTCATTGATTTACATTGAATGATTAAATTGAAATTTTTGATATGAAATATACAACAAATTTTTTTAACATTACTTATTATGGCTTTATTATTATTTTTATAAGGATATCAACACCTGCTAAATTCAATTTAATTTACCATAAATTGTTATACATTATGAGAATGTTATATAAATAATTTTCAATTCAATTTTGGTCTCTTAATAAATTACATTGATTTGTTGTATAAATCATAAGTATCTTTGATCGACAATTAAAGATCATCTGTTTTGATGACATTTCCGAGTTCCTAATTCATATTATACTCTCGATTACCTCCTCCAAACTATCCAATTATTATTAGAAATCTAATTTTGAGACATGTTCAAAGAACTTATTGAACTCTGGAATTTCTTTTGCAGCTTTCATTGTGATATCAAGTTTTTGCATTTCTGAAATCATTTCATCTTTGACATTGTTCATTTCATTGAAGCAATTATAAAAACTTTAAAAACAATTATCCAGCTCTGGATTGCGCTATTCTTATTTTAGATGCAAAGCCATCTTCGGGATTGATTGAACAAATATTTCCTGAAGGTAATGACTTAATTAATCAGGTTTCTGCTATGTTTTTCCAAATAACAATTGAATTTATGTATTTCTTAATAGTCCCTAGCTTTGTTCTTGAAGTTCTTTATATTCCTATAACTGCTGATTTAGACCTGCCACCTGAAGGTTAATGTTAAAATGTACTTTGTTTTCTAATAGGTCAACATACATCTTTTTTCTTTTTCTACTATTTTTTGCAGATTCCCTGTTTTTTACAAGCTTCATTCTTTCACGAACAATGATCTCTTGATCTGTCAATGCTAAATTAAAATGAGATTTTTCTAACCCCTCTGTCCTCTCTTCTTTGGTTTATAATCGAATGAATGATCAAGAAAGTCATAATAATCATTATCCATGTTTTAATTTTATTATACTTTGAATTTTAGTATTCTAATTGACGTATATATATTTCCAGATGTTACGCATTATAATTCAATTAAATTTTTATTTGATGATGATAATTATTCAATCATAAATAAAATCAAAAATAATTCAATATATGATAAAGAATAACGAATTAAAATAATTCATTTTTTATTAAGCTCATTGTTGTTGAGATTAATGAAATGAAACTGATCTCAATTAATAATACTCTCAACAATTAAGTCAACGTGTTGAATTTTATTGTATATTATACAAGAATATTGCGTAATGTTTTATCATTATCATATTCCCTTTATGTAAACTTCATCTTTCAATTATACTAAGACGTTCAATAATTTGAAATGGGATTAGTTAACACATATAATGGAGAATTTGATCTCTTATTTTTGTTGAAATCCATAAAATTTTTATCCTTTTTGTATCAATCTCATCACTCTCATGATTTAGGAGTATTCTACGCCACTACGATATATTAAAATGGTTTAAATTGAGTTCTTAATTCAATTTTAAGTTATAATTCTGAAAAAGTCTTCAGTTTGAATTTTACAATCAACCCATAAATATGAATGGAAGCTTTTCTTAATTAATTTAAAAAGGGTTACCTGCAGTATAGCATATAGTTGATTATTTCCCTTTATAATGATTTCTGTATTATAGTTATATTAAACTGGATGACTTAAATTTGAAATTATTTAAATTAGCTTGAATAATGCACTTGAATTCTCAAAGTAAATAGGGTTTTTACTTTATAGAAATTTATTTTGAATAAAGATTAGTATAAACACCAATTCTTAAGGATTATTTGGTGAAAATAGTATTATAGTATTATAGCGTTAATTTAATTAAGAATCATTAAAATATTAATAAAATCAATATGGCGGGTAATAGATGTGATGCAAAATCTTCATCTACTTTGCAAATTTATGGACAATTAAATGAGCCAGTTATATAATCATTGCATTTTAAACAATAGCCATTGTTGCTAATATAAAATTAACTGTCTGCTTGCTCGTCGAATGTTGGAGTTTCTTCACTCTCGTCGTAANCTGATTTAGACCTGCCACCTGAAGGTTAATGTTAAAATGTACTTTGTTTTCTAATAGGTCAACATACATCTTTTTTCTTTTTCTACTATTTTTTGCAGATTCCCTGTTTTTTACAAGCTTCATTCTTTCACGAACAATGATCTCTTGATCTGTCAATGCTAAATTAAAATGAGATTTTTCTAACCCCTCTGTCCTCTCTTCTTTGGTTTATAATCGAATGAATGATCAAGAAAGTCATAATAATCATTATCCATGTTTTAATTTTATTATACTTTGAATTTTAGTATTCTAATTGACGTATATATATTTCCAGATGTTACGCATTATAATTCAATTAAATTTTTATTTGATGATGATAATTATTCAATCATAAATAAAATCAAAAATAATTCAATATATGATAAAGAATAACGAATTAAAATAATTCATTTTTTATTAAGCTCATTGTTGTTGAGATTAATGAAATGAAACTGATCTCAATTAATAATACTCTCAACAATTAAGTCAACGTGTTGAATTTTATTGTATATTATACAAGAATATTGCGTAATGTTTTATCATTATCATATTCCCTTTATGTAAACTTCATCTTTCAATTATACTAAGACGTTCAATAATTTGAAATGGGATTAGTTAACACATATAATGGAGAATTTGATCTCTTATTTTTGTTGAAATCCATAAAATTTTTATCCTTTTTGTATCAATCTCATCACTCTCATGATTTAGGAGTATTCTACGCCACTACGATATATTAAAATGGTTTAAATTGAGTTCTTAATTCAATTTTAAGTTATAATTCTGAAAAAGTCTTCAGTTTGAATTTTACAATCAACCCATAAATATGAATGGAAGCTTTTCTTAATTAATTTAAAAAGGGTTACCTGCAGTATAGCATATAGTTGATTATTTCCCTTTATAATGATTTCTGTATTATAGTTATATTAAACTGGATGACTTAAATTTGAAATTATTTAAATTAGCTTGAATAATGCACTTGAATTCTCAAAGTAAATAGGGTTTTTACTTTATAGAAATTTATTTTGAATAAAGATTAGTATAAACACCAATTCTTAAGGATTATTTGGTGAAAATAGTATTATAGTATTATAGCGTTAATTTAATTAAGAATCATTAAAATATTAATAAAATCAATATGGCGGGTAATAGATGTGATGCAAAATCTTCATCTACTTTGCAAATTTATGGACAATTAAATGAGCCAGTTATATAATCATTGCATTTTAAACAATAGCCATTGTTGCTAATATAAAATTAACTGTCTGCTTGCTCGTCGAATGTTGGAGTTTCTTCACTCTCGTCGTAAAAAAGATCCTGCGATTCATCAAAGGTAATCTGAGTTTCACAAAGGTAGCAATATCCGTTGATATTTGTAGCCAAACAATTCTCTTTATATCTTTTGCAGTTATTGTCAGTAGCAGTAAGATAGTATTTATCACGGCAAACATTACATTTTTGTAAATTTCCATCGCAATTTTGACAACCACTCAAACAAGGTTTACAAGTTGATTCAACAAGTCCATAGTTGTCTTCACACTTTGTGCATTCCTTTAATTTATTGCATTCCAAACAAAAACTAACTTCACAACTTTGACATTTATTCAAGTCATCCAAATAATAGCCAGATGCACAAGTAAGGCATAGTGTTTCATTTAAACATTTTTGACAATTGGGTGTACATTATACACAAAGATTACCAAAGTAACCATCAGTGCATTCTTTACAGATGAGTTGCTTGCTAGTATCAACATCGCAAGAGATACAATTTTTAATATTTTCTGCGCAGTTTTTGCAGATACTCATTTACAAGGAGGTGTCAAAGACTAGATTAAACCCAAAATTGCAAACTTTGCATTGACCTTATTAATTGTCAATGGTGTAACAATCATGAGTATTTAAGATACAAGAATAACCATTGGAATCTTGAAAGAGTAGATATCCAACAATGCATTAAGTGGGAATAGTAAGTGATTGGCATCTCCTGAAGTTGTTGCTGCCATTGTTACAAGGCTAACAAGATTTTGAATCCTGTGTTAAATAATATCCATTGTTGCAATCTATACATTAGAAATTCCTACTCCTTTCATTAGTAGAACATTTCATGCAATTTGGAATTTACTATTGACAATTCTCGCAGTAGGAATCATCAGCAGCCAATAAGAAACCTGTAAGACAAGTATAGCAAATTTGTGGAAGTTGACTAGGATTTTGACATGTGAAACACCCAACTGGACATTTGAGACATAAGTCGTTTTCTTGATCAAAATAATAAGTATCAAGACAAGCTTAACAAACTAATTATTCTTAATCCAAAACACATGATTTGCATCCTTCTTGATTTTCTTCTGGATTACAAGTTAAGCAACTCACGCTTTATTCATGAATGTCCATGTAATATCCATCATCACAAACAGTGCAGTAATACTTTGAATCACAAGCTGAGCATCCCTCTGGACATGCATAACAACTTTCTTAGAGATAGTATTTATCCAAACACTTTTGGCATCTCCCATGAATTGAAATTTGAGTGCATGCTTCAACTTTGAGACACACTCCATTTATCATAATGTAGCCATCTAGACAAAGTGTGCAGATGTATTAAGTCAACTCAGAAGACTTACAACATTTGATGCATCCCTTGGGACAAGGAGTACAAGTTTATGAAGTCGAATCATAGTAGTATTAATTCAAACATGTATCACAACCCTGTGATTTTTAGCATTTACAAGAGGGCTGTTTACACTAAATACATTATTGTCCATTCCAAAAATAACCAGTGAGATAAGTGGCACAACTCTGTGAAATCCTGATGCTCTGATCTTCCTTAGACAATACAATGGTAATTAATAAAAATAACATTAATTAATAATCCAATGGTCTGTTTAATGTTTAAAAGCAAATGAAATTTGAAGCATGGGTAACACTTCTATTTGTGAACATTACACTAAAATATTCTTGTATTAAAAGAGACACTCATATAATGAAAATATTAAATATAATTTATGTAAGGATTAATTGATATTGAACCCAAATAATATTTAGACTTCGCTGCTGAGGAAGGTAAATTAGGATAAACCACTCTCACTGTATTCAACTTGACCTCTAATTAATTATCATTCAAAGTAAGCATACTCATCTATGTCCAGATCAAAACTGCTAACCCAATGTTATTCTAAGTGAAACCAAGCATCGGCATCATAGCACCTAACAATCAAGTCTCCATTGTAATCACAACTGCCCAACCTCTCAAGGAGAATGGCAATTTGAATTCTAAATTCCAAATCAACGCATGCACACTTCTATAAGATGAATAGGGTAATACCATCTTCTATAAGAAAGATCTTACTAATTTTTGGAAATCTGTTGATGCAGCACTAATACAGTAAGTACAAGTGAGGAGTCGAATTAAGCCTGTGGAGGTGCAACAAGAAATTATGCCATAATAAATTCAATAAAGTGTGATATCAGAGAATAGTGACATGATGAATCTGTTGTACTAATCAATAGTCGATCCGAAATCAAGGGAATAAGACGAGGAGATATAGAGATATCAAGAGCAGATCGATCAAATGGTATGTACTCTTCCCCTAAGCTTTTAGACCAAGGAACTATCCGATTATTAATTGATATTAAGGAGTGTGAAATAGCAACAAGCAGCTATTAAACATCTTGGTATGTATCAAATCATAATGTCGCAATAGGTAACAAATTCGAGTTGAATTAAGTGTTGATAATTGGTGCAATATCGATCGTTTTGGGATTCATATTCGGAAATTGATTAATTAAATTTATCAATTAAATGGGAACAATTACTATAGGAAATTGTTAATGTCAATGTTACATCAATTATGTGTCTTGCGATTGCTCCTGTGACCAAAATGAAATCCGTACCATCAGAAGCAATCGATTCACAGAACAATCCACCAGGAATCGATCCAAGAAACGATCACCAGGAGATTCATCAGATCGACAATCCAAGTTTTCATCCACCCAGAAACCAACCAGTCGAAGCAAATCATCGAACTCTGACAAATCCATCTATCTCTTATCAGATTATTGCAACATCACCACTGAATCACAAAAACAAAGGAGGAAATCCAAACCCCATAAATCCTTCATTAAGTCCAGATCGTTATACATTTTCGAAGTTGATTCCAATAAGAACCTCTCCAATAATGTAGAATAGAGCTTGAGTCCCCTTTCCTTGTCAGATATCGGAACTGTTAACAAACCCAAAATGCAGAGCATGGGTACAGAACCTCCTAAAAAGTCAGCAGAGCAGAAAAAATACGTCAAGTGGAATCTACCGCAACACTATCTCAGATAAAATAAACAAAATTAGTAGGAATTTTATTCGTGATTATATCAAACAAATAATCTCAATGCTGGTTACTTCTATTACAACTTCTAAGTCTTATCCTAATCCTAGGATAAAAACACCTTAGGGTTCTCTCGAAGCTATAGTTTACTGTTTGCAGGATTGGTGAACGTCACGATTCTATCACTAATCGGAGGCAGTTTTACGGGCTTGTTCATATAGTCATAGGGTTGAGTCCTTATTTCTTACTATTGCACAGGCGATATTTGAACTGAAAAGGATTTATTTCTTTAAGGGATTGGAGAGTAGGTCTCTTATTCCTCATAACTCTACTCCATTTGGGATTAATATAATGCTTTGTTTTTTTGTGCTCTCTGCTCCTCCCTCTATATTCTCAGCTTTTAAGCCACTTCCTGATTACGGACTGCCTTACTCTGCAAAGAACCAGGAACTGCTCCATCAATGTCATTTGTACATAGTAACCTATCAACCTCAATTTACCCTCATCACACACAATTATCATACTTGGGTTGATCGTAATAATTCTCCAATGCTCTATATTATTTGATCTCGCCTTCCGGGATCACGAAGTGTTTCTTATTGGATTTTTCGAAGTACTCTTCTCCTTGAGGAATACAAATATTGCAGAAATGATGGAAATCATGTTAGTACCTTCTTCTCCCAAATTTGTAATCCTGCTTTGGAACTTGTTGTCTTTCATCACTTGATATTCATTACTAAACTCTGATTTGTTCTTCGTATCTGAATTGATTCGGCAACAACCTATTCATGTACGCATTTCTGGATTTTGGCTGGGCCCCTAAAATATCAACTGTCAAAAGTGATCGATCATATTACATTTTATTATATAATTATTCAACTGTAGTAACAATATAATTATTGTCTAACATATTAATCAATTTTCGGGTACTATTACATTGATTCCTACATCTAAAGACGACTTCAGCCCTTTGCTGTCATTCTTTTGATTCGAAGGTATAAGAAATGCATTCTGCCTCATTAATTGTTTTTTCTTGTATGCCTTGAACAACGCTCTTGCTTTCTTCTGTCCAACTGATTGAGGAGTTTCATTGGGTTCCTTCTTTTCGTAGTACTTTTTAAAGTATACGTTCGGAAAGGAAACATACCTCATAAGGCTGTCCCTCAGGACCATTTTCCTTTCCTCTTAATTCAAATGTATTAATTTATCATTTTTTGGCGTTTCTTATTTTGGCAATATTCTAGTCTTTTATTACTCTAAATATAAATCTGTTTTCTTAATTACATGCGATAAATTATTATGCACTTAATATATTTAATATTCCTTTTATATCTCAAAAGGCTTTGATAAAACTAGTTCTGAGTATTAAATTAAATCGCATTTCATTCTGAGGAAATACAGATTTTCATACTCAAATTTATTTAGATAATCTTTCAAAGAATTGGTCTTAAAATAATTATCTACGATAAATTTAATGTTTTTATTAAATGTATGGTCTGATTCTATATTATTTTACCTAGAAAACGCTTTTGAATAGTGTTGCATTTTCATAACTTTCCTGATTATTTTTTAGAATTTAATCTTAATTCCTGTGTTTTTTATTCTAATACTTTACCTAGGATAATTTTTCCGTTATACCTTACTCTAAGGATCTAATTTAAAATATAAATTTACGAAAAATAGAATGATCAAAGGGTTTAGAAGGCGAAAAATTGACTGGATTTTGAATAACTTAGTCTACATAACAAACTGACCCACGATCACGATCATTGGTAGTTATCGAATTCTTAGACTACTATGCTTACTACTGAGGTGGTTTGATTTCTGAATCCTCCACATATTAAATGCCATAAAATTGTACAATAGGCACGTCTTCATGATTCTTCATCATAGATGCTATTTCCTATAAAAACCATTAATCGAATATGGCATTAAATTAATTTCTAATACGACTTCGATTTCTCAATCCTGGTACTCGCGATTATACTGATTAAAATTAATATGATTTTATGACTCTTTCCTTATCAATTACGAAATGAACAATGGGACAATTTTAGATATCATGACCCATGCAATTGCATGATTTACATTTGGTTTTTGAATCTCTTTGGTGTAAAAGTATTTCATCCTTCATTTAACAAAAGGATTCGTAATCTTACGGATTATCCTTCAATGTATTAAGAAAATCAGTTCTTGTTAGAATTAATAGTTTAACAAATGACAAAGATTGCAATTGCAACTATGGCTACTGCCCAGTGAGCATCTCTTCCAATCCGAAGAATTACCCTTGGGAATATGTTATCGCTTCAGAACGATCAGTAATATTAGCACAAATATTCAAAGTTCCTTAATCAATAAAGCAAAGACAAGGTTCATTATATTCTGGCAATTCACAAGTGATGGTCTATTCTGGAGTTATGAGTACCGTTTTAAACAATTTGATTAATTTTTATTTAGTATCAACAGAAAAGGTTTGTTGAAATAAATCACACTACTCAATGATTGAGAAATTAGCCTCATGTATCAATTTATTCTTCAGATTCTCAGATAAGGAAGTTATTAACTTTTCCTCCTCTTCATTTTCTTATTGCAATTGTTGACTCCAATATATTTTAATGTATTCCCTTATTCTAAGTATACTATTTTATTTAAATACTAATATTGCAATTCAAAACTGATTTTCTTTCTATTCATGAATTTATTAATAATCCGAATCTTTTGAGCAGTGTTTTCAGTTGATAAACTAATCGAATTTAATATCTCTCCCACTGTATTAACACTGAACGACAATTACACACAGGTAGTGAACATAAATATGATAGTACAAATCTTCTCCATGGCATCTAAAATACTTTTGTTTATTACTTAAAGGCACAATGTCTCCATATCCTACACTAATCATTGTTACTGTCGAAAAATAAAAGGCTTCTAAATATTGAGTTTCATAGGGTGCTTCCGATAGATGACGATTGTCCAACCAATTAACCATTCCTACTTCATTGGCATACGAACCTATATAATACCAGAGACAACTAAAAATGTGTAGAAAATAAAGAATAGTGAAAATTAATTTGGCTAGATTGACAATTGATGATTGCGTTTTGCTTAAATGAATGGATTCCTCCATATTCCGAACTACTTTAGCAAAGTAATGGTATTGAGTGATGAAGAGTATTAATGAAATGTTGAGCCAGCGATTTCGAATGAAGTAGTCATTAAAAAAGGCACACAATAAAACTATTAATGAAATACCATCTATCAATAAGCCTTACTTTAAATAATTATTGAAAATTAAGGATCTATCTATAATTGGTTATCCATATTCATAGTAGACTGTGTTCATTTTCATAAGGTAATCTATAATCAGAAATAAATAAAATGGAACAGTTAACCAAATAGATTAGAAATACATAATCGAATTATTGAAAGCCAATTCTAATGGAATCATTATAAAAAAGTAAATTAATACCATACACAAGCAGAGATCCCAAATAATTTTGGACACTGATTGAGGATAAATTATTGGTAACATTTTCAATAGACCAGTCAAAGGATTATAGCATGATATTGAATTTTAATGACTCTTTCTTCTTCGATCCTTCTTTTTTATCTACCCCAATTTCTCTACTTCCCCACTTGCTTTATCACCAACAATTTAAAAATGAATACTTTTAAAGAATAATTTATGTCTTCTACTTACTGATAATTTGGTGAGGAATCTTTTTACGAAATAATAAACCCTAATTGTGAATTTTCTATTTTCTTTTTTCGTATTTTCTGATTCCTTGGTTTACATTTCTTGATGAGGTAAGAACTCATGAAAGTCTTGAATTTGAGTCAAAATGTTTTAACTCAAACTTTCAGGCAGACTATGTCTCTGAGGTTGAGAATCACAAAAATCATATTTAATTTCCACAAATTCTACACTCTCCTCCAAATTAGGTTCCTTATAGTCATCCATATTTTCCTCGGTGGATAATATTAATTGAGGTTTTTCCTGCATTATATTATGTTTGTAAAATTATATATAAATTTATATTTTTTTAACGAATGCAAAAAAGAGACAAATCTCCAATCATCCATGTTAATCTTATGAAGGAAAACATTCATAGCAAACCTAATTCCCTCAATAAAAGTAGCATTTCTAGCAAGGCAAATCTCAACTTGGTCAAAGTACTAGCAACTAGAAGATCTGATATGAATTCCCTTTGGGAACCTCCTGAAGATTCTAAATAATAACACTCAAATAGATTCGATAATTATTTTCAGAGACATTCCACTAAGAGATCTAATGCTTAAACATCTAGAGAGAGGGAAAGAGATTTTTCAGACTCGCCTAAACAATCTCCATCACATTATTAATGTGCTAAGCATTTCAATAAAGCATAGTAAAGAAAGAGAACTGCATAGTTCATCTGTTGTTTCCCTAAATGTGATACTCACTTGTTGTGCAGAGAATGTAAATATAAAATATTCCAATGTAAACATGACTAAATTGTTAAATTGACTGAATTTATTGAATAACCAATCTTAATATTTCTAAAAGCAGATAATTCAAAAAATGAACTCGTGGGAAACCTAATATTATAATAAATGCAATTATTTCATGTAATCAAATGTTCTTTATCTAGAAAGTCAAATATCAAGCAGAATAATCGAAACAATAGTTATAGGAGTACTTAGAGAATATATAGGATCAGCTTAAAATGAAATGCCAGGTTATATAAGCTGAATTCAATGAGAAAGTTGATGTAATTTATAATTTTATTATCTTGAAGTTCCAATTAAAATAAATCAGAAATGATATTGATTAACTAGTTTAAACCAGTTTAGTCTACAAAGATGATTTCGAAAACAGACTGAATGAAAAAGATGATTTCATAGAGTCAGTAAAACTATTCAAATAGTAAAGTGAAGATCCCTATGATTAGGTAATGAATTAAGTAAATCAATTATAACAAAATCTAAATAAAATTCCTTAATTAAATTCCACTGTTTTAGAATTGAAAACCGATATCACTATCAAAGAGTTTAATTTTAATAAATTGATAACTTGATTGACTTATATAAATATATATAACATAATTAATCAAAATTTTATATCTTCCTCATCATATGCTTCATCCTCAATATCTTCATAAGCCTTTTATCTGAGTTCTTATTTATGCTATTAAACATATGATATTAATTATTTACCTTAATATAAGCCTAATTGAAATCATCTTCAACTTAGCCAGCCTAATCTTCATCCTACTTAGGTTCAACCATCCGTTTTTCAGCGAGAGTTCCTTAAATGATAGTAACATCATTCTGTTATTCTTCATAAATAGTATGTTATTGTTTTCTATAATCTTTATCTTGCTTTGGTTTCTGAGTCAACTTATTAAATTGTATCTTTGAACAGATAGCCTCTAATTTATTAATTGATTTTGTTCTCTCTTCCAATAGATAATACAATTTCGAGAAATCTCCAACTCCTCTCTTCACTATTGCTTTTATCCAATCCAAATACTTCTTTGTTTATTCTGGATAGCTTATCAATTTGTCTACAATGAAATGCTACAGCTCTTATAATTGTTCAAGTTGCAAACTATTCACAGATTCTGTAATACCACTTTGAAGAGTTCTCTCTAAAGCATATTCTAAATACGCCTTGTCCTTTGCAATCAGCGATTATTTAAGCACATTAATCAAATTTTATTCGCTGGTAATCCTTTTTGGCTCATTTTTATCTTCTTTCGCAATGGATGGTTGATTATTAAAGTAAGCAAAATCATAAAAAGCAATTGGAATAGGATTTTATTGTTACTTATTTTGCTATTGTTCTAGTTATTTTGATTATTGCAATTCATTGAATCTTAATAGTTATTCTTATTAGTATAAGGATTTGAACTTCTAACTTTCAATATTGTTTATCTATTTTAACTTAGGATTGCTTATATTATCGTATACAATCAATAATCTTTCTCCTTACAAAACAGATTATAAATTATTTATCTTCACGTCATATTACTTATTCAATTCTTTTTCAAAAACATACCCTGTGATGCTATCTTGGTTCCAAAATAGAACTGTTGTTTTCTTAGCCATATAAAATAGTTCATAATTTTCATAGATTCCAATTTCAATAGTTAATATTGCTTCTGAACTCTCTCCTAATTTGAATATCTTCAGCAAACCTTCCTTGCCTAAGACAGAGAAATAATCCCTTGATAAGTTATTTGTCTTGACTATCAAAGGTCCCTATTGATTGATCTTATACTTTGTTTCTATCACCTATATTACAATAATCTTGTACATCATTTTCTAAGTTAATCAGGACTATCTTTTAGCCAAACTGAACCAAGACATGGGAACTCTAAAGAAACAACGTACCCTCCTTAATGTGATTAGAGAATTATCGAGAGTATAAACATTAAAATGTTTTGATGTTGGTTTGTTTTAGTAAACCATCTGAACCCAAAGATAAGAGCATTCCATCTTTAACTATTCCATTTAAAAATTAACTAGAATGCACTTAGAATGATTCATTCTTGTAATACAATTTTCCTTATTTGTCTCCCACAAGTAAATCATTCTCAAAGTAATCAATAAATGAAATTTCAGCATCTCTGAAGTTGATTTACTTCTGTTTAAAATTCTCCAAATCAATTATATTGATCAATGTTCTAAAACTTTAAATTAGTAAGAATTTCTAGCAAGAGGACAGTTTAATGATTTCTTTTTCAATTTCCATTAATTAATTTATGATAAAATAAAATAATCAACTTTTAAGTGCAAAGCCTTTATCCTTCATGCATGAAGTGTGTTAGGCTATCTCATTGATGCAGTTGCTTTCGCCGTTTTTAAAGATGCATTTATCCCTCTGAATTCTAGTCTAATCGCAGATAGATGGTTGTTTTGAGTATGATGAGCCCATATTATTTTTATTATTTATATTAATTATTTAATTTATGTTTACACTTTAAATAACGGATTGTAGATTTATTGATGATGTGGATCAAATATGCAAATTTGATGAAGCTCGAAATTTATGTTTGAAAAGAAGAAGTGAAATTGATACCGTTAGTACGAATCTTAATATGCAAATCAAAAATTATATTGATGGAGAAGTACTAATCATGCTTTAACTTAGGATTAATATCTGAGAGAGGTCTAGGTGAAGGGCGAACAATTGAATTAATCCGTTATGGAGGGGATAAAAATATTAGAAGTAAAAAAGTGAGTTATGTTTAGCAATTAAAAGTGCCAACCCACATAGATTTAGAATTGAATTCTGCTTAAAAAGAATTTAAAAACATAGAATTAAAATTGAAATAAACTGAAGAATAAAAGAAATGGGCTGAGCAAGAGACTATAAAATAAAAAGCAAAACTAATAAAATTAATTGAAGAAATTTAACTTTCTATACTAAGTAATATAAATGATATCAAAAGATAAACTTGATGTTCCTGAACCAGATAATAAGACTGGGATAATTTTTAACTGGGTTATAGGCTGTTTATTGAAGAAGAAGAAAGGACCAATATAACTTGCAGAAGAACTTAAATTAAAAGTTGAAAAAATTCAATTATAGCCTGAATCTATTATAAATTAGCCAGCTCCACCTTAGAGCACAGGAATATTTGCTTGCGGAGGTAGAAAACCTCTTTCTAGTTCAAGGCCAATAAAGAGAGTGGCCTTATCAGAGGAGGAATCAAAAATGTATGAAAACTTATTTGCTTGGAAAGCGATTAAATAGCACATTTTTCATCAAGATTTCAAATTTTAAGAGAAAGTGCAATAATTCACATAAGAATATGACAAATTAGAATCTTTTTAAATTATGTTGGTAGATGAATTGGTCTCAGAGAAAAAGGAAGTAATAAAAGGAATATATGATATTGATATCAAAGATCAAGCAAGAATTATTATTGAAATAAATGAGATAGTTTTATTTTTATTGAAAGAGAACTAGAATTTGAAAGAATAATAAGAAAAAGAGAAGGAATTCGAATAATTAGATTAAGGAATTAGATAGAAGGAAGTAGAGATAGAGATTATGTAGAAAGAAAAATCGTATCATGCTGCAAAAGAAAAAAGAATATCAAGTTTGAAAAGTACAATGTCTTTGCTTTCTGCAACAAGTTAAAAAGTTGCAGATTTCTGTAAAGAAAAAATGGTCTCAAATGATTAAATTATTGCCTAAATCGAAGTAATAAAATCTCAAGGATTATCAAAAGAATTGAAAGTGTTCTAAGATGTTGAGGATATATATAGAAGAAAAAGATAATCATATGAAGAATAGTTGCTGAGTTAGCAGTAGAAGGAAGAGGAAAGAAGAGCACAGGAAGAAGCTGAAAGGAAAGAAAAGGAAGGAGAAGATCATAAGCAAAAAGCTATTCCAGACTCAAATGATTTAGATAGGTCAAATTAATAACATCAAGAAGTAACATCATTTATATTTTAAGGAAGATAACATTTAAGCACAAGAAGACAAAGATGAAGTTGAGGATTCTGATTATGTAGACTCTGATGAGAGTGATCAAGATGGAGAAAAGTAAGATTGGATTGTAATTAATATAAATAATAATTAGGTCCTTGCTGATGATCCTTAAACTAAGCACATTTAAAAGACTTTGTTCCCTGATAAAGTAAAAACAGCAGAAAATAAAAATCTTGTTAAACAAAAAAACTAAGGGGAATCTTTAAAAATCTTAATGTAAAAAAGAAAGAAGAATTGAATATTTATATAAACAAAAATTTATATTTCAAGAATATAAAAGTGACGTAATAATGGAATTTTTATTTACATTATTAATTATTTATGAAGAGATATACTAATACAGAAGATTCAGCAGAGGATTTAACTACTTACTGGGGTAGACTCAAGCATTTTCAAAATATCATAAGTCCTGCGTAATGGCTTAGTATTATCATAGCAATATTTTTTATTCTCCTGAACAATTAAGTGAATACGGAAAGATTTTAGAAAGCGTTGACAAAGATCCTTCAATCAGGACTAAATACACAGATTAATAATTGTGGAAAATGAGATATGTTGTGGATTCAAACATTCACCCTTAATTGAAAGAACCTGTAAATATTCTTTTCAGAACTTCAACATTTGTTCCTGTAAATGTTCCTTTAGCATTTGGATTAGCTGTATTACCCCCAACAGTAATTCTTCTTTTCATTCATAGCCTATCAACCAATTACTAGCTCAATCTGCTAATCAAACTTATAACTTTATGTTTAATTATTGTAATAGAAATGCATCTAATGTATTTTCCAATGAAATGTTAGCATGTAAAATCTAATCCTATCCTTAGTCTCCTATGGTGGAGCAGTATCATCAGCTGTAGTTGGAAGTTTAGGAACATCTTGGCTCTTCAAGAAACTAAATGCACCTGCACTTCTCATTAGAGTAAATATATCGCTCATTCAATTTAAAGGCCTGTCCCTTATTTGGTGTTCTGATTGCTAACACATTCAATCTTTTTTTCGCAAGATATCCTGATTTTTAAAAGGGAATTCAAGTTTTCGATGATGAAACCTAAGAACCCTTACCAGGATTATCTAAAGAGGCTGGTAAATTCATCAGTTACTATTTTTTTAAGCAAAAATTGCATTCTTTAGAACACTTGTTACTAGATATATATTGCCATTGCCCATGTTTATTCCACCCATTGTCATTTACTATATGAAATAAGCAAAATGTTATCCTTAAGGGAGAGCAATAGGCTTAGCACTCGACTTAAGTATTTTCATTATAGTAACTAGGTTTGTCCGGATTTTTCTTATATTGTGGTCTTTCTGTTGGAATAGGAATATTCCCATAATATTTAAAGGTTAATCCAACCGATCTGGAATCATAATATTAGAATTTAACAAATAGCAAAGGAAATAAGATTAAGACTATCGTTTTTAATAAAGGATTATGAAAATTGTATAAAATTAAATAAGAAATTCATTATTAAAATTTTTAATAAATTAAATAGAATACTTAAGGTTCTTATTAATTGTGTCTCTATATAAGGTTATGCATATTTATCTTTTATTAATGAATTTCATCTATTTCAATAATTTTAAATAATATGAAATTATATTTCCTCTCATATATAATGTATTTTTCTCTAACAAAATTTGATATTAATAAGATAATGGAAAAAATATAAAACAGAAAGATTAGTAATATTTATTAATATGCTTCAACTTAATAAAATTTTAAACAGATTTTGAACAATAAAAATATGAAATTTTCAAAATCTTTAGTATGGTTTATCCTAGAACTACTATGTTTTGATACTTAACAATGTTTAAGAAATTAACAGCTTTTTGTCTTTGATATCTTTCCTGATCTTTTAACTAACTTTCATTTCTTCCTAAGTCTAAAATTCCTAAAAAGCTTCCCTATATTCTGGATATAATCTTAATATAAAATCATAAGCTTCTTCGTCCTAAATATCAACTGTGTATAACGCTGAAGACAATAAAGTTTCAAAACATTTTTTCATCTAAATTAGAGTTATTTTAATATCTTCCTAAATTTCAAGCAAAGCTTTTTATAGATTAGCAAGAATTTGGTTAAGCTTTTCAAATTGAGATTTAGCATTTTCATTCTCTCTTTAAAGAGATTAATTTATTCTTTTTATTTATTCAGTTGTAAAACTCCATCTATATTTTTCATTTATATGTTTATCTAATAAACAACTACAGGATTAACAAATCATTTAATTTTTAATTTGGATCATTTAAATGCAATTTGCTAAGTGTTCATTTTTAACATGACAGATTTCACAACATGTTTTATTACATTTTAAACAATTTGTAAAGTACATTCCTTCATTAGGGTGAAATTCTCGTTTACATTCAGTTATGAATTCATAAAATTCAAAGTTTGATGACTCTTCAATCCTACTTTAATATATTTATATTTTCCTTATATTATCGTTTATTTTATTTTTATTTGCTATCAAATTCTTTAATTTCAGATGAATTTAATCTCTTTCTTGCTTTAATATTTTTCTTTGTGCAATTACTTCAACACTATCTTAAAGGTCAAATCCCATGCTATTCTTGACTCTTTAAGTTATGAATAAATAATTTTCCACATTTTTTTTAATTTGAATTTTTTCAATAAATCCTAGTTTTTTAACCTAAAAAACTGAATTTTGAAATTAATAATATTATTAGTAAATATTCTCCTATTATTAATTGAGTTAAACCTAAGTTTTAAATGTAGGGTCATCAAACTAATTAGATTTTTCATGTTCTTATTGTTAATTTTCATGAATAAATTACAATTATTGCTCAGTTAATGAATAGAAAATAGAGTTGGGACTCTCAAAATTTAAAGTATTGGCTGCTGTGAAATCTGAAAATGAAAGACAATGTTGTGCATATCTGCTCATTTACTTTCCAAATAATTTTAGGATACTCAACATAGAAGTTTACAGAAGTGTTAATTTATTATCAATAATTTCATATTGAGTTGATGATTATGAAATTATTAATACAGCATGAAGATTTTGATTATTCTTAAAGAGATTCTACTCAAGGTATTTTCCAATATCATCTACTATCTTTTGATCTTTTTCTAAGCCTTCAGTATCACCTAGGCCTGGGGTATCGATTAAATTGAATATATAGTTTTCATATATAATTTAATAGGATTGAACATTTTAAGTGTGAGATTTTACATCTTTGCTATTAGGCTTATCAATATAAAATCTTGAATGAAAATTTTCATAACTCTTATGTGTGTTGAATCCTTTTAGATAAGTAATAAAGCTATTGATAAAAGTAGTTTTCCCTTATCCAGTTATCCCAACAATTAATATATTTCTTATATGGTAGTCCTTGTCCTCAAATCTTATCATGTCACTTTCGATTTTATTAGTCTTTAAATACTCTGAAATGTAATCCTGAGTGATCAGTTTTTCTTCTTCAAACTTTGCCTCATATTCTTTTTATTTCTTCAAAAAATAATTATTGAGTATTAAATGTTCAGCTTCATTACAACGTCTTCCAACCTTGCTTTCTTTGTCTAACCCATAGGCAGAGATAAGATCTTCCATTGAAGTTATTTTAAATTATTTCAAACAAGATTACCATCTATCCCTTCTCTTTTTATCATTTATATAATTTAAAAATTCTGCTTCTAACTCTTAAATTCCACTCAAATTGACTGTTTAAATTTAGTTTGTGACATAAATATCTTCGCTTGTGTTTTATTGCCCTTGTTAGTTTCCCATTTTAATAGTTTATGTTATTAATAATTAATACGTATTTACTATAAGAAATTATTAACTAGAGAAAACATAAGAAACAGAAAATATAATACACAAGAAAGCTAAGGTTTTATCAATTTAGTACAATATTCTCAAAGATTGATAGAACATTTGCTTGCTAAAAAAAAATCAGGAGTAAAATTGGAAATTCTTTTTAAGGTAACTGAATTGATCCTTTCATTAATACTAATCAAATAAAACCTTCATTTACTTAATTAAAAATATCTTTATCAATTAAATCACATTTTAAGGATATAATCAATTTCACAATTAAAGCCTTCAATTATCTATGAGTATTAGGATATATTTACCTAATAATTACTTTAGTAAATATCTCAAAGAGTTATTAAATTATATTAAATAACTGTGTCCTTAATTTAACTAACATTATAAATTTTGATAAAAAGGGGAATATTACATTTAGCTCAGTTTGTTATTCAATTTTGTTAAGTAGTATATCCAAAAGTGGATCAATTATTAGAGAATATTAAATGCGATTTCTGGATTTAAATTCGAAATTCAATACTAATGCCTTATTTTAATATATGTGAATGAGGATTAATTAAATAGGATTAAGTAAAATAAAAAGTTATGAGTTGATTGATAATATACTTCACCTCTTTATAAATGTGCATTGCATTTAAGTAAATAATATAACAAGTTATATTTACTGACAATTTAATATATTTACGCTATCATTAATACCTATTATTATAGAGTATTTAAAATGAAATATATCTTAATCATTGTCTTATTGATTTCCGCAACCACAACAAGATCAATACACTTGAACTCAGACGAGAAAATGAGTAGATGCATAGCAAAACTTTGCAGAAATTAAATAGGAGCTTGTATAAGAATTAAAGGATGCGCCGATAACTTTAAGAGTTGTGCAAATGAACTTGAAAAAGATGAAGATATTGAAAAAGTTAATTAACATATTAATATTTAGTTTGACTTATGCTTAGATAAAGTACCATAATCTTATACATTAATGGAATGCATATAATCAAATTGCATCAATATTGAAAGTAATAAGATAGAATAGCATTAAAGAAATTGAATTGATCATTTTCGGCACATTCCCATCCTCAAACATATAGATTATATTGTTATACATAATGTTTTCTTCAATTTAAAGTGATCCAAGGACTAAAATGTGTTTCTAATAAGACAGATGAGAATGAAAAGGTGTAATTAGATTTTGCATGAGTATAAATGTGAGGTAGGAGGGAGTTGGTGTGAGGTAAAGGATTATATGAAGAATAAAATAAATATAAATGAAATGAAAATTATATGATAAAATCCAAGATTTAGTGTGCAATAATTTTTATATTTTAATGGACACCAATACAATTCAAAGTGTTTACATCCCTGATCCTGAAGAAAGTATCTTTTATCAATCTATCTGTAGAAATTGTGTACNCAATATTCTCAAAGATTGATAGAACATTTGCTTGCTAAAAAAAAATCAGGAGTAAAATTGGAAATTCTTTTTAAGGTAACTGAATTGATCCTTTCATTAATACTAATCAAATAAAACCTTCATTTACTTAATTAAAAATATCTTTATCAATTAAATCACATTTTAAGGATATAATCAATTTCACAATTAAAGCCTTCAATTATCTATGAGTATTAGGATATATTTACCTAATAATTACTTTAGTAAATATCTCAAAGAGTTATTAAATTATATTAAATAACTGTGTCCTTAATTTAACTAACATTATAAATTTTGATAAAAAGGGGAATATTACATTTAGCTCAGTTTGTTATTCAATTTTGTTAAGTAGTATATCCAAAAGTGGATCAATTATTAGAGAATATTAAATGCGATTTCTGGATTTAAATTCGAAATTCAATACTAATGCCTTATTTTAATATATGTGAATGAGGATTAATTAAATAGGATTAAGTAAAATAAAAAGTTATGAGTTGATTGATAATATACTTCACCTCTTTATAAATGTGCATTGCATTTAAGTAAATAATATAACAAGTTATATTTACTGACAATTTAATATATTTACGCTATCATTAATACCTATTATTATAGAGTATTTAAAATGAAATATATCTTAATCATTGTCTTATTGATTTCCGCAACCACAACAAGATCAATACACTTGAACTCAGACGAGAAAATGAGTAGATGCATAGCAAAACTTTGCAGAAATTAAATAGGAGCTTGTATAAGAATTAAAGGATGCGCCGATAACTTTAAGAGTTGTGCAAATGAACTTGAAAAAGATGAAGATATTGAAAAAGTTAATTAACATATTAATATTTAGTTTGACTTATGCTTAGATAAAGTACCATAATCTTATACATTAATGGAATGCATATAATCAAATTGCATCAATATTGAAAGTAATAAGATAGAATAGCATTAAAGAAATTGAATTGATCATTTTCGGCACATTCCCATCCTCAAACATATAGATTATATTGTTATACATAATGTTTTCTTCAATTTAAAGTGATCCAAGGACTAAAATGTGTTTCTAATAAGACAGATGAGAATGAAAAGGTGTAATTAGATTTTGCATGAGTATAAATGTGAGGTAGGAGGGAGTTGGTGTGAGGTAAAGGATTATATGAAGAATAAAATAAATATAAATGAAATGAAAATTATATGATAAAATCCAAGATTTAGTGTGCAATAATTTTTATATTTTAATGGACACCAATACAATTCAAAGTGTTTACATCCCTGATCCTGAAGAAAGTATCTTTTATCAATCTATCTGTAGAAATTGTGTACAAGAATGTTCGCAAGCCTAATTTACCTGCTACGGCTGATATTGCATACTGTGAAATTAGAATTGCAGAGCTCATGGCTGAAGTCGAAGCTTAAAAGGAGCATTCTTTCAAAATCCAGTAATAATTGGATCTCTATGTTACATACGAATAATCAGTATATATCCATTTTTGATTTAAGCTCATATAATATGAATCTAAGAACGCTATATTGTCCGAGGAAAACAAACAATTAAGTTGTTTGCTTTAAGTGAAATCCAGGGATTTGGAACAAGCCTAATTAAAAATCTTAGAATTGGAATAATAAATAGATTCACTAAGGGAGGTGGACCAAGAATTACAAAGGAATATCTAGCTATTGCTGTTCAAGGATAGAGAGATATAAGAAGTATAACCTAATTCGATTAATATAGTTAAATAACAAATACAACTCATTAGAATAGTTCTTGCAATAAAACAAGAATTGGGAGTTAATTAACTAAGACTTAAAGAATTAAATAATCAATTGGAAACATGATGTTGAACTTTGGAAGGAGAGATTCACAAAATCAGAAAATGAGAGAAAACGACTATTAGAATTACGGGAAGAAGGACTAAAGAAATATGATCATCTAGAGAATGTAGACACTCAGCCACATTCTCCGCAAGTTGAATTGAATGAATAATAGACAGAAAAGCATAAGGTAGAGAAGAATCCAGAAAATCACTCTTAATTACTCTAATAAACATAAGTTAATTTATTTGAAAAGGAACATTAAAATACTTTATTAAACAATGAATTAAATGGGTTGAGACAATAACAATAGGAATTTTAGAAACGATTAAGTGAATTGACAAATTAGTTAGGAAAATTGGATGAGAAGGACAAAGAAATAGCCAGATTAAATGGATTGCTATAAGAGAAACCAAAGATCTAAATTGTAAAGGAGGAGAAGATTGTGACAGTTGAAAACAGTGCATTGGATGAAGAGAAAATAAGACTACAAGGATTATTGGATGAATCAAACATTCGTTTGGAGCACTCTTTCAATGAGATTGAGTAATTGAACAGTAAAATATAGACTTTGGAAGATGTGAATCAAAAAGTATTAAATTGCCATATTATAATAGTTACAAAGAGATAATAGGCAAATTCACAGATTATAGGAACAAATAGATTTATTAGTTATTGATAAGTAGAACTTGTAAACTTCTAATGGGTAAAAGGATAAGGTCTTAAATGAAACACTTGCTCTTTTAAGATAAAAAACAATTGAAATTTAAGAGTTGCAGGCAGTTAAATAAGAATTAACTATAGCAAATGAAAGAGTGCATTAATTAGTTAAAGATTTAGAATAAAGTAGAAGACAATTAGGAGAATTGGAATAATTAGCATAACAAGTCAAAAAGTAGGAGCATATTTGTTAGGAGAAAGAAAAGGTGGTTAAAGAGTAAGCATTGCAAATACAATAACTAAAATAAAACAGAAATGAATTATAGAATGAATTGAATGATAGCAAGATTAGAATTAATTTACTATCAAAGTATGAGGCAAGAGTGAAATCATAATAAAGCACAATTCAATCACTTAGATAAGAACTTTAAGAGACATTGGGTGGATCTGAACAATGGAGAGAAAAGTACAACTAGAATTGCTCTGAAATAAGTAGATTACAGAGATTGTTAGATGTTTCATAATAAAGAATTATCAAACTTTAAGAGGAATTGAAAAACTTCAACAATAACTTTGAATTGGGCTAGATTAAGATTGAGGGAGCACCTGTTATTAAGAGAATTGAAAAAGTTGTCATTTAAGACAATAAATAGATTGAAAAACTATAAAACTAATTGATATCCTAAGAATTAAACAATGAATCATTATTAAGAAATAGGAAGTTTGAAATATAAACCACTTAAAGAGAGCTAGATGCCTTAAATTAACTATTATAATAGAAACGATAGGAATCTGAGTTATGGAAAAACAAATATTTAACATCAGAATAATAAAACACTTAATTGCAGAACATTAATGACAAATACAAATAATTAGTCTTGAGATGTGAAGGTCAAAAGGCAACTATATAATAATTAGAATCCAAGAGTTTGGAACAGGGATAGGAAATTGAATAATAAAGATCCAAGATCTTTTCCTTGACTCTTGAAGTTCATCAAATCGAAGGTTACAAGATTGAGAAAGAATAGCAAAAGGAGAAGGCTCTTCAATTATATTAAGAGCTCATTCTTTCATAATCGCGAGTTGCCCGATTGATTGGAGCATTTAATGAATTATATAGACAGTAGAGCATTAAGTCTGATAATCCATAAGCAAAATTTGTTTAGCAAAAGTCAGATACTGTGGAAAAGATGAGATAGAAGATTGTTGAGCTTGAAATGGAAATAGATGATACTAAGGATGACTAAATTAGTGAATTGGAATAAAGAATATAGATTTTGGAATCTGAATTAAAGAAATAATTGGATATCAATGGATAGCTAGTTAAGGATCTCTAAAATGTGGATAGAAAGAAACAAGATATTCTTAGTGAGTTGCAAGCTCTGTAGACAAGTGAATCAGATACAAATTAATTAAGAATAGCTTTCAATAAGAAGGTTAAAGAATGTGAGTAACTTAAAACAGATTTAGATAAGATTCAAATTGTGATATAGTCTTATGAACAATAGATAGAGAAATCAAGAGAACAAGATGCCAATTAGAAGAACGAATTATAAAGATTGAAGTTATTTAATAATAATCTTAACAAACAGATTGCATCCCTTTTATTGCATTTGAATTCTTTAGAATTGACTATCAATACATAAAGACACAAATTGGATTCATATCCTGAATTTGAGGAAAGGATTAACGATTAGATTGATAAAATTAATTCTTTGGAGAAGGAGAATAATGAATTAAAATTATAGAACGATATTCTGAATGCTCAAATAAGTTAATTAGAATAGAATATTATCAAATTGCAACCATTAGAATAATAAGTGACACTTCTCAGAGAAATAATAAATAATGATAATAGAGAGATTAGTTTATGGTAGACAAGATTTTAAGATCTGGAGAATGAACGTTCTTAGTAAAATGAGGATTATAGAAAGAAAATAGATCAATTCAAAATAGAATTAAAAGATTAATAAAATCTAGAGATGATTATTAAACAATAATAAAATGATATTGAGGATCTTACTCAAAATAATTAAAAGTTGGTTGCAAACATAAAGGATTTACAAACACAATAGGATAAATTATTAAGAGATTTAGATAATAAGGATATTGAAATAAAGAGATTATAATAAGTTGAATAGGAATTCAGAAAGTTATAGGATCTATTCTATTAAGAAATCGAGAAATACTAGGATTTAAGTGATAAGCATTAGTAGTTGTAGAATCAGTATGATTAGACAAGGAGAGAATAAGAGAAATTGGAGAATAAATGTGCCATGATGTCTAGTGAAATTGAAAGATTGAAGGTCATGCTTAAGAATAAGAATTAAGAATTAGAATTGAACAAATAACAAATTCATTAAAATGAACAATTAATTGATTAATTACAACCATTAACAGTCGAAAATAAGCGATTGTTTGAATAAATTTAAAAGTAAATTCAATAAATTGATGAGTTGAAATAATAAATAATCTAGTTATAAAGATAATTGGATGATAAGAAGAAACAATTGGATTAAGAATAAATTAATTAGGAATAATAATAAGAAGAAATTAATAGATTATTGAATTTGTTAAGAAGTAAAGAAGATGACATCCATTAGTTCAGATAAGTCACAAAGTAATACGAGATTCAATTGAAGGATAACAAGAAGGAGGATGATCAATGGAATGACTTGCAAAATGAATTGAACAAGTTGACTTAACATGTGAATTATTTGAATGAGGTTATTGGATAGAAAAATATAGAATTGGAGAACATGCAAAAATAGAATACTTAATATCAATTATAATTATTAGAGAATGAGAAATTAGATTACAAGATCTTAGAAAAGACAGTTGAAGCAAGAGAAAAAGAGGTTGAAGATTGGAGAAGAAGATTCCAAAAACTAACCTAAGACTAAGAAAAATTGTATAATGAAAAATTAGAATCAAACAATAAATTAGCAGGTTAGGAATTGGAAATTGAAAGATGGAAAAGAAAGGTGACATCAAATGAAAGTGAATTGAACTTACTTAGAAATATTATAAGTTAATTAAATGTTGAAATAGAACGTTTAAGTAAGAGCAGTGAAGATCTATTGCAAGTAAATATTATACTATTTCTAGGATAATGAAGGATGGAGAGAAAAGTATTCAAAACTATAGCAATAAATCCCATCTATGTTAGAGTTAATACCACCAATTACTCCTGGAAACAGTTTTAGAGTATCCGAGAAACCACAATAATGAGTATGATGAGTTATTTTAATAAATACGTATAGGAATGATTTGTTACTTGTTCTAATTCTTAAAATTAATATTCAAATCTTATAGATATTTCTATATACAAGATGAATTTAATCTTATTTCATATATATACATTTAACTTTTATTTATAAATTACTCTTTTTTAATAAATGATTGTTAACTTTCATTAATTAGAGATGTTTATTGAATCATGGGAATTATCTACTAAAAAATATTTAGAAATTATAAAAACCTGTAATTTTTTGAGTTCTTCACCATAAGTTATTTAATTATATAAACTTCATAATTAATTAATGAAAATCGATATTCCTGTTCATTCTTATCTTCAAATTTTCTCTTAATTCTTATAATAAAAGATGATTATCAATCTAATAATTTTTAAACCATTGAATTAACTAATAATAATCAAAAACCTTAATAGTTTAGATATATATATAATATTTTTATTCAAGGCAAAAGAAAAGAAATAGCAAGAAAATATTAAAGTAAGAGAGTTCTCATAAGTTCTGATGATGTTTGAGAATTACATCCTAATCAATCATGAATTACAGGGTTAAAACCAATGTGTAATCAAATTTTCATATCTGTCTTTAAGTAATCTAGGTTTTCATTAAATTTCGTTTGGCAATAACTTTGTGACTGTGAGGTTATCATATGGTTTTAAAGATATAGTGAATGGCATAAAATATGTTTGTTTATAAATTGATATATATTATATAAAATGGATTATGATAACATGGATTTTACGAATTATTCCAATGAATAGATTGGAGAAATGATAAAAACATAAGGATTGGAGAATATAACATATGAGGAGCTGATAGCGAAAAAGAATAAGAGAATAAAAGAATTTTACGAGTAAGATTCGAAACTGGTAAAGCTTTGATTACTAATGTGAAGTAAGAGGCAATGTTGAGACACTGGTTATTGAAGAGAAAGAATAAGCATTTGATAGACTTTAATGACAAAGAGCGTTCTCAATTAAAACAATACTTCAACTCTTTGGATGAGGATGGATCAAGTATATAGTTTTAATTAAAATAATTAGAGTCGATTGGCATAGATGAATTGGAGGAACCATTAATCTCGTTGGGCATAGCCGAATCGCGAGAGGATGTTAAGAAGCTCATTTACACTGTTGATGATGATGGGTCTATTGAATTTAAAGAATTCTTGGAAATTATTAAAAATAAAAACGGAGATGGGAAAAGCAATTCAAAGGAGACAATGGTGATTGACTTTTTTAAAGGTACGAGAGTCTATTAATATTAAGACATGATAAATGGGCGTTTAGGACACGGGAGTAATTAACCAATTAATAAGAATCTGCCTTTTAGTTTGATCATAAGTACAATAAGGAGATAGAAGTTGTTGGATGCTTTGATGGCGAATGATCAAAAGAAGAAGGAGGAAGGAGAGAAAGTGATGAAAGCTTATGGAAAACTAATTTCTTAGAGGAGGGCTTAAAAAAATGATGGCTCAATTTAGGGTTCGAAAAAGAGAATTTGATTTTATAGTATGCGAACCTTTTTTTGTATTATTTCATAATTCTTATTATCTTTTATGTTGAGGTGCGTACAAATAATAATAATAATAAAAAACACACTAAAATGTCAGAAGAAATACAATAGTCGAATTCAGGATAATAGTTGATAACCCATTATTTTAATCAAAATCCTGAAAATTCATAGGATAGACAAAGAATAAGCAGGAAGAGAAGGATGGATTCAGAGTTACCGAAGAAAAAGATGTCTCTCAAATTAAAAAGCGATGATGAATCATCCAATGATAACATTTAATTACAATTAACTAATCCACCTAATTGTTAAACGATCTACAAATACTTGAAACCAACCAAAGATGTCAGCACTGAAGCGGGTAATTAGAGTAAAGCATTGTAGTTAAAAAACACAGAAGAAGGTAAGTAAAAAGCTTAAGGGAATGATAAAAGTTCATTTGTTAAGCCCAAGGACAGTAAAGTTATTTTGTAATCAGTTTAAAAACAGAATGATGATGAAGCCAACAAATTGTAATAAAAATTGATGGAGAAAGAATAAGTGGAAAAGCAATTAAGATAGGAGAAACAACAACTAGAAAACGAGCGTTAAGAGTTAATTCAATAGCATAATGCTTTTAAGAAGAGAACATAAGTAGTATTTGCAGAGGCCTTAAAATAAGTGGAGGAATTAAAGCGGGAAAAAATGAGGGAATATCTCGAGAGGGAACGTTATAGATTGGGTGAGTTTGTTAGTTCTAGGAATAATGTGAGGTTTGTAGAGGAATGGTAAGATGGTTATGAAATTAAATAAGTTAAATAAAATTTATAAAAATTAGAAAATGAAAGAAATGAATTAGAAAAATAAAAAAATGAAATTAAAGACAAATCCTTATCAAAAATACAAAAAGATAAATAAACTAAGTTACTCTTTGATTTAGACCTATAGAATGGTGATTTAGACAACAATCAAAGGAAACTCAGAATCTAGTTCCAATTGAGCATTCTCAAGAAAGAAGAGGAAGAACTTAAATTGAAACTACAAAAACTAGAAGAAGAGAAGCAATAATTGGCATACAAAACAAGGAGATTCATGGAAGAATAAGGGTAAAAAATTTATATTATTTTTAGTTGTCGATATTATAGAGCAGAACCAAAATGGCCATTGATTGCTTAGAGATATTAAACTTTAGGGTTGTTGGGCAAAGGTGGATTCTCTGAAGTTTACAAATCATTTGATTTACAAGAGTTCAGAGTGTGTGCTTGCAAAATTCATTATCTAAATCCATAATGGAATGAAAATGCAAAAAATAATTATATCAAACATGCACTCAGAGAGAATGATATTCACAAGCGATTGAAACATATTAATATAGTATCCTTATATGACACTTAAGAGATCGATTAAGATTCCTTTTGGTATTGAAATAATAATTATAACAAATAGTACAGTATTGGAATTTTGTGATGGAACAGATTTAAACTAGCATTTGAAGAAATATAAAATCTTAGCAGAGAAGGAAGCTAAACTCATTATTCGTCAAGTGTTGGCAGCATTACATTACATGAGTTGCAGTCCTACTAAAATCATACATTATGATTTGAAACCGCAAAATATTTTATTTCATAGAGGTGAAGTCAAGATTACTGATTTTGGCTTGTGTAAGGTTTTAGACTATGACACTACTAGATAAGAGTTAACTTCACAAGGATTAGGAACGTATTGGTACTTGCCTCCAGAATGTTTTTTAGAACAACAAAACATTTAAATTAGTACTAAAGTTGATGTATGGTCGGTTGGAGTTATTTTATTTGAAATGGTTTATGGCAAAAAACCGTTTGGAGATGGTATGTCCTAGGAAAGAATAGCTTAAGTAACATTTAGTATTATCCTTTAGGAAAGAGTGATTTTGAATTCTTATTAGGTTAAATTTCCTTAGAAACCAAATATTTCATAAGAATGCAAAGATTTCATTACAAAATGTTTGACTTATAACATGGAAGCAAGATGGAATATTTCAGAAGCATACTACTGCAATTACATTTAGAATTTAAAAACAACAAATTGAATTATTAAGTATTTATTTCTGCTTTTTTATATTAATTTTTTTTTATTAATTAGAGCGTTATTTCAGTGATTTATTAGTCTATCAACTTATAGCTCTATGCACTATCAATTAACTAAATTATCATGATATAAAAATTGATTAGAATTCATTACCTTTCATAAAGTTAAGATATTATTAAAAAAATGAATTTTGCTTTAAATTTATCAGGAAATTACACTTATAGAATATTTTATAAAAATTTCTAGTTCATAAGAGTTTATGTTGTTACACATTTACAATAACAAATCAAAAATTTCCATCATGATCCCTAATGGCATCTTCAAACGAGATATAATCAACAATATATTATATTTCAGCGTAAAAATATTCAAAAAAAAGTGACAAGAACTTTAAATTGTGTTCAATTCCTTATTTTTGGAGTAGATATCTTGTTTTTGATTTCTATTGTAACTTCCCTCTAATACAAGAATATTCCTGTGTTCTGATTTTTGAGATCAAGTTTTCTAGAGAAAATTAAAATTAGGCTTGCTTTTTTCTCAAAGATGACCACAAAGTTAAATGTTATAATTAAATTTCATATATAGATATGAAGTGGGTATCAAAAATTCAAGCTCATTCTTCTTCTTCAATAGGCTCTAAGTTATCATCATCCAAAAGGTCAGGAGGTGCTATGATGTCAAAAATTACTCCTTCTACTTCTACATTATACTAATGTTGGAGACCTAATGATATAATTAGTATTTGAACTGTTAGGGTCGTAGGGTTGAATTATTCGCTCTTTTGGTTGCTGTATGCATTTATCTGCCCAAGTCATTCGAGAATGAGCGTAAGCACATGTTGTCTAAGAGTTGAGAGGCAGAGTATGATGTGTTTATACTTTTTTTGAGGAGCAAGATCCCATGGATTGTGTTAATTTAATTAAAATGTTATTTTACAAAAGAAAAATCCATTAGTATTTATATCATACAACTCTGTGAAAATCTCGTTTCTAATATCAAATTAAACAGTAGTTACCCACTATTCTAAAGCCATAGTTATCAAACTAGATTTAGATTGATTAGAGCAATAAGTTTTAATTCAAGCAGTTAGTATGAAAAAATAACTGGCTATTTTTTTTTAATTATTTTTCCTCATTTAAAATGCCTGAAGTTTAATAATATCTCCCTATTAAGTATGAATTATTAATAGTTTACCCCTATGATTGAGGATGGATGACAACCCTATTTTTCTTTCGCTCTTAGCAGCGAATAATTTAAATATGTTACCTTTAGAGTGAGTTCCCTTAATTGCTTTGTAATTAAAATACCTAAAAGCAATCATCAAATGAATCATTGAAATTTGCCCTTATTCATTTAACATTAACTAGACGAACAAACTATAAATCAAACTTAAGACCTTTGAACTCTTCCATTCATTCAGATTGTCATTTTTAATTATATTGTAATATATGTTAATATATACATATATTATACATTGTATATAAATTAATATATCAGCAGAACCTTCTCTTGATATAATCGGAAAGTTGTTAGAGAAAAGAATATTTCAATAGGATGCTATTATAATTTTCAAAGACATATTGATATTTATTGTATAAATCTGCTTACTTATTTTCAATAATCTAAGAAACCCACAACTTTGTTAACGAAGCCTAGGATACAATTATATGAGAAAAACCTTATAAAAAGGTTGAAATTATGACACTCTGCGAGATTTTGAAAGGTAGTATTAAAATAAATTTCAAAAATGAGTTAATCTCTGTAGGTGAATTCCAATTATTATTATTACAGGAGTAAAACACGCTTATTTACGAGTTAATTACAAAGATTTCTGGAAATATTATTCTTTATATTATTATGTCTTAGTTTATTAAAAAATCATATGTTGTAAATTAGGATACTAGTATCCACAAAGTGAGATAATCAATTTTGTAAGATATCTAATTAATAAAATTATAATTATTCTTAATTACAAGTTATATTTGAAAGATGACAAGTATTGAAAAAAATAATCAATATAAATTTATTTAATAAATAATTACTAAATATTATATTTTCAAATAAAATATTTAGTACTATTGGTCATATCAATGGCGGTGTTTGCTAATGTCAAAAATGAAGGAAAAGTCATTTAATTAACATCAGATAATTTCAAATCTATTGTTTTGGATTCATAACAAGATGTTTTAGTGAAATTCTTTATCCCCTGGTGTAGTCACTGCTGAAATATGGCTGAAGATTACATAAGCTTAGCTGCTAATTTTGAAGATAATACGAATTTGTTGATAGCTGAGATGGACTGGACTAAACATAAGACTGACGCAGTATAAATCAAGGGATTCTCAACTATAATATACTTTAAAAAAGGTGGAGAAAAACCAGAATAAATTGAATTCTCAGGAGCTCGCAAAATATTCGCTTTGATTGAGTTTCTAAAAGAAACGGCAGGTTCAAAATTGAAGTCCTATGATATATTTATGCTATGTATACTTTATGTATAATTATATTACTTTAACATATTTTCATTAATCATCTCCTTTTGAGTCGATTTCATTATAACAATACAACTTCAAAATTAAGGACATTAATATTGAACCTCGTACGAACCTCAATGTCGTATTCATTAGAATTTATTAATAGATAATTTATTAAAGATTACAATAACACAAATTTTTAAGGGCAATTTTAGATTATTCTCAAGTTTAAATACATCGATAGAAGGGTATAGTTTTCTGATTTGATCGAATACAATAATGGCCTGGCTTTTTGATAAATAGTATTGGGTTTTTTAGGTTAGAAATTTTCATTGAGTAAGAACATTCTAAGTCAAAAATTTCAAAAGCTTAAAGTTCCTTTACTCCATCAAAGTTCATAGTTCTTACTTTGATTACATTTTTACATCAAAGTAATAGGAATAAACAATTTGTAAACCCAAATATTTTTTGGTAGATTTGATTTTTACCTCTTGCCACCTTATTCAAATTAATACTCTCTTGGAATGTTACACTCTCTTTACATAATCTTACATCTACTCTCCTTTCTGTAGTTTTGATCCGAGTATCCTCGGTATCCTTTATCTAGTGGCCTAGTCAATAATGGATCCATTAACTTAAGTACTTAGAATACAACTTGCAAATGTTATGTTAATCTAAAACTATATAGTCTCTTGTATCAGTTATCCTATGAATTGCATAACAATCAATAGAACATCCTTGATTTTTAAGCATCATTTTAATTTAAAAATACTTCAACGCCCAAAGGGATGTTCTTTGTGTGTTCTAATTGTTCCTTAAGTTTAGAATCCAATAGGATAGTTTAATAATTGTTGATATTTATGTTGATAAATTATATGTGATCATCCTTTATACAACCATCCAGTTTTACAAAATGCTCCTGCCAATACTAACGAAAGGATAGCCATCAACTTAATTAGAATATTCAATGATGGTCCTGAAGTATCTTTGAGAGGATCTCCCACAGTATCGCCTAAAATAATTTAATATCATATACCAATAACTGCTGCTTTGTGTTCATCTGAACCTTTCTTCTTCACTTCACCAGCATCATTTCTATAGAATCCAGCTTCTATGTATTTCTTAGCATTATCCCAAGCACCTCCTGTGTTTGATGCAGATATAGCCATTTAAACTCCACTTACCAATGCTCCTGGCAATAAACCAGCCACAGCCTATGGTCCAAAGAATAATCCAACTGCAGTAGGAGTCACAATAACCTATTTTGATATAATATTCAATATTTTACAAGTAATCCAGGGGGAATCATCTCCTTTAATGATGCCTTAGTTGAGATTGCAATACAAGCTCTAAAGTCAGGTTCCTCAGTTCCTGCGTAGATTCCTGGATGTTCATGTAATTATCTACGAACTTCCTCGACCATTTAAAGTGCAGCTTTTCCTACTGATTTCATAGTAAAGGCTGAAAATGCATATGGCAACATGGCACCGATCAGCAACATGGCAAAAATGATGGGATCATCTATTTTCGCACCTTCTGCAAATGGGAATTCATCGCCAACTTTGTAGGTCTATATTCTTGTTAAATATCCACCATATAGTGACAATGATACTAAGGCTGCTGATCCAATAGCGAATCCTTTACCAATAGCTGCAGTGGTGTTGCCAGCTGCATCTAAGGCATCAGTAGATTCTCTGACATTTTCTCCCAATTCACTCATTTCAGCAATACCACCAGCATTATCAGAAATGGGTCCATATGCATCAATGGCCAAACCGATGGTTAAATTGGATAACATTCCCAAGGCAGCTAGGGCAACTCCATAAAATGAGAGCATTTTCATTGATAATAAGGCAGTCACTGCAATGGCTATGATTGGGACTATTGTTGATAGATATCCCAATGCAAGACCATAAATGATATTGGTGGCTGCTCCTGTGCCGCAGGACTTAGCCACTTCTCTTACTGGAGTATAGGAATGAGAAGTCATGTATTCAGTGAAATAGCCAATCAACAATCCTGACCATAATCCGAGTAAGGAACAAATGAAGGCGTGATATGGCTTTAGATCTGCTAATTGAACCGAACCATCTGCAGCTATCATCACAAAATCAGCAGGTAGAGCCCAATAAGCAATGCCTATAATAATTGGGGATAAGGCGATAGTTGAAAGTAACAATTACAGTTTCAAGGTAGATTCAATTTTGTTAATATGATTTACTTTAGAAATGTAAACAGCATAAGCAGATACTAATATGCAGATTCCAATTCCAAATGCTGAAACCATCAAAGGATACATCAACTATCCAATTTCAATTGAATAACCACTTTCTGATGGGACTCTCAGTTGAGTTGATGACACAACTAATGCAGCACAAGTAGATTCAGCAAAAGATCCAAACAAATCAGCTCCCATTCCTGCAATATCACCTACATTATCACCCACATTATCTGCAATTGTGGCTGGATTCTATAAATATTACTTTTGTATTTTATACTTTAGGACTATCTTCTGGTAAATTCTTCTCGACCTTACCGACCAAATCGGCTCCAACATCTGCAGCCTTTGTGTATATTCCACCACCTACTCTACCAAACAAGGCAAATGTTGACCCACCCAATCCATAAGCAGCAACATAATCAAACATTCTTACCAAGTCCTCGTAATTGTTATCGTCACTTTTAACAATTACAGCGTTGTATATAATTATGACAAGTGAGAGAATTGACAATGATATCGAAACCAATAAGAATCCCATCACACATCCTCCTCTGTAGGCCATCTAATCATTTTTAAATTCGTATTTACTTAAAATGCATTCGCTAATGATGTTATTGCTGAAAATGCTGTTCTAAAGTTTGCTGCTGTTGCGATTGCCATACCCAAATAACCACAAAGCATCGAGGTCGCTGCCCCCAATACAAAAGCCAAAGATGACCATGGGGAAATAAACTAAGATTATGATAAATTCACATACAATCAACAATACTGCCATAACTGCTAAAAATACAGAGCAATCTGAATATTCCTCCTTTAAAAATGCTTATGCACCCTAAAATCAATTAAATCTATTACATCTTAAATGTGTTCTCCTATCTCTAGCAAGGTCTCAATCTTTTCTTATTCGGCTCCCTAAAGTAATTCTGTTAATCCTTCATGTTTGTGATGGATTTCCAATTTGTGCACAGCCATCCAATTGAATATGGCCCAAATTATGCCACAAGCACAGGCGATGAAAATGAACACTAATGCTGTTACAAATTCCATCTGATTTAAAATTAATATTAAATCTTAATAATTGTTTCGATCAAATTCTTTGATTAATCCAAAAAAATTTAAATAATTTAGTATATTGTTTTAAATTATTTTATAATTATTTTATAAACTTTATCATAAAACTATTTCCCAATGATATCATTTTTAATGAATCATTTTAAAAAGATTTTTAAGTTCGATTAACCAGATCTCTAAACAAAATACTCCCATAACTATCAACAATTATTAAAACAAAGATGTTGAATTCGATTTTTATAATTTAAATTAAAATTCCTTATCTTCAAATCCTTAAAAATCTTCTTGTTTTCTATTGCAATCCATCACATACACCATGCTTAAACTCCAAGAATTAATATAATATATGTAGATTACTTGAACATCAGAGTCACTACCTTATTCCTACATTTTGATTTTAGTACTGTCATTTTTCTGAAGTTAATTTGTGTAATGTTATGAAAAATGATTTAATAAATGCTCTTTAAAATTACAGGTATAACAATAGAATATTCATTAAATTAATGAATTCAATAATAATAAAAAATAAATTAAGAGCTTTATATGTGACAATTCGAGAATCAAAATCGCAAAGTTATTTGAATCCGTCTTTTATTTGGATTATGTATATTGGAACAAGACTTGGTCTTATATTGAGAGTGGATCAATTCAACGGAAAAGCATACGAAGTATTTACAATTTTTACAATTTAGGATAAATAATTAGAGTTAATAAAGAACTTAATCAATTGGTTTCACTTTTTAACTCCAATAAAATCTATAGAAGTGGATTAATTCGAAAATCTCATCGTAATATTGATTGCTGTAATTCATTGGTTATCTTGTTTGATCACACTATTTAACAATAATCAGGTAAGGTTTTTCAATTCATTTCAAAACTAATATTTCACTTATTTGCAAATGTTGTATCTGTATCCATCTTTTTTACACATCCATTAATTGCAATATGCAAATGAGGATTAACTAACAGTTATTATATGCACAATACCAATTATTTTAAATTACTTTATATTTACATACATTTAAAGAAATTACTCATTACCCAGTAATAACCCCTTTACGAAAAGATATCGTCCCTACAATTACCTGGTAAATTTAACAGAGATTATAGCCCTGGTATTAATTCCTTATTTTGATGAAGTATTTTAATCAATAATTCTAATGATTTAATTCCTGATTCAATTGTGTGATTCTATTTTAAATCAACCATTTCCATAATAAATCAATTTGAATTATTGCATTGGTTCATCAATACTGTTCTATTGTTCTATATTTAAAGGCTTGAGCATATACTGGACTGAAATGGAGTTCTTGTATTTCTGTTTAATTTATACTCCATTTTTAACTGTAATAACAAAGAAACTAATAAAATTGGTATACGAATAGAACTTAGATAGTAGAGAGTTAAACAAATTTATAATCCTATAAATGGTGGATGAATTTCATTAAAAGAACAATAACTTTACTCATATTAAAATCCTATACACACTAAAAAGCAGATATTAAATATTAAACAATTCAAACTTGAGATCGGATACCCAATTCAATGATTATATTTATATCATGTTTAATCGATATATTGACTCACTGTCAATACAGGAAAAATACAAAGATGAAGATTTACACACTTATAAGATTTAGTTCCTTTATTACACTTACGATAAATAGAATCTTGCTTACATTTAAATTAAGCAATTTTAGATATATCAAGAATTTCAAAGTCTTTATTTTAGGATATTGGAAGGTTTCTGTTCTGAAATAATCCAGAAAAGAATAAAAAAACTAATTTAACAGAATTAAGGAAGATTGGAATTACAATAAATTAGATAAAGTTAGGCATTACAAGAAAAATGCTAACCTTTAATTATCTAGATTTTGGAATAAAAAATAAAATATTGGGATTAGTTATTAAATGGTTATGAGAACATTGAATAATTAAGTGATGTCTCTGTAAATTTAAGTTAAAAAGTAGTGAACTTAAAGAATATAGTTTTTAAAGAATTAAATATTGAAATATTCACTTTATAGAAAGAACTTTTCAGATTAAACTTAATTGATCTACGTCTATTATCATAAATATTTGCAACTGTTTTAAATGATTATCATATCACACTTCAAATCGAACAAAGGATAGAGGAACTTCTTAATTTGGAGAGAAATATAACCACTAGGAATATTCAAAATATTGGTTTATTGAATGACGATGTTATTATAATACCTGTTAGTATGATAAAGAATCCAGGGCAGATCTTAAGTAGAAATAAATAGAAACTATTCAAGTTCTTTAAATATCAAAATGAAGATTCCTATCAATAAATAACTAATATTAATTCAATTTTGCCATTGTATTTGCAAAAAAGGCATGATAAATTTGTGAATCACTTCCTCCAAACAGGGGAGTCATCATTATTTATTACCAGTTAGGATGTATTCCCTATTTATAATTCTGGCTTCTCTTTTAGTGCCACTCTTTAATTGATACCTTCATATGATTAAATAGATGATTACATATTGTCAGCAGTGCTAAAGAGAAGCACAGAAAATTATGATTTCATTCTATTTGACGAATCTGGCAAAATCTTAGGATTGACAGAATCAATTCATTAATTATTGTTATCTAATACGAAATCTTAGGTTACAAATGAATTAGATAGCAATATATTAAAGTCTTATATCTATTTTTGGTTCAAAGATCTTTTACTCTTAATCAATGACTAATAAGATATATTCACAGGATAATAGACATAATAGTCAGCTTTAAATATTTAAACAACAATTATTTAACCAATAAATAATTTGGCATCGCTAATTAAAGAACATGAAACTTTTAGAAAGTAAAATTTTCTAACTTAGACACATACTATGAAAACAGAGTAGGATCTCCCATCAGATGTAAAGAAACCAGTTAAAATTACCTGTTTTGAATCCAATTATGTTAGTTAAACCAATGAATTTATAAATGAATAATTGCTCAAAATGCACTAGAACTCTGTTTATTTTTAGGTGACATTTATGGTGCATTTTCAAAGAAGACAGGATTCTTATCCAATCTTTCTATTAACGATTAATGAGTATCTATAAAAAGAATAGAAGTATACAGGAAGTTAAAGTGCCTATACTTCATTGGTGAAGACTAAAACTTTATTAGGAATAAAAAGTGAATTTCAAATACAAACTGAATAAGATCTAGATGAGTTACACCAGGAATTCTTAATTAATTAAACGATTATTAATAAATTATTAATTAGGCATCAAGATGGATTACCAGATTCAAGGGATATATATTAAAAGGAGGAGGATTTGAACATTCAAAATATAATTGATAGGGATTAAAAGGAGAGTAATTTAATATCTCCAAGATCAAACAGGGAAATATTAATTTAAAAAGGATTGATAGAGGAAGACTCTGAATACATTAGGGGAAATGAATCAAATGTCATCAAAAGTAGTTCCTAAAAAGAAATAAAAGAAAATATTTAATAAGCAATTTTACAAGAATAAAATGTAGATTTTGCTCATGAAAAGCAATCTAAATCTAGTGCCACTTCTGATAAAACTTAAAATTCAATTTATAATTTGATGAGAAAATTGTAATATACTTAATAATTTTAAACTTCCATCCTGAATGCTATTTTCTTAACTAATATATTAACAGCATTCTTGATTATTCTTGTAAGTGTAGAATTATCAATAGTCAGAGATCATACAAATTAATTAGAAGTCAGTATACCTTTAGTTAGAGTACCTTAAAGATTTAATAGACTCTTTTGCACTTTTCTTACTATAGGGTAACTAGAACTATAATCTAAATTATTAAACTAATCTTATGGTGAATATTACGAATATAGAATTAAAAATGAAAGTGCTTCAAAACGTATAGAAATTCAAACATTAATGGCAGATATCTTGACGGAGTTTTCATCAATGGAAGATAAGTAGTAGCTTCCAATAATGGAAATTCGAATAATCAATGAATATATATATGAGACATAAAATGCTAGTATGATAGAATTTGATAGTTTGGTAAACGAAAACACTGATTAAATAAATTAATTTCTCCAAAGAATTGATGATGACAATGAATCTGCAAAATAGGTTCAAATTCTTTTATAATTTTTAAAAGGAAATTTAGTAAATCAATTAGATCTTACAATAGCTATAGTAAATTAAATTGAAAATGATTTTTATGATCTGATATAAATAAATCAAGTTGAAGAGGTTATCTTTTTAATTGTAATACTTTTTACAATCATTGTGATGCTCATTTTATAATTTAGACAATGGTTGCAGCCATATAAATATATGTAAACAATTCTGCTATTGATTGGTAAAATATCTGAAAGAGACATAGAATATTCTGGAGCTAGAGTGTATTTTCTATTAGAAAAACTCAATCGGAATCATTCAAGTTGGAAGAACATTAATTACTTTCGTGAATTCTTTTTATCATCAAAGAGATCTGCAACATACAAAACTTTAAAGATACAATCTTCAGAAACAGCAAAAAAATCGAATACTGGTAAAAATTAATAATAGAGAGCCAAATAGACATCTCGCATTCAAGAAACATCCTTCTCAATTAAAAACATTTAAATTATCTTATTACTCCTTTGCTTATTGTTATCAATCTATGCTATATCAGCATTTATCATCATGAAAACAAATATGGATAACAGTCAACCAGAACTTAATATAGCTATGGAATATGTAAAATTTAAATAAGATCTTGATGGTGTAATGATAATCAGTCAATTATTAAAAATATAATAGATCCTAACTGAGGAAACTATGGCTAGTGGAATTTTCAAAATGAATCCAGAATTGAGCTCAAGAGACAAATACTTTAAAACATTGTACACTGAATTACTAGCTCAATTTTCACCTTTAATAACGGATATGGATGAAATTTATTCGAAGATTTATAACAATGTTATAGAATCCAAGAAAATCAGTGAAGAAAATAAATAACTATTACTAAATTTATACGAAAAAGATCTATGTGAAATTATTCCAACAATTTTACCTTTTTGTGTTTATGAAAACGATAGATTCCAATACTTTCCTACCTTTCCAGCTGCCAACTCTGATCTAAATAATAAACAAATTTATAAATATGGAATTAATGGCATCTATTAACAGTAAGACTTTAAACATATTAATTAGGATTATGTCAATATTGAATACACATTATTCTTTGGAGAAAAATGGAATAAAAGATACAAATATTACTAACATTAATTAATTTCTCTAAAGTCCTGAATATGTTTAAACAATTTTGCCTTACTTTTTTGATTTAAGCTATGCTATTCTTTAATTCTATTACACTATAATATAAGCAGCCCTTGATATTTTAGAGAGTGATTATTAGATGGCACTTTAATTTTATATAATTGCAGGAGTTGGCTGCCTTATTATATTATATTTAGTAATTTTGTTAAGGGCAATTACATTATAAACAAGGGTTCGTTTGATTAGATAAGTATTAATTGTTATACCACATGAATCATTATAAGATTAATCTATACTGAATTCTATAAGAAAGATCGATAGAAACCTGTGATTTTATGAGTATTTTAAAATAGTAGTTAATTTTTTACTTATTTTATAATTATATTTCTTTTATAAGATTTAAATACTCTTAAATTATTAATATATTTAATTAAATAAATAAATAACTAAATAAAGGATTCTAATCTAAAATAATTTAATTATTTCAATATAACCAATTATGAATTTCTTTAGCCTGACTTCTTATATTAGCTGTTAATATTAAATCAGAAGGAATTAATACTAAAATTTATCGAAGACAAGAGATCTTCATCTAATATTTGTAAACCCAAAGTAAACTCATAATCAAAATAAATAAAAACAAACTAAATATTTAGACATTCATACCATATGCCAACACCTAAATAAAATATCTGAACAACGTTGTTAATATCTGCAGCAATTTCAGAGTTGTCTAATTAAAACAAATTCAAAAATTCTAGCATAGTGTTTTGAATATCACAATAATAAGACAAAAAGAAATTTTCAAATGGTTTTTGTTAGATAGCTACTAAGTTGTTCTCATTTGTATCATACTTTAGATTGTTTATTTCATAATCATAATCCGAATTTAGATATTTTACTAATGTAGCAGTGTATCCTAACACTCCATTTTTTACAATATCATTAATCGGATCTGTACTATATGATATAAAAAATAATACCTAAAATAAGGCAGATCTTATCTGGCCAAATCGCATGATTTCATATCTTCCCAATCAGTGAACTCGCATATATCAAAATTTAATATATTGTCAAATCTACTTTATTTGTTATTAGCATTAGCATTTTCTAAAATGACTTATGCAACTTCATTTATTAATGGAGAAATATTTTCCTTATATTCAATCATTAATTAAATTGCATATGTTTGGTTAATGAAACTTAAATTATTCTTAGGCACTAATTGTTCGGTTTTAACAATCCCTGCAATAAATCCTAGTGAATCCATATTCAATCTAAATTAACCATATTTTAAAGTAGCTGTCAAAGAAGGTTAGAAATTTTCATTTTTCTACATGTGTATTAAATAACCAGCTAAGAGAAATGCAGTCCATAAAGCAGTAATCAAAAATGTAATAAAAACATTGATTCTATTCAAATAATAAGTTCTTTAGATTCTTGAATATAATGCACTTGTCGATTTATAATTATTTGATGTTTAGTCTTATTGCTTAAGAATTATCTTTTTAAATTTCTTATCTGAAGTTTCAAATACTATATCTCCAAAATTGAATAGCTTCCACACATTTGAAGATTAATCTTCTAAATGTTCTTTGATTTGTATTAATTTATTTATTTAACTAAGGGCTTGAGTTTCATTTAATCTAGAAACTAAAAAGATTATCGATTTAGTAATATGATCTAAGAATAACCAATATCTTAATTAGAATCCAACAAAAAATAAAATTGAAAATAATTCCAAAAGCATAATAACTAAAAACTAACTTTTTACCAGACTTTATTGATATATAGTGTCTTCAGAAATCTTTATAATTAATTTGTTATGTAAATCGATTAATTCCAAAAAGTTTTATCTTACAATCCCTCTCGCAAATAATTCATCATAAGATGGATTTTCATTATTCTTATTGTTGATATACATGTCATACATAGTTTCATAAAGTAACGAATAGAAATCTTATAGTTAATAGAGTTCTTTTTCTATTTTTCCCAACTTAACTTATTTCAGATCAAAAGTAGTAACACCAAGATTTGCAGCAGTTTATGGGACTTCTATTCCAAATGATTGAAGATAAGTTCTTCCATACTCAAGCATACCATCTAAGGTTTCTATATTCCTTTGATATTAAAATTAAGACAATTTAAGGATGTTTAATGTATGTAATTCAGTTCCCCAAAATTAATAGAAAACAGATGAATAATAGTAAATAATATTTTAAGGTTTCACCAAATTGATTACTTATTGAGTTTATTATTGCAGATTGTCTTTAATTAAAAATACATTTAAAATTTCGCATGTTAACATTCCAATTAAGATTAATCCTAAAATTACAGATATCTTTTTTAATGGAGAAATTAGATCTTTATTAAAGTACAATTATTGAACTATTAATATTGATTCTTTGGAAGTAGAATTAGTCGAAGTTCTTGAAGGATTGGAAGCAAAATCGCCAATATTTTCTTTATTCTATTAAGTTAATTTTACCTTATCAAGAATATTTGATCTCTTTTTTACACTTTAGCTGACTGATTCTTACCTCTAATTAGCCAAATCTTGATCATTTTCATCAAAGTCTTATTGCAATTATTGAATGTTCTACAATAAATAATCAAAATACTTACTTGCATGTCTTGTTCAATTTATGAAATATCTTCAAATCTGCATTCTTATTATTGTGGTCTAGCAAATAGAGGTTAAGATTGTTTAAGTATTCTACCTGTGTCGTAAAGATTAGATCTCTCTGAGTTTTTCAGTTGAATCTATAATTTGATATTAGTTTAATCTAAACTTAGATTGTTTCCACTTTAATCAACCAAAGAACTATCTTTATTATTATGCATGATATTATTCATTAATCTTATTTCCTAGATTATTTCCTCTTATTAGTTCAAGTTCTCTGACGTTAATTCAATTTTCATCGAATTTTAGATAGTTTCAATTTCATTTGACTCTTAAATAGAAGATCTAACTGTTTAAGGAGTTTAGTTATGACTTGAAAACTAACCCATGGTTTATTGAGAATAATACAGTTTATTTTCTTTAATGGTGAGCATAAAGTATCCAACGCTGCCTTATTTATACTTCAATATTTTGAATTGTAAACTATAAAATATTCCTAATTGGACTGATTATTTTTAGATGTCCTCAAAAACTATTAATTCTTTTAATGAAGATGCAATTTCTGGATGTAAAAGTACAATAGGAATGTTGTCGATGTTAATTTAATCAAAGACTTATTTTCCAATTTCACTCTTATCATATTGGTCTTGTTAAGTATTGTTAGTGTAATTGGAATATTTTGAATAAGTTTGAGACTTGTAAGATTAAAAGTTTTAATTGAGTTTTTAGGTACCTTAACTTTTTTTCTTAAATTATGATAATATTAACTACATTTGCTATAAGCATTCAGAATGATTTATGGGAAACGTCCAAGTAGATTTTTAATTGTTCATTAAATAATTAGAGGATGAGCATATTTGATTTCTTAATTCTTCAACTTGACTTTGAATGTTTGGAATATAAAATTGAATCAAAGGTTATCTAGCTAAGAAATCTTTAATATTTGTTGAAGAAGACGTGATTTCAGTATTTCTACCAGCTGAGGTAGTTATTGTTTTTGAGTATTAAGTATTTGATCTTATGGCGTCATTGAAAAATTGTTAAGTGATTCCTAAGATTTTTCCATCTATGCCAAAGAGAATTGTCTCACTCTAACATTACTCTTTGGTGAGGATCATATTTAATATGAAATCATCTTTGCCATCGTAAAAATTGAACAAATTAATACTACATGGCTCAATGAAACCAGCTGGATTTTAAAAGAAGGACGATTCTCCATGAATCATTAATTTGGAATATCCATTTTACATGTAATTATCCATCAATTATTCATGAACTGTTGATAAATAAGTTGGCATAAGTTAAGAACAATGCTTTATCAACTTACAACCTTCTTCTGGTTCATTCAGAAACTTAGCCATTTGTTTATAATTCACATCTATCAATTCACCTCTTTTTGATACAAAACTGGATTTCAAAATGATCAATCTATCTAATAAATTTGTATAAAATGTTTACCTTATACAAGTTGAATATTGTCTAATGATTCATCTTACTTAAATCTCTCACTCTTTAATAACTCATCAATAGTTTTCTCAATCTAAAAGGCTTGAAATTAATTAGTATAAATTCCACAGTAATAAATTTAAATTATTCTTAAACTAATTATGTCAGTTCCTTGTTAGTTTTTTAATTTATTATAAACCAAATCAAATCTGCTTTCTATTTCGGATCTACATCTCAACATCTTTTTGGCAGTTTTCAATGATTCAGATAAACATTAATCAATGTGTTGATATCCATTAATCAGTTTATTCCAAAAATTGATCTTCGATTAAATTGTGTCTATCAAGCATGGAAATAATGCTTAAGCAGAGTGAGATGTATTATAAACAGTTTAGACATCCAAAGAGTTCTAATGTTCATTAGTATTCTTAATAGATGTTTTATTTTAAGCCTCTTTTTAGAACTACTTGCTTCTTTTGTTAAGTTCCTCAGCCAAATTATGTTACCAACATCTATAATATAAGTCATTAGGATTCAATAGCAATAGTCTTATTAAGGCTTTTAATGGAGCATGATTGCTTACATAATCACAAAATAAAGAAACTATATGATTATTCATTTAATTTTCTTTATTTGCCATTCTTCTAAATATACACTCTACAAATTAAGACGGATACTGACACTTTTTGCAATTATGGATTTTCTCAATTATTTTCAAAACTATTTTGGACTGCGTCTTAGTTTCTAACTTGTTTGCCTCTTCAATTTTCTTAAGTTAAATTTATAGTTTACTTAAAGAGTGATTAAATTGCCTTAATTTTTCAATGTGACATAGTAATTTTCTATTATATCTATCAACTAAAAAAAGGCTGCCCATATCAATGTTAGAACTATTAGATATTCAAATACTGACAATTTAATTAAAAGTGAAACTGAAGATGTGATTGATACAATATCAATTAGTGCATAATGTTTTGCATTGATCTTATTTATTGTTTGCATAATCGTTAGTAGGTATTTAATCAAAATTAAAGCAAATCTTAGCTCTTACAAAATCTCAATACTCTTAAGTACTATGCATGTGAACAAGCAAATTTCTCTTATAAAATTGTTTAAAAACGAGTAATTCAACATCAAGATATGATTATCACCCATCAGTGAATCAGCTCTCCCAAAATAAATGTGTAGAGAATTGATTGCTAATGCTATTACCAAATTAAGGATGCAAATAATAATTAATACAATTTAAGTGCTAGTATCACAAAATTGACTTGATTTGCATACTGATTCTGAAGAAATAAAATACAATGATGAATAGGAAATGGGAATATAAAATATTAGTGTGTAATGCAATAAGAATTAGTGTAAAATGGTGTGTATGATGACTGAAATAGATTTGGATATCCTGAAATAAATGTAAACCAGAATTAGGATTATATGCAAGGCAAAAAATCCAATAATTATCAGAATCAATTGATCATCAGTTACAGCATTAATTACAAAGCTGTATGATGCTAATTAACTTAGTATTCTAATATTCAAATATTATAATACTTCATCTCAGAGTGAGATTCCTAATCTATGTTATTTATGATGTCCAGTTCTTAAGCTTTGTTCAATATCGTAAAAATAATCATTAGCCCTTTCATGGACTCTTAAGAAACCAAAGGATGCATCAAAAAGTAAATTTCTTTAAAAAATTTTTCAGTGTTTAAATTTCTCATTAATTATTTTAAATATTTTGATCAAAGACTAATTTATTATAAATATGAGATTGAGTAAATAAAGAATTAAAGGAATAGTTAATATATTTGTCAAATAAAAATTAATGAGTCACCTTAATTTTCTAAACTGAAAAAACTAAAGAAGGAATCTCCCATCTCAATTATTTCAGTAGGTTCAAATCGACAAACAATGTGTCTATTTTCATTTGTGATTCTTAAACATTATTATAATGGCATAAATTAAAATGTTAAAGTATCCCCTTCACTGAATGTAAAATTCCCTTTTCTTAATAGCTTGTATTTGTTCTCATTCCATTCTTTCCTTTTTATTTCACCTAACTTATTTATTATAAAATCAATTGAATAATGACATAATGTGGAACAAATTCCAATCAATAAATTGCCTTTTAAAGTCTGAATTCTCATTCTCCAAATGATTCCTTAAACCGCTTGAGTTTTTATTTTGTGATTAATATAAAAATGAAGAAAATCATTTTTTTATTTTTGGAGGTTAAATGATGGACGAATTAATTTTGCCTCGATGGCTTAATTACCTGTAAATTGATAGTTTTGTGTGAACATAGTTTTAAATGAAAATTGATGCATAGTATCAAAGGAATCTCCTTTTAACATTTTACATATTTTTTATTCCAATAATTAATTCTTTTGGTTTAGCTCTTCTATCTTTTTGGATAATTGTGCTATTTGATTGTCTTTGTTAGTAAATTATGATTGTACACAATCCTAGAATAAGGATAATAAATTACATCAATAGAATGAAGTTGAAATAGTTTTCTTGACATTTTATTGAAACACTTAGAACATTCGATACTTACTTATTCACATTAATTTTCATGTTATTCTAATTCATTTTACAATTGTTACAGTCCACATCCAGAACAATTTATTCTTCGATAAGGACATTACAATATATGCTTTTAAAACTATTCATATCCTGGCTTCGTTGTGCATTCTTCATATATACAACTTAACTATATGGAGTCTAATAGATTGTGTATTATTGGTATCGATGTTTTTTTAAATGGTCTCTTGCATTTTGGGCAATTTGGCAAAGTAGTTTCAACATGAATCTATTAAGGCATTTCAGAAAAAGAACTAGATTAAGAACTATATTGTGATCCAGATCCTGAATCTGGAGCAACAATTAAAGATTAGGAATAAAGCGATTCTTGTAAGACAACATCTCCTGCTTGATCCTGAATCCATTTGTTGATACAAACTTCACAGTATGATTAGAAGCATTTATCTTATCCACAAGCAATTGGTTTCCATAGAATATTTAAACAAATAGGACAAATTAAATGGTCAACTTCTATCTTTGATTGGTATAGTAAATGTTTAGGAATGCCACTATCTTTTAAGAGTTCCAAGGGATTTAATAAATTACTAGACTCTGTTTACATGATAAATTAATATATATATTATTATTATATAATCATAATTAACTCCGAAATAATTCTGAGTATCTGACAGCCTTTTTAGACTCTAATTGATTCATCTTTCTTTTGATATTTGCTAACTCTACCAAAGAGATTACACTTTTCGTAGCCTATCCTTTAGTACTTAAGTATTGGGTTGATCCAGCAAGACCTTTGAATGTTTCCCTGAATTAGCAATTTGAAGGAGATTTTTCATGTTTGGATGGCAATTATTCAGAAGTATGTCTTCTTGATTTTAGTTATTTTTAAGCAGTTTCCTATTCTTTTTAATTATCATCCATAATCACTTTGATTGCCTTTTCAAAATATGTAAAAAAATACATTTAAATTGGTTTGAATCATATTCCTAATAATTTGGTCTTCATTTATTTTGGGTTTTTCTTCTTCCTTCTATCCAGATATTTTTTAATACAATTTCATTAGAACAGATTCTTCCTCTAAATGTTACAATTTCTTTTTTGTTTATTTTAAACCTAAAGTATTGCAATGCTTGATGAGTATCTTTCTAAATGGAGTTTTACTCTTAGGTTTAGGTTTGAGAGATTATTCTATTATTTACTACTATTATCTCTTCTTCTTTAATCTTTCTTGAGCCTCCAAGTATCCAGAAATTAATTAAAATTCAGTCTTTATTTCATTATTCAATTGCTTCAAAGAATCAGTTTCTTTAGGTTCAGCTATTGCATTCTTACTAAATTATCTTTTAAACAACAATATTGCTCTACCTAATTCGCAATCCTATTATTATCTTTCATTTTCATTGAGTTCATCTTTACAAGTGCGTTCAATATCAGCAAGTGAATAGAAGGCTTATTCTTTTTTCAATTAGTTGACAATGACTCCTGCTAATTCGGAGTCCAATTTAGGATAATCTGATTATTCTGTTCTACAATATTAGGTAAAATCTGTTGGTCTGGTTCTTCTTGAAAAGGATGAGATAGAGTTTTATTTAATCATTTTTGATTCACTATCCGAAGTTACTAATTTATGTTAATCAAAACCATCTTAGGTAGTGAACGATTAATAATTTTTAGAGAACTATTATTAGGTAAGTTCTCTTTCTGTTCGACTACCTTTGGGTACATTGTATAATAGATATGGCGAGGGAGGTTTAACAGGAATGGGATTTAATTTGAAATATTATTATTTGTTTAGTTGTTCGATTCGTAATTTGAGATAGAATTTTTCATTTAGGGCTTGTTAATAATCATCTTTAACTTAGGATGTGATTTCCTTGATTTCAGGATTAGAGTCATCAGATAAACAAGTAAATATGATGTGTCTAATTTCACATTCTGCCAAAATATGATCAATATATTTTTAAATATCTTAGGCTCTACTGAAGATGAGGATTCTCAGTTGATGTTCATCTTCTAATCTCAAGACTTCAGTACAAAACCATTATGCTAAATGAATGCATTCCTTCATTTTCGAATATTCCGAGAGATATTCATAGCAAAGAGATTAAAGGTATAATATCATTGTTAATTTCATGATGTATGGTTCAACTGGTCTTAAATCTGAATCATCAATAACATTTGGAGTATTTCTTTTTTTTAAGATTAAGAAAATGAGTTAGTGTAAATACGAATATGCAATTTCATATTATTTTATTGATTTTTTGAATTCACATATTTAAAAATAGAATTACCCAAAATTTTAGTAATGATCGACAATTATTTTGATCAATTCAATATTATTTGTGTTTTTTATTTCTTTAATTTGTAAGAACTTCTCTATTTTATGTATCATCTTTAAACTATTGGGTATCTCATTGGTGATTTTAAACATTCTAGCGTATAAAATAAGTTATTTCATTAACAAAGCCCAACACTCGCTTAAATAGAACTTAACTATTCATATTCATAGCTTATACTTTTAGTTTTCTCCTTAAGTTTGCCTAGATGGGCAGCCTTTATTAAACTTCCAGGTATACAAATCGTCTATCTAATTCTTTGTCTCAATCTATTCAATCCTATTTTTTATTCAATCTAGGCGGAACTTAATTCTTCGTAATGTTCAGTTCCTCTCTCATTTTTTAGCATTCTTTGGATGTTGATGTATATTATAGCTGTGTACAAATTGCATCGATCAAGTAACAAATCCACCTTTGATATGTTATCTCCATGAATATATTCGTTTAACAAATTTTATGCTGCTCTTATTAGTCTTCTACTGATTTGGATATTAAGTGTACTCATTTCATTATGAGAGTAACTCATGAAATGTTTGTCCAGCATTAGAATTACTTTTCGATTCCCATTCTTTTATGTATAATTTATAATACCTTTTTTAATAAACCAGAAGCATCATTCAGTATATTTTCAATTGGGTATTTCTTCATAACTGGTATTTCAGATTCCATTATTAAATAATTATAATATATTTATTATTCCATTTCAAATTAAGATATTTCCTGAGATAATTTGGATAGAGTATTACTCTGATCAATTTAGATTGACTGATTTACTTTTAATATGAATATCATTCTAAACTTATTTTGGCCATTTTCAATGTATTTTCATAAGATTTAGCACCTCCTATGAATCCACTTGCATGAACAAATACAATGTCGTTAATACCAGATATTGCTCTCAATTACTCAATGTCTTTCACTCCTCTCCATTCACTTTTCAAAGATTTTCTATTTTCAAAACTATCCTCGTTAGCTGAAACAGCTTGCACTCTCCATCCTTCATTTCTATCAGGATATAAAACAAACTTAATTAATCCTACAGTTCCTCTTTCTTGTTCTATGTCGAAGACATGACTTTTCCAGGGCAAAGCCAATGGCAATTTTATGATTTAACCTGATTAATCCTATTCGAATCTGGAATCAAAGGCTTAAACAACATAACATCTGCCAGGGTACCATCCTCTATGAAAAATCAAATTAATTCTTACAAATAGATTGACTTCACTTATGAAATAAGTTCAGTAGTAACAAATTCAACAGCTTAATGAAATTTAGCATTTTCATCTTGATTTTTTTCACACCAAATAGGATTAAATCTATTGATGACAGCTGACAAATGAGTATTGATTTAGTACTTTAACTGTTCTTAATTTGGATATTGATTGATTCCATTATCGATGGCATCAATACTTTAAATGAAATTCTTATATAACTTTATATAGATTAAGTTGAGAGTCTTTTCATCAACTTTTTCCTTAAATTATTAATGATAAATAATTTACAATCTCAATGGTCGTTTCGACTGTGGCATTGATATGAGCAATTACATTTTGTATGATCTCTAATCCAAAATGCTTGTATATCAAACCAGCACTGCTTAAACGAATATTAAAATCCTTCGAAAATGACTATTAGAACTCCTTTTAATGATGGTCATAACGATGAGTTTATGGGTCGTAAACTCCTCCCACATCTACCAAAATGTCCTACTAAGCCCAAACTTCTGGATCTCTTGATCTGGTTATTATTCCATTCTTAAATTCATTGGTATATTTGGTCAGCATGGCGCATGCTAGAACTTCATCAACATGAAAAGCACCATTGTGAGTACCAATTTTCTTAAACACTTGTTGCATTTTTAATAATTATAATTATAATTTATATATATATGATTTACTTGTTGGATTGTTTCAGCATTTCTCAATAATGCTAATACTCCTTTTATTATATATATTTTCTTTAAGCTTCATAATTACTAAATAGTTCAGGTGACATCCATGTGTTTATGAGGGCTAATTATGATGCTACATTAGTTATAACAAGTATTATTATAGTTTAACATATTCATTTCTTTTATTAAGGTTTATGTAGAAATAAATATAATTCTACAAATCTAGTGTGTTTCACTTTTACTGTCCTACTCTTATACTCCTATCAAATTCAATTGGTACAATCACTATTCATGAAGAATAAATTAAATCTTAATATATCTACCTAAAATCCTAGTGAATTTAGGAATTTCAATATTTTTGAAGAAAAACAAAAAATTTATTCTAATAATTTTTCTCATATTTATTATTAATGTATCTAATTTTCTGAGAAGTTAATATAATATAAAACCTTTTGCAATAAGGATGTATAAATTGTTAATAACAATTATTTCCGATCATTTTTAAAATTTATACAACATTTGGTTCTTCTTAATTACTAATTAGATCGAGGCATAAAATTGATATTTATTGAAATTACATACTTGCTACTAAAGACTTTGAAATCTAAGCGATTCTATGAGGTAAAGAAAAAAGATGGCCATTTCAATTTAGAGTATCATTGAAAATTAGTTTTATTCATGAGTTAGAAACACAATATTTAATTGGGAGACTAGATTTATAACCCCGCTTATTAAATTGTTTTGTTAACAGTTGATTCATTGTATTTATTAATATTTATTTGAGAATTTGGAGGTTAGGTAAAGAGAAAAAACTCCATTAATTATCAATTAAAATGAAGTGTTAGAGACAATAAAAATATTGAAGATTATGATATATTTAATTTGACTTATGTAGCTTGCAAATCATTGATTAGAATGAATTTTTATATTATTTTATAGTTATATAAGAAATTTGATGTCCACTCAAATTCCATAGCTCATGATTACAGAATAACCTATGGATGAATACTAGGATTTTATTAGTTATTCACTCTCTGATGTTTGTTTTTCTGCCAGTAAGTTCAAGAATAAAGGTAATAACGTGAGTGAGAATTCGATTAATTAAGACTACTAAGAGCATCTTAATTCAACTCCGCTATCTCCAAACAACTATACTTTAACTAAACCTACCAATGAATCCTCGGATCAAAAATAAACTACACAGGGTTAACAACGTAATAGTGTAAGTTCAACCTAAGAAAAAGTATATAAAGACTTTTTTCAGTACTTTTTAATTCAAAAATTTGTTCATAGGATATCATTCAAAAAGAAATTGAATTCTATGTTTGATAAGTATCATTTCGATGTGATTAACGATCTAGGAGCAACCTTTAATATAAATTTATTTAGAGAAAATACAATAAAAATGCGACCAATCATAGTCAAATAGGTTTAGGAGATAGAAAATAAATGCTAGCTAAAGATTAATAAACTTCAATCCTTGCTATTTTAAAAATGGAACTATTGTCTCAACAAAATTCCATTAATTTATCCAGAATCCAAATTGAAAATGCTTTGGGATGCAATTGTTATGTTAGCAAGGTTTTATTTCATCTATGTCATTCCGATGGATTTGGCGTGGGAAATGCAATCATTTATGTTTGATATCTTGATTATTCCCACTTCATTAATGCTGACTTTATTGATAATAGATTTCATATTAAGTTTTAATAATGCCTATTATGAGTTCGGATCTATAGTAACTGATCGAAAGAAAATTGCTTAGTATGTCTTAACAAAAAGCTACGGTCTCGATATATTGTCAGTATTGATTCTGATAACATTTTTGATTATTTCAGTTGTTCAATCGCAGTATGTGAGGATAACTGAAAATTGGTATCATTTACTACTACTATTGTTTCTAATTTAATATAAGAATATATCTAAATTATCAGAATAAGTTGAAGAAGCTTTGAATTTATCAAAATAAGTGAGTTCATTATTGGAATTAGGGAAATTAATATTTTTACTATTCTTCGTTCTACACATATTCTCCTGCCTTTGGTTTTGGGTTGGAAGCTATTCATATAGAAATGATTACAAGACTTGGCTAAACTTGAAAAATTTAGAAGAAGCTGATTGGAATATCTAATATTTATACTCATTCTACTTTTCGACTGTTACTATGTTTACTGTTGGATATGGTGACATTACTCCACAAAGCACTTTCGAGACTGTACTTTGCATAATGTTTATGATGATTTGTAGTATTCAATTATCATACAGTGTCAGTACTGTAGGTGCCATTATTGATAAAATTTCATTCTATTCAAAAGAGAAAAGGAAGAAGGTTTAAACAATAAACACTTACATGTAGCACAAGAAGATAAGTTATGAATTACAATTTAAAATTAGAGAATATCTCAATTATTATTGGTAATGTAATCAACAAGAAGAAACTGAGGAGGAAAAGAACATCATTAATTAACTATCAGAAAATTTAAGAGAGAGCTTATAATTTGAAGCTAATTCAATGATTTTGAATACTTGTCCATTGTTTAAAAATCATTTTAGCGACTAATTAAAAAAGAAATTGGTGAAAAAGATAAAATCAATAGTTGTTTAGCCAGAAAACATAATTGATTTTGATCATTTGTTCCCAAGTTAAAAAATGAATTAATTTATATGTTTTGTAGAGGAAGGGTAAATACAGATATTTATAGAAAATGAATTGTCGTAGAATCATGTTTCATATAATTCAATATCGATAGTTAATACTGTTTCCAAAGGAAGTAGTCTTGGTTTGATGTCATTCATTACAGGAATCAAAGCAAGAGAAAGATTTAAAAGCATAGGCTTTTCAAAATTATTATTATTGTCTAGAGAAGATTTTCTTAAAATTATCCCAGAATTTCCAGAAGACTATGAAGTTTTCAGAGAAATGCATGATGATTTGATTTATAATTCAGATTCTGAATTTCTTAAATTAGCTTGTTTTTCTTGTAAAAGTGTTTCTCATAAAGTTATTGATTGTCCTTTGGTTCATTTTATACCTGATAAGGAATATTTAGTCAAAAAACATCAATTTTCAAAAGAGTAAAAACGAAATGAAACTTTTAAGTTTAAATTCAAGAGAAATTAAAAAAGACAACATGGTTATTTTTCGGCTTATAATGATTTAGATTTAATATAAGAAACTAGCGATTTATTTTAAGCTGATAATTATAAGCAATGTCTATTTTATGAGGAACTTGATGATGAAGTTGAAAAGTTAAAAGTTCAATCAATAAATATTCCAAAACCCTCTAATTATATGCAATAGGACTTGATTAAAGAAGAACCTGAAGAAGATGTTTAGGTTGCCATGAACTTTTTGAATCAAAGAAAAAGTCAAATTAACAAAATTACTAAAAAATCAATATCCTTGTTGGTGGATGAAGATCTCGTGCCTTTATAGCAATTTAAAGGAATCAATAAATTCAAAAGAGCTGTAGAAGTTGTAAAAAGTCTAAATAAAATTACTAATCGAAAAAGTTTTAAGGCTTAGACAAAAAATATATTGGCCTCTTTAAATAGTGAAAATTACAAGGATTCAGAATAGAAACAATTATTAATTGGGATTTAAAAGAGATAAAAATATATTGAAGATCATAACATAGAATGGATGGAGAAGGATATTTAGGAAATGGAATTCTTGAAGATGAAGTTGTAGATGTTGATTAAACTAAACACTCAGAAAATTGAAAAATTTGATTAGATTGAAACTGTAAAATAATATAAATTTTATAATATACACAACAATGTGGATCAGATATTGACAATTTATAATGAATTTTATAAGGTCAAATTGTAGGAGCAAAAGAACATTCCTTAAGTATTTAAATAATTTGTCAGATATTTAATGTATCCCTATTCATTTATTCATAAATACAAATTTAAATCCAACAATTTTAACGTGAGAGAAATTAAATAAGAGGAAACTAATTAAATAAAAAAGAATAATAAATTTTCAAAGTTATTAACTTTGCATAAATAGAGTAAAAACTTGAGAAAGAAATTAAATGTGAAAAAAGCTTAAATATAACCACTTTGATTAAATAAATAATAACAAACATCATTATTATATTTCTTGCAATTATTCTCTATAAAATAAAGAGTCGGGATGATTTTTTGGAAGTGTTCTATCTAAGATTTGAATACATTTTGTCAGGCATTATTAAGCTGATTAAATGTTTCCAATTTATTTTAATAAGATACCAAGATTTCCATATGTTGTAGCAACAAGTGGATGATCATCTCCTGATTGAGATTACTTTAAGATAGCTAATGCGTCTGCAAAGAATTTCTAGCTTTTATCATATTCTTCTAGATGCTTACAAGAATTTCCTATATTATTCAATGTTAAAGCAATTTCAACATGATTTTCTCCTAACTTACTCTTTTTAATAACCAATGCTTTTTCATATTGGGATTTTGCTTAATGAAAATCTTCCATCTCAAAAAATACATTCCCTAACACTTCGATTGTTGAAGCCACTTCCAAATTTCCAGAGCCTTAAAGTTTTTCTCTAATAGCTAATGCTTCCTCAATGTTTTTCTTTGCTTTCCCTAGAGACCCTTTCAATCTCTATATTTCTCCTAACATAGTTAATCCTTAGGCTTTCAATAACAAAGCAGAATTTTACAGTTATTAGTTTTAATTGTTGTAACTTAACATACTTTGTTATAGATTTTAATTTCCAGATGCATGTCCTAAAATAACATTCATAAAAAACCTTCAGTGATTCTGAGTCCTTTTTTAACTCTTTTGAGTGCATGCTTATAATCACCCAACAAGGAGTGAACTTTTCCTAAGTTGATGCTCATTTTGGCAAATTCTAGACTATCAGCTCCTTTTTCTTGTTCAGTAATTCTACATGCTTCTTCTAGAAATGAACGAGCCCTGGCTAGATTTCCTTGTAATCTATACCCATTGGCTAGATTTTCCAATAGAAGAGCACCTTCATAACTGTCATCTCCATTATGTCTAAATAAATAGAATAATAAATTACGCTTTTCTGATACAATCCAGAGCTCTTTCGTAATTATCTAATGCTTCATTCAATTTGCTTTGTTCTCTTAATTAATGACCTATTTCATTGTATAGAATACTAGCCTTCATAAAATAATCTTGAGCACTAGTCAAATTATTGATATCAATAAATCCATTAGCTATATCAAATAGAACTTCTGCAGCATGGAGATCATCCTTAGCATTTTCGTAAGTAACTAAGATTTCTTCCATTTTTTCTAGCCACTTTTCCCACTCGAATAGATCATAATAGGCTACAGCAATCAATTAATAAACTTTAGTAGATTCGATTCCAGCATACTTCTTTTTATATTTCATGCTTTCAACAAGATTGTCCTCATTAAGGGGCATCTCAGACAGATATGACTTAGTAAACAAAGATAATTCAGCAGGAGTTAAACGACTAGATTCATCGCCTACTAACATGAGTTTTAAGACATCATGATAATCATTACTACTACCTCTACTGCCAGCTCTTTGATTATTAAGTTTTTTCACTACATTCCTTAATTCAGAACTTTCAAAATTAACTTCCAATTAATCCATCATCAAAATGTTTAAGCCTAATTGATAAACATCAGCTAAGAATGGATTATATCTTCCAACAGTCTGTGCTCCACTTGCATCTACATACTTTTAGACTTCCGGAGGTAAATAATCAGGTACACCTCTGATTGTATTCAATAATTCTTCACTCTCCTATTAGATATTGATTCCCAAATTATTGAGTGATAATTGGTTATGTAGAGTTTAAGCTTTTTTAACAAATTTTGCCTCTTCAAAGCCTCCAATTTTATAGGTTTTGGCTTGAGAACAATACCAAATATTATGAGGACGTAGGTCTCGATGAGTGATATTTAATTGTTCTAATTATCCCAGAGCCTATGCCAATTCTCCAAATACGTGTCTTATTTCATCAGTTGTCCATTACCAATTATGGAACTTACGAAAAGATATTATTTCATGTAATGTTGAATCGCAATATTCCATTAATAGAATGATCGATCCTTTAGAGTATTCTTTATCTTCATTTTCTAAAATGTAACAATCATGTAAGGATATCAAATTCTTGGATTTATTTCCGATTAATTGCATGATATAGATTTAATATAGAGCCTATTTGAATTCGTAATCTTCATAATCATTAAAATTGATCACTCTCAATGTGTATTTGTTACCTGTTTTCTTGTCGATTACTCTCAATAAGGATGTTTCAAAACAATTAGGATCAATGATCACAGACTACGTTATTATTAACAATCACTTTACTTCATCTATGTACCAATCCAACTCATCTTTGTAAGAATAGTCATGACAAACCACTCGTACTGATACAACAACAGAATCATTAGTGGCTAAATGACTATATGGTTTAAGATTCAAAATGAAGTCCTGTTGTCTCTCATTTGAAAAGATATCTATAGATCAATCTCGCTTATACCTTTCTTCTCATTTTCACCACTTGATATTAGTACTTAATGAAATCGTTATGATTCAGGTTTCAGTTTTTATTATAATCTTACTGGAATAGCTTAGGCAAATGCCTATTCATTGGCATCTCTATTGATTGGCTGATTTCCACAACATTGATTCCCCATTTTGATTTTTATTACGTTAAAATATTATATTCAATTCTTACATATAATTATATATATTTAAATTTCAAATTATGGAACCAGAAAGATCAAAGGAGATTCTCAGTACCTTATTAGCTAAATAAATCGATATGAATGAGTAACTCTAAAATGAAAATGATGAATTAAATACTAATTTGAAGTACTTTTTAATCTCAATCTATTTAGGCGATTGCTAAATCTCCTAAATTAAAAAGATAGTCAATTGGAATAAATCAAGGACAGAATTATTCAAGTAGATTAAACAGAGAATTCATATTAAACTACAATCTCTCATCAAACACAACAAATAAAATAAATGTAATCTGAAAATTAAGAATTACAGCTTCAAATCCAATAGTAATCAGAAATTAGATCAAAAATGGAATAGGAATTGACTAAAATTATTGAATCTTTTGAGAGGATGTAAAAAATTAACCAGCAATAATAAGAAGAAATCAATTTGTTATAAGAAAGAAATCAACAATTAGAAGAGACTTAAATTACAAATTAAATTTAAATTGAACAAAGTTAAAAGCAAATTAAACTGCTTGTCAGTTCCAATGAAGATTATGAACAGTAAACAGATATTCTTTTGAAACAAACCAATGAACTCAAATAAATATAGATCAAATTGCTTTACAACTTAGATGCAATCCAAAAAGAAAAGGATGAAATGACAAATCAATTTGATGAAAAACTCGTTCAATTCAAATCTTGTTTCCAAAATTCTGCTGAAAATACCAAAGATTTAACAAATCAAGTAAATGATTTGAATAATCAAATCCAAATCCTATAAAAATAAGTAATTTCCTCATAATTATCATTAGAACTAATAATTAGTTGAATAAATGGATAATTATTAGACTCTCTCCATGAAATTAGAATCAGAAAGAGATAAATATTATAAAGACCTAGAAATTACTATTGAAAATAATAAGAGATTATAAAATAGCAATTCAAGTCTAGAGCATCAATTAAGTTAGATATCATAAGATCAAGAAACATCTATTAAAAAGGTATTTATGTGATTTAAAATTTAGATGAAATATATGATTGAATAAATTGACTAACTCGAATTAGCCAATGACAGCTAATTGAAATAGAATAATGAACTTAAGTAGTAAATCAAAAAACTTCAATTCCAATAAGATTAGGTACTTAAAGAAAAGGAAGTCATTTATGAATAATTTGAATAAATCTAGAAAAATGCTCAATATGATCATGAAGGACACAGAGATAAATATATCAAATTAGATAGATCTTATAAAGAATTGCATTCCTAATATGACGAATTAGTAAATAAAGTAATTATATTATTTAATTTTATAGTATAAAATTTAAAATTAAAGTTATGAGGAATAATAAAATCAAATTTAATTGAATATCAAGGAAATCAATGAGCTTAAACATAATTTAAGAATAATTCAAGAATCTGAGAGAAAATATTCCTATAATGCTGAAGTGGTAAGTAAGGAGAAGTTTATGATTACTTAAAAATTGGAGGAATCCTTCTAAATCATCAAGGACTTAAGGGATTAATGCTAAATTCTTACTGAAAAATTATAGAAAACAGAAATGTTTAATAAGTAATTGCTCTTGGAAAATGAACAATAATAAAAACAAGTAAAATAACATAAATATTCTTAAAGATTAAAGCACAAGAAAGTAAAATTGAGGAACATGAAGTTCATATAGAACTACTATTGGTTTAAATAAATCACAAATAATCCTAATAAGCTGAAATTGATAGACAGTAAGCTTTGAAATAATCAACCACAAAGAAGAGTTAATCAGTCAACAAGGAAAACAATAGTGAATTAATGAGATTAAAGAAATAAAATACAGAATTAACAAAAGAGGCCATTTCACTAAATGAATAGATCTTGGAACTTAAAGTAATTGATTATCTATATTTAAAAGAATGTCATAACTAAATTGAATGATCAATTGGCGTAATAAAGTAAAGTTAAAGTAGGCTTAGAATCTAGAATTTAAAGTTTGATTAAGGTGGTTGAAGAATTTTAATAAAAATAAATCTAGAAGTAACAGGATAGTTTGACGAAGGAACAATTTCAAAATTAAATGGAGCAAATCAAAAAAAACTTTTATATTTAAATTTAATAATTAACAAGGGAAAATGAAGAACTCAAAAAATTGTTGTAAACTTAAGCAAATCAAACATTTAATTCTACTGAGGAAGTGTCTTCACTACAAGATACAGTTGCAGATTTGAATAGAGAGAAGGTGAACTTAATCAGAGAGTTGAATTAAGAACATGAGGCAAAAATTAAATCTGAAGCTGAAAGAGAGAAATTGAAATAATAAATTGAATAATATCAACTTGAAATTGAAAACTGCCAAAATCAATTAGATCTCTATGTTAAAGTATTAAAACAAATGGATGAAAAACTAAAATCGTAGTGATAGAACATTTTTTGAATTTGAATATTTCTCCTTCATCAATATTATTAAATCCACAATTCCGTTCTCAATATTTAATCATAATGATAATTGCAGCAAAAATAAAACTATTCTCATTTTTTTTATTGATTATTTGTAACATGATTCAAGTAATAAATTCTTTAATTTAATGCTGTTCTTTGAAATTTGCTATCATTAGAACATAACATTTATAGAAAGTGATGGCAGTATAAATATTATAGAAGTGCAAGAATTTTATATTGATGTAACTATAAATTCAATCTTAATTTACTGATAAAATATTTCTTCATTAATTTATTTGTTTTCAATTTGGAGACATTTTCTCATTATGAAAAAGTTGACATATTAGTGTAGAAGCTTTCACTACTTGCTGAATTTTGATGAAAACTACTTAAATTGGCAAATTTAAGGATTAACCTATTTCTTATATTTGGCATAGCTTTTCAACTTAGGTGGTGAATTCAAACCTCAATCTGATATTATGTATAAAATATTTTAATAATAGCACAATATATTCAATGATAAGAGGAACATTCATTTTTAATATAATTGATGAGAAATACTTCACAATAATTCAGATTCTCTTTTTAATTTTCAATGTAATTCTCATAATCAGTTTATGTGCAAATGTTATACTCAACTACATATAGAATTCAAAGAAATGGAAACTACTAATAATCATCATCAATCTGGTTATTAATGTGTATCCTAATGTATTTTTCATCCCAATCATCTGGTTAAATATTAAATTATGTTTTACATAATCTGTAATGCATTTTGCAATAGCCTTAATAAACTTATTGATTTCTATATTTTTGACTATTTTGGTTGTATTTTTTCAGAGAGGAGATGCACTCCATTAATATGAAGATGTTAATAATAATATAATTTTGGTAAGAATTCTAGTGAAGCTTGCTGAATTTATTACTATTTATTTTTCATTCTTGAACGATACCTTAACCTTTACTTTCTAACTATTGATATATCTGTCTAATATATCACTAAATGCATTTAAATTCACTGACCAATCTGATGGAAGAGTAAGATAGAATTTATTATTTTTGGTGTTTAGTATAACTCTTTAAGCAAACCTCACTCTGATGGATTACTTGATAATATCAACAGTGGTTTAGTATTTTTACTCTTCATTTTTGAACATAAAGACTCAACAAGTTTTAATAGAAGGGGATTCAATATTATTGTGTTAATTAGCTGGTAGAATCTATAAAAATTGTTTAGTTGACAAACAAGCCAGAATACAATTGTAAATATTTAAGAACAACCATAAATGTGTGAAATGCAAGGCTTTTTATGACATAATCGAATGTATTCTCAAGAGAAAAGCAAAAAATGAAAGAGATAAGTTAATTTATGCTAACTTTGTATAAAAGAAATGGCCATTACGTGCATTAGTAGAGTTGCATAAAGAGTAGAATGAAGACTTTTATTATTAATCAGCATTGTTGACTTTTTAAAAATTAAATATTTCTAAAATTGAAATTGCTAGTTATATTTCCACTTCCTATTAATCATAAAAAGTATGTCAATTGGTAATTGATCAATTGTAAAAAGTTATGGAGAATCTTATAAAATTTTGGAATTAAACAGTTATGAATTAATTTGATTTGATGTAGTTTTATCAGGCATCTCGAAACCTAGGATTAGAAATCAAATAAATGAAATTGTTATTCGAAAAAATATATAATATAAATAGTCATAAGTTAAGGTGTAGTTCACAATTAGATGTGATTAGTTTAAGATTGCAACAAGTATATTATTGTGTAGTAAATGTTGATCTATTTAAAGTATTTCAATAAATGTAATTAGGCTTAATAAATGGAGGAGAAGATTAATGAAGTTTTTAGATTTGAAAAGTATCAATAATTCTTGACAATCGATAGCAATTAATTAGTAATGAGTATAAATGTTATTTACATTAGACAGATCACTATTAATAAGAACTTCTCTAATTTATAACGTAAACAAATTGATCAAACCAAATTATGAATAAATGAGTAAATTCCTTGAAACTTCCATTGAAGAAATATCCTTCATTAAATCAAGTTTAGATTTGATGCCTTCTTATTTGGCCACAATCCATGATTAATTGACTGAAACCTTTATATATAAAGGACAATCTAATCTATCTCAATAAGGTTAATCAACGTTCTGTCAGAATCCAAAAGGATACATAGTTCCCTGTTACATTCATATAATGCCCATTTAAGCTGAAAATGACTACTTCATCAATGCAATTCTAACAAAAGAGTAAAATTACAATGAGTCAATAATATTTGGGATGAATGGAAAGTTGTATGGAATGACTTAGACTTATTTTGAGTTTACACTTTAGAGTTTGATTTTTGAAAATTTTTCTAAAAGAATAACAATTAATGAGATTATTGAAAAGGGAGCGTTAATCTAATATTATATAGATAACATAATTGATTAGATATATAATCTAAAATAGAATATTGAAAGGCATCAAAATTATACACTTAATGACTTGATATCATGTTGGTAGTATCCTGAAAATCACTTTAACTGTGTAATAAGTGCCAATTAAATAATAATGAGGTAGTAATACTCATCTAATCATGCTTTATCTTTTTCAAACTTTATCTCTTAAAAAACCTATTTGCAAACTTCAAAACCTAGCACAGTCTAAATCTCAGAATTTGATGAATCACTTCAACATAGCAAAGAACTCAATTTTGAGGGTTGTGAATGGTAGATATTGAATAATAATTATAACAATTCTATCAGATAAATGTTGGATCAATTAGGTGAAAGTCAAAAAACAAATAGAGGTAGAATTTAATTAATTTATTCATTGTCCTTTCGAAAAATATAAATTGGTAAGAGAACATTAGGATATTTCTTATTAGAAATTAAAGATTTTAAATAGGATTACACTTAAAAAATTACTCTTGACCATTTTACTTCCTATAAAACCAGAAAATCAGGATCAAGCAAAATCGATAAATCTTCATATGAATTTCCAGTTGATGAGATTGAAATCATCAACTCAGAGAGACCACAATCATATGAGGAAATTGAGAATTAGATCAAACATATCAAGTTAAATAATCATCTTTTATATTTAAATAAAATAGAACATGAGCGATAAATATTATTAAATAATTACTTATCATCCATAAGTGTAACGAAATAAAAAATGTAATCCTATGATTTTGAAAATACATCTAGATTATTGAAATTATAAACCGATAGATAACCAAAAAAATAATTATTAACAACTAGAATAGAATTATAGAGTATCAATATTTAATAAGATGATGATGATGTCATGTAAGCAGTTGAATAAGAATTTTAGGAAATTATCTTTGAAAGAAAAGGAATTAATTAGTAACAATAAGAGGAAGATCATAATGATAATAAAAATAGAGTAAAATTAAATAAAGACTCAAATCAAAAGTAAAAAACAAAAACCTAATTTTAATTGGCAACTAACAAAACATTTAAGAAATAAATTAATATTCTTAAAGATGCATTTTTGTATCTCGATCATATCTCAAAATCAAAATTTACATTATCTTGCTTAAAGAAATTCACATATTTTTCTTTTTGTGTTATCCTTTTGTTAATTATCAATATAGGGTTAGAAAGTAATGAAGTTTAACAACATGTCTCAAGTAATGATAGATTTATCTAAAATACTTTAACAAAAGTTGAATTTCATAAATCGCTTGCTATCAAACTCAACTTACATGATGTTTTCAAACTTTCATAATAGTCAATAATTAATTTAAATTAGTATATTATCCAAATGGCTTAAACCCAAGCCGAATCAATTTATATTTAAAATATTTAGAATTAAGAATATTTAATTTTGAATCATTATTCTAAGGATGAGAGCATAGATTTAGAATAATTTCATATTATTTTAGAATAGTTTAATAACGAAATGAGATAAGCTTACTACAACTCTACATATTTTACATTTAAGTTTACAAATAATACACATTATATGTTCTCTTATTTCTATCAAACTATTATAAAAGAATTGGATAACTATGTGGATTAACAATCAGATTTAATTTAAACAATGGTTTTTACTCTCTTAAGCTTTTGTTTTATTTTGTATTAAATCAAATTTTTATATGCAAAGTAGCAAATCATAATTTAACTCCTTAGATTGATTTAATAAACAAATATACTCAAAATATAGAATCACATTGCTCGACTATCTATAATAAAGGAAACGTTTGAAACTAAAATTGATTAAAACTCGCATTATGATACAAATTCTAAGAATTGGAAGTTAACTTCTTATGTGGCTATAGTGTAAGAAGAACTTCATATGGAGAGACAATAAAATAGAAAGATCCATGAATTAGAAGGGAATTTAAATCACCGTTACATATTCCCAAACTTTATAATTGTTACAGTGCTATGTTTATTCATTCTAACTGGATCATTGTTATAGCAGAACTACTATAAGGATAAATTTTTAGAAATTGAGAAATCATTCTTGAAACTTAATCTCGTACTTGATTCTGGATTGCTTTATGGAACTCTCATTAAAACGAACAGGATTTTAGATATATCAGATTAATTGGCTAGCAAAATGATTAATTAATTTAATAATAGTATGAACCTATTGATCTAGATATCAAATGATATCATTCAAAATCTTGAATACTTGTAAGAGGATTCAATATTGACCTTATTAATTTCAGATTATTGCTTAAATTATAAAGATGAAATAAAATATTGTTATGATAATCAATATCCTTATAAAGAGATGCATTCATTAATTGATAGAGGAATGATGAGTTTGATTAATAATATTGAAAAAATAAAGCTAACAGAATTTCTGTTTGAATTAGCCAATGATTAATTTGAGAATAATTAAGATGAATTAGTTAGTTTTGTTAAAAGTCAAACATTCATAAATACATTTTTAGTTTATTTCTCCGAAACAACAAATGTTTTTATTGATTAACTAGGTGAATTATATAATTTTTAAAACGAATATTATAGGAAATATGTTTTAGTAGTCTTGTTTTATGAGATAGCTGTTGGTATAAGGTAATTATTTATAATATTGATTAGTGTTGGATTAATGTATTTATTATATGGGTACCTGACTTAATTATATCACAAAATAGACTTTTAGTATATCATTTTATTTTTGAGGACAATGCCGTATGAATAGATCCAATAAAAGAACTTTTTGCATCAGATGAAAAGCATTTTGTAATGATAATGACTTTTGATGTAATTTATGTCATTAGATGCTTGATAATTAATGATATAAGTATAAATTAGATATTCATTTAATTTAAAACAAAATTTCACTTTATTCTGCTAATGTAGGCTATCTCATTCTTTTAGGTTATCTTTTTATTAATTTAAAACCACAAGCGAATCTTTGTAATCCAATGGGAGATTGTTGTCCTAATTTTCTCAATTTAAATCCTTTCTTAATAGCCATAAAGTAAAATGAGTAAAGAGAACTTTCAGGATATAATCTCTTTTTACCAAAGAATTTTTATGCCCTTGCATATCTTAATGAATAATGAACATTTGATACCTTTTGATAACAGCATCATAATTATTGAAAGGCTGATAATACTAAAAGATGCTCATTTTATCAAATTCTTAGAAAATAGCAGTAATAGTTGGAGCTAGCTATAACTGACATGCATTATTTTAAGTTAGATTATCCGTAATCAAAGTTGGGTCATCATTATGTGTTCTTGTCCTTGATGTTATCTTTCGAGGTTGTTCCCTTGTTGCAGTATGACGATCAAGATCGGATTGATTTTTTGAATGCACTTACTATTTAGAATTTCGAACTTCTGGATGAATGTAAGAAGGATCATCTGCAGATCCACTTCTTGAGAGTAGTTTCTTTGATGATTAGTATTTATTAATTAATTCATTTGATGTTGATAAAGGATGCGACAAGAGAGGAATGACTTGGTCTTGTCCTTCTGATGAATTTTAGGAATCACTCAATTTCTCTACATTCCATGCAACTATTACATTTTCATAATATAATACTTTCTTTTTTTTTTGGGTCATAACCAAATCCAGCTGTTTAAACAGTCTATCTTGGAGGACATAGTTTACGATGATATCCTTTATTGTCTAATTCTTAATCTTCAATTTCTATTTGTTATTGCTATTGTTATTATTATTGTAATTTTGAACTTGCCTTACTCAGACTTGCAGAGTAACTTCTTTGTTGATTTATAGAAGAGGGTAAATCTAGAAATAAAATTATGTATTTACCATCATCATCTTCATCATTGTTTTCATATGCATCATTTATAGGCAATGTATGTGAATCTCCATCTTCAATATCAGTACCACCCTTTTCCTATTGATACATATCCTAAATCAGATCATGGGCCCTTCCTGAAAAGAATTTCTACATTGTAAATGCACAAGCCTCTTTAGTTTTCTTTGATCTGCTAAATACAAGACTTCTTTATTATTCTACTGGAAATAATTCTTTCTTTAGTATCTTTTCATAGTCAGCACAAAAGTGTAAAATGTGACAGTTATTTATAAGATGTCTATTACTGTTACAACTATAGCAATTTAATTATAGAGAAGAGAATTCATTGTTAATTAATCTATCTCTTGCATCACAAAACTTTTCGTAATCGTTTGGAAACTATTATAAAATAGCCAGAAAGTTTTCTCTTTTTATTTTAAATACCCTTGTAAATCCTTTAGAAATTGCAGTAGCTGTCCTAGGATTTCCAGTAAAAAATGCAACCTCTCCAAAAGATTAATATTACTTGAGTATTTTGATCGAGTTTCTCTTAATCATGTCTCCTAACTAATTTTTCCCGGAGAATATTAATTCTACTTCCCCTTTAGTAATTATATATAAAGAACAATCATCTATTTAATTGCATGTAATTATTCTTTCATCAGGACTAAATGACAATTCCTCCATAGATTAAAGGAGATTCTTGAGGAATTATTCAGAAAACAATTTCATTATGATTTTACAATTCTTAAGAATGTTACCTCGCAATTGATATTACAATTAATCTTAAAGATGTCTACTCAACTTTTTAACAATTGAACCAACCTCATCGTCATTCATTTCTTATTCTTCCTACCAAATGTACTCTAAATAACTTCTTATTCTAGTCTGTAAATCAAATTGAATTTTATTCTTAGACATAAATGTATTAATCAAAGTAACTGTCCTGCTGTATTCCATTGTTCCTTTGTACATATTAGATACAAAAATTCCTATGCTATTAACAGAATAAGCAAAAACTATGCTAGCTACAAACATAGTAATGTTATTCATTAATAATTCCTGGTTATTTTGAGCTGTAATATCTCCATAACCTACTGTTGTCATTGTCATGGTTGCCCAATATATTGAGTAATTGTATCGAGTACTACTTGTTTTCTCTCTTAAGTTGTAGGCATCCAACCAAGTATAATTACTGGTATAATGTGCTATGCCATGCCATGTGCATCCACAAATGTGAGCTATAAATATTATTATCATGAGCAATTTCATGAGACCAACCATGTCATTAAGAGATCCATTGAGGTTAAAAAATCTAGATAAAACTATGATTACTCTTAGATTTATGCTAAAATCTTATTGATTTTTGTTATTCTGAGTATGTAGAATATTGCACCCAGTACTATTTATAAAATTAGCATATTGCTGTCTTTCGAACTGAGGTACGGAATAAAGAGCTATGCTGAAACTGTGGATAATGAGACCATAAATAAAATGTAATATTTACTAAATCTACAAATGCATATTAGTTAAAATAATTGATTATTACTCTTTTTCTATCTTTGATGATTTGTCCCTTGTAAATAAATGCCAGATTGAGACCAACCACTACGTCAAGAGACAAAATAGAGAGGAGCACGATTTCAATAGTCTTACTGCCTCTATCCCCATCAAATAATTCACTTATGTAATAAATTTCAAAAGAGATCTTGTAAGGTAACCAAAAGAAAATCATGATATAAGTCAGGATTTGGAACACATCCCAAATCACTATGAATTTGCTATAAGGAGTAAATACATCAATTAAGTTCCAGAAAGCGAGAGATTGAATTAATGACCTCTAATTTGGATAAGCAATATTTGAAAATCCGTCCTATTCAAATTACAAATCATCTAACTATTCAATTTAATAAGCAGATAATTGATGCAGTTTCCTTAGATATGATTTATTCCAAAGGTTGTTTATAAAATTGTTTTGTAAACTTTTAGCTATGATTAATCTCAAAAATTAAGGTTTGCTCTCTTTCTCAGACTCAATTTCATCTATTTCATATGCAGATTGAAATTCAGACTATCTTGGTCCTACAGTTTTATATTTATCTCCATTTTTAGGAGTCAGAGGAGGAGTGTTTTATAACATCATATTGTCTGGGATCATAAAGGTATTAATGCTTCTTCCCTAATTATCACTTTCTTGCAGCGCTGTCTTTTTGTTTAACAGATGATGAATTGGGCCTTTGATTTCTTTGTCCTGAAAATTATTTCGAATTAAACTTTCAGAAAAATCAAACATATATAATAATATTGTGGTGTCTCATTTTATTTTTAATAAATGATATAAATTATTAATTATTGGCTAAAGAATCTCAGAAATGCATTAAATTTATCAAATGTATATTTGTATTAATTTGAAAGTCTATTCCTCTTACTATAAGTATATTTAAAGATATTCTCGACTTAAAGATACTATACTTCACTAAACAAATTGAATTGGCTAGTTACCTTAATATAAAGGAATATCGGCTCAAAAATTCTAAAAATATTTAAAATTGAAAATAATTTTCTTATTTACAAATGTTATTTAGGCATGAATATTACCTTAGTATTAAATAATCTATTAACCAAGTGTATTGTATTTCTAGTAGCGTAGAATTTGTCAAATGATATCAATCTTTGAAAAATGAGTATGAATCTTTTTTAACTAAATTTTTTCAATTTTATTAACCATATATATCATGGTTCGGAGGCTCAACCTAATCATATTTTTGGATCATTTTATGAACTTAATTTTGAACCAACTTCAAATAAATGAGAGGATAATAATTCCATATTGGGATGTAGGATATTGGATTCTTAGAATTTCTAAAAAGAACGTTTAAATCACATGCCCCCTATGTTTAAATATACTAAAAGGCGCTCTTTATTATAATAATTTTCTTTTGGAACTTACTAAGTATAGTTTTATTCAAAAATAGTACTTATTAATTTTTTCTCCGAATTTATCTTCCAAACCCAGACCATTTTTTAAAGAATTGAAACACCTGATTTTGATAATTATTTTCTAGATTTAATAATTTTAATAGTTATCAAAGACTGAATATGAAATTAAACAAAAATGATAAATAATTGTCAGTTTTTAAGATGGATGTTAATATTTGAGAGTAAAATTGAATGATTACTCATTATGAAGTATAAATTGATATTATTAATTATGATTATGAGATATAATTCATTAGTCTTCTTGTTATTGATTATATTTCTGAATATACTTTTAGAATTTTTAAAAATTAGCATCACTATTAACATCATAAGATTATGTGTAATCTTCGTCATTTTCAAAAACTACTTGTTTGGTTGGGAAGTACTTCTTAAATACTTGGCGGTTGCCTTTAGCATATTCAGCAGCTCTCCTGATTACTTCTTCATTAGACAAGTTCTCTCTTTAGCCCTTATTTAATCATGAGTAACTTACAGGGAATCCTCCACTTCTCATTTTGTAGAGTTGCAAAAATGATTGCAGTTAAGCTTATTAATCAAATTCGTCAAACTGCACTCCTCTCAAATACAAATCAACGTTGTCCCATACTGAATGTATTTCATCAGTAAGTTAGGTGAATTGTGAGGAAACACTTTCGTTTTTGGGTCTAATTGATTAGGATTCCTTTTTTGGTCTAATTTCTTCAACTGGTTCTTCTAAGACTTCGTCTAAACACTAATGATTTTGAAGGAGTTCCTCATTTGATTTGTTTAATTTCAAATTTTGTTGATTTGGTATTAACTAATCCTCTGATATTTTGGAGTTTCTATTGTGTTGTTTTGCATCAGCTCTATCTTCTTCTTTCTTTTCTTCCTTTAATCTCTCCTTTTCCATACTAGTCCTTCGAGATTATCGTAATGAGAGAGTATCAATAACAGTTCTCCTAAATGAAAACAAACTTTTATGTGTTTATTCTCCCTCATCTTCCGACCTTGGAGAATTTAACGATGGTAGTGTAGGCATAGTTCTATCAGTGGGTAATTATTTAAAATGGGGGCGTTCCTTAACAGCTGCCTTAATAGTATCTCTAGTATTAGTTTTAGTATGAAAGCGTGAATTGGGAATATGTTCTGATGACCTATTTGGAATATTCATGGTTCCGATGCTCTAATGATTTGAGATGTCTTACCTAATTTGGGGTAATTTGAGAGTGGATCTAACGATTAGATTTCTATCTCTTGGTTTTCCAATAAAGCTTTTTTGGTATTACTTCATTTTATGATAATATTTATATATTAAAAATGTAAGTTTTATAAAATTTAATTTATATAATATATATAAATTAATACTAAATGGTCATAGACAACATTATAGATGTGCCAATCGTTTATGAATGTTCCCTTGATAAGTGTCTCCTATTAAATAAGCTAATTTATGGGCATATTACACACAGGAAGGTACTCTAAATATTAATGATTCAATAAATACCTGACTGCTCCAGTCCAATTCTAATAATTAAAGCATTGATAATAAGTTAATTACCAAAACAATTCTTCACTCCAATTCGTATTGTTCTCTAAAACTCTATAATGAGTGGGAGTGCAAGTGCCCTAAGTAACATATTGAGCAGTGATGAAATAATCAAAATAAGATGATGTAATCTTGTCTGCGATGACACTCCCTGAAGGAGGATTGGAAAGCTACTATTTCTACTGATTTTACCCACCACCACCATTGATCATGAAAAAACGATCATTGATTTTCTTATTGATCATAATAACAGCAAATTATGGATTGTAATTCTTATTGATACTCTTTATTGCATTCTTCATTTATTGTATTTCAGTTTGTTTAAGTGCCTCAATCTAAGCATTTCCAACACCATCTCTAAATACAATGATGGTATCAGGAAGATACTTTCTGCCATTCCTTTCAAAATAAGCAGATATGGCTTCTACAATCACTCTTCCTACTTCTTGAGACATTTCCTAGCCTTCTCTCATAATGATTGGTTTAGCAAAAGTATTTAAACATTCTGACTCCAAATAGGCAACAAAACCCATACAAGATTTCCGATTGGTTAACAGTTTATGATAGATATCGATGCCTACAATCATCGTTTTATCTGAAATGCCATTTGGTTTTGGGATGGCCCATAGAGGATTACCTAATTTCATACTCATTTATTAAGCTATTTTAGAAGCAACACTGGAAGGATTTTTGGTTTTTAAGAATTTGCTTAGAATGTTTTAATGGCTGATCCCTTGATCTTAAAAACAATACTTCTTGATATGTCCGTAGATCCTATCTTTATCTCTCTCATTAACAAAAGTGACTATCAATTAAGGAGGTTTGTCTCCAATTTCAGCAGTCAATCTCTACAACCAATTTTATATGTTGTTGTCTTTAAGCATAACAAAGTAGGGTTTCTCAATTCTGATTCCTATTCTCTCTCCTTATTTTTATAATTCTGAAACTATAAAATCAATATCGTCATCATCATTCTTTCCTCTTGATTGATAGACCATAAACCAATCTTGAATGTGAGATCCTTAGAATACAGGATCTTTGATCATGAAGAATCCACTTTGATCAGTTTAGTATTCTTTATTACCCATATAAATTAGAGGAGCTTGAAGTTGAAATCCACAGACTTTCTAATCATCACTCAATTGAATATTCTATTTACTAAGTTGTTTTTTTAATTTCTGATAGAATCCATATATCTCATCATCTCTTTATTGAGGTGTTAATTTAGTATATTTAGCAACACTTTGCATGCATCTTTAGTCACATCTTTAACGATCAGTCAAACCTGTCATAGTCAATAACTCAGGAACTAAATAGGATATTTTATCTTGGTTTCTTTTATCTTTGAATACTAAAAGAGGTTGTTAGAGATCTTTGATTTAAATATTATATCTTTGTTTGTAGTATTCTTAATAAGTGATAGACTTCCCATCTTACAATTAGAATGAATGTACAGGAGAAAGACTGAAATCAATGTCATCTATTTTATATATTCTGCAATTCCCATAGGCTGCCAATACACTTAATCCAATCATTTCATTTTTGATATCTTGAATATTTCTAGTATTGAGACTTAAGATGAATTCTAAGGCATTCTGATCTCGAAGAACTCTGGATGCAAAATCAATTTATAGAAATGGCATGCCTTGGTAGAACTAGAAGGATGTCTTGACTCCTCTCCATACTTTTAATCCATGTTCATTAATCTACATTATAGATTATATATATACTCTATTGCATTCAATATTTTTTGGATCATAAAATTTAGATTACCTACCTATCTCTATCATACCCATCTCCTTCAAAGATCTCTTAACTGCCACATTTATTGATTGTGTGACTGGATTCGTTGCTGTTTCTGATAGATCTGATAATGTGTACTCCTTCTTGTGTTATGCTATAACCACGTATTCTAACTCTTAGAATGATGCCTTGGCTATCAAACGATCCTTAACATTGAAAGATGACCATATATTCTTGCCTCTTAACTAAAATCATCATAAAATTTATTACTGTGAACTCTTACAATCCCTATATTTATAGATCCTTAGTTGCCAATCTAACTATTTCATCTCTCAACTTTCTAGCATCATCTGCTATTGGTGGATCAAAATCAACTGCGTAAATATTAATCGCTTGATTTTACTAAATAAACTTCATTGGAAAATGATTTGAAATCAGATTTATACGTCTGCTTATTTGTTCCAACCTTTATGATCTTGCAGGTCTCTTTGGTAAATCACTAATTTTTTACATAAATAATTTATTTGAATACTTGTCCCTCAAATAGCGAAATCTTATTCAGGATTTTTTAAAATGGGTCAGTCTAATTTACTCTCCAAAATTCTCATCATAAGCGAATACTACATTATCTAATTCTAAAGGTAATTCATAATAGCATAAACAAGAAATTTGACTATATAAGTATGTTATCCCATTTAATAACTACAACGAACATCTAATCAAATGTCATGCAAAGCAAATAAAATAGTTGGGTTGCTAGTAACTAACTTCAAACAAATCAGATTGAAAATTATTATATTTAAAGGTAGACATCTACTTTATCAGGAAAGTAATCATCTTATACTTCCTTTTCTTTAATCGCCAAGTTATTATACCATCTAATATATCCTTTAATTCCATATATGCTTCCCAAGTATTTCTAGGTGCTTCCAAAATATGATTCTAGTCTAGGTATTAAAATTTCTAAATAGATGGCTCCTCATGATCTGCCAAAAATGAATATGATACTACTATTGATATTTATTCTCTTATTTTAATTATGACTAAAATTGAATGTTGTTGAATTCTATTTCTCAGGTTCTAATCCTATCATAATCTACTTCATGTATTAAATAAATTATGTTGCTTTTCACTTACCCTTAAATTTATGCTTATAACTATTTCCAATTGCAATTTTTTTATTTGCCAACAATCCTTGTATTACTATCTCAAACTAATATTTGATAGTTTCCATTCTAATACTGCTGATTACAATTTTTATATATGTTGCTCTTGGAACCTTATTTGATGTTTTTTAAGTCATTACTAAATTGAAAATATATATTAATTTTTTTTTTGTATTTTATTCATTCAAAGATCAAACTAAATATTTGTTAAATCGTTGTGTTTGCCATTTACGAATTCTCGAATAATACAATTTGACTCCAAGACTTTGACAATTACAGATACTTATGCAAATTTAAATTAATTACACCTTATATATCATAATATGACAATTTATAAGTCAGACTGATGCCTTTGATTGAATTACTTAATTCGTATCGAAAGAATTTTAAGAATTTCTTTGAACAAAATACTTAATTGATATAATTAATGAATAATTATCATTACCTTCTGAAATTCATTATCATTGGTGATACATGTAAATCCAAATTATTACAATATTAAAGGTGTTGGCAAAAGTTGTCTCCTTCTCCAGTTTACTGATTCTAGATTCAGAAATGAACATGATGCAACAATAGGGGTCGAGTTTGGATCAAGAAACACCAAGATTAATGATAAGACTATTAAGCTGTAAGTCTGGGATACAGCAGGATAAGAAGCATTTAAATCAATTACACGCTCATATTACAGAGGGTTTATACTTCTCAATAAATTAGATCGATTGGTGGCATTCTTGTATTTGATGTGACATCTAGATAGTCTTTTGAAGGTGTGGCGAAATGGTACTAAGAGATCCAGGGTTATGCTTGCGATAAAATTGAAATGGCGCTAGTAGCAAATAAAATAGATCTAGATGCAAAGTATAATTGACATCCTTATTTTAAAGACGCGAAGTACACACTGAGGAAGCACAGGCTTTTGCTAAAAAACACGGATTTGCATATTTTGAGACTTCTGCAAAAACAGGAGAAAATGTTGATACTGTATTTGAATCTATGGCTTAAACAATATTGAAACGGATTGATTCTGGGGAGATCGATCCCTCCTAAGAAGTTTTATTTGTCTTATTTTATAATTCTTTTAGATATACGGAATCAAGGTAGGTCCTGGAACTGCAGAGGTTTAGAAAAAGTAAGCAGTAACGTAAGATCCTCAAAATCCTAAACCTTTAACAGGATATACTACACCTGCAGGAAATAAAAAAGCAGAGAAAAAGGAGGAGAGCTGCTGTTGATTGTTATGCATATATATAAAAATTAATATAATGCAAACTGATTATTTTTCTTAAAGATCAGCCAATCAGAATAGTTAGAGTGCTAAGAATTTTATTTAACAAAATAGAGGGCCAAAAACTGCTCCACCAGCCATGTATTCAGTTCCTTGCATGAATTGCGAGAATTTAATACCTATAAATGAGATCGATCTGCACACAATGAAATGTTTGAGTGTTTCAAAGAGTGTAACGGCAGTACTAAAATCGAATAGGATTCTAGATGAAATAAATTTCAAGATTTCAAAGCTGAGAGATTCAATTTAACAATTAAATTCAAAGGAATCGAAATAAGAAATTAAAAAGTATTTAATCAGAGCAGACGAAATGTGTGAGCAAATATAGACAATACAAAACACAAATCAAATTGAATTACGAAAACTGTAGGATTTAAATTAAGAGTTAAGAACAATGACAGAATCTTACCGTGGTTCTTTAGCTATCGCATTATATCTAGAAAGATTGCATTCCTTAGGATTGTAAAAGCAAACCTAATTAGAAAAGGAGATACGCACTCCCCGAGTTGATATTCCGAAACCCAATAACAATAATATCAATAACAATAATTAAATGAATAGTAATTAACTAAGCAACAATTACAGTAGTTATAGTAGTGCATAATAGTTATCTACATATCGCTTTTAATAACCTTCTGAATAGAGTAGAAATTCGCAATTGCCACCTCCATCCTAATTTTAGAATTCCCCATATGGAAGACCCACAATTATAACTAAATTCTCTGGTAGTTAAGATAGAAATTAATTGCATGATATGAAAAGTGAAATATTGACTAAGATATCAACATCCTAATTTGATGAAAGTGAAGCCAATCAAAATGATAGTGATCTTAATAACTCTAATCAATATAGTTAGCAATAAAGAATATTCTATTCTAAATGTTTAGCTTAGAAAACCAAATTACCCAATACTCACCCATCCCAAAAAATACCTTTGTGTATACTTCATAAGGAGATGCTTCAAAGAAAGATTCCAAATTCAATGTGGGACAAATTCATCATGGATGCTTTGAATAACCCCCATCAATACTTAGATATGAACAAAGTATGGAACACTCAAGGTTTGAAGAATCAATTAAGATCCATGACTCAAGAACACTAATTCAAGTAAAGAATACACAACATTTGAACTCAAGCTTAAGTATATATTATAAATATATATTCTTAATTCATTCTTAAACAAGGGAGAGTATAATATTTTGATCTTTCTTTGATTAAATCCTAAATCATGAATTTTACCATATAAATAAATTGATGCCTGTTAAAATGTTTCACATTAATAATAATTCAATGAGCGTAATCAGGGAAAATAACAAAAATAGAGGTAAAGTCTATCGTTGCTTTGCCATTTTTAACTGTGATAGATAAGAATTCACTCACATTTAAAAGCGACGATGCAGCAAGTCTTATGAGTCCTCCTCTCAAGACATCAGAAATTAAGCTGAACTTTGTTTCTCTACTCATTCCTTAGAACTAAGTTATAAGAATGGCTATTCAGAATGGTTCGGAATCTTAGATTAACCATAAAGTAATCAAGTCTAACCATTTTATAGAGTGTTATTTCATATTCATGCTCTTTCCTCAAAGCAATATCTAATTAGTAAATGATGCCTTAAATCAATTAATTAAATTAGTCTCATCCATACCTAATTACTACCACGTAAACATTTAAAGATAAATAGTTAACTTCTGAATAATTGGATCAACTAAAAAGAGCAGAAATAAGGAAACTGATAGATAAATTAGAAAATGAATACATTGAAAAAGATGGCATCATGGGTAATCCTTCAGATGATGAGTAAGCTGGTAGCAAGATTTTGAATTTCAATCCTATTAAGTATAACTACATGCGTAATATAAGGTCAAATCCTCCAAGTACATTCAGATCAAACATTTAATAATAGCAATCCAAAAATGACACAGTAAATATATCATCCTAATTAATAGAAAGAACTTATTTAGATATAAACTGTAGAGAAGGAATATCTTGAGTTCGGAGTTTATAGAGGATTTGCTATCTTCAGTGTCAATTAATAAAAATTCATATTCTAACTTAGAAGAGGATCCAAATCAGCATTTTCGCAATCAATCAATAATATAGAGAAGTTATTAAAGATAAATTCCAAATAACCTGAATAAAATTAGATTATCTTTGAAAAAATCAATTCCAGAGCAGAATGGCATGGGAAGTATCATAAAATTGATTGTACCTATTTTTTCTTTATTTAATAGAATGCTATTATTTGATTATGACTTATCAAAATGCTGACCAAGAGGAATGCCACACCACTTTAAAATTAGCCATAAGTAGATTTTCGAAAGATCGAAATTTTGTTTAATATTCTTAGTAAGAACTAAATGATAAATACCTTTGGGGTATCAGCAATCTGTTGAAATCTTCAGAAAAACATTATGAATATGATCAAGGATATTTAGGTTAACCGAGTGATGATGAGATTGTACCTAAATTAGATATTCTAAAATAAAGGACTTTTGGCTTAACCAAAAATTATTCCTCTTTTTCAGCATCCAAAATGGAATTAATTTAAATGTAGATTCTGCCAAGAGCTCATTTAATGCAATTAGGAGAAACTGATTTAGATTCTCCTATTTAAACAAAAGAAACCATTTTAACAAAGCTTGATCATTTTGAACCATTGGTTAATGATACAGAAGATATATTGTAATATGGTGTAATCACTTCTCTTGTTATTCTGTTAATTATTTTTGCATATTTGATATTAAAATGAAACATAATGATTATTGATATTTATAATATTCGTAATGGAAACTACAGCAGCACTAACTACAAACACAGTTAAATTAACAGGCAATCTCAAACCACTTGAGAAAGATATAGTTCAACTCCAATAATGAAATCATGAAAAAGAATCGAGAATAAGCCAAAGCAGATTTGCAAGCTAAATTTGATGAAGTTTATGAGTACTAATTAGTCTTATTAATTAATAGGAAAATAACTTAAACTAAACAGATATTTTTTAATTGGCTGTTGAATTAAAAGAAAATACAATAATTATTAAAATTTATAATTTCATCTAAAAAATTTTAATGAGGATTCGAAACTAATCCTGAATCCAACAAATTTATTCACTAATGGCGATCTTTCCTTTTCTATCAAAAACTAAAAAATTATAATTCTATTAAATAAAAAAAGCTCTTTAATAGAATCTTCAATTTCACCTAAGTAAATCTAATAATTATCAGCCATATCTATACATTAATGATGTACATCATAATTTTATTAAAATTTTGGTGTCTAAAATTGTGAACCAATTCAATAACATTTAAACTCAATTTATAATCTTCATTTGGTTTATCTGCAAAAGCATCAAAAAGAAATAAAAGGCTAATTCTTGAGAATCAAAAGATTATTATTAGAGTTGTATATATAGAGATATTTAAAAAAATTTATATATCAACTTCATGTTTACTACCCTAAGTTTGAATAATAATGCCATTTTTTTAGTATTAAGTAAGATTGTCAGAGGACAATAAAAATGATTATTAATTAATTAAAATGTAGAAATAATCAGATAATTAAAATTTGCTTGATAGGTATTGCTAAACTCAAAATATACTTATGAATTTAACTTAAACTCAATATCTTAAAATATTCATCTAAAACAAACTGATTAAGAAAAACTTATCTGATAGTCTGGCCCTATATTAACAGAATAATCGCTTTTTAATTTGAAATGATAATTATAAATTAGAATGAACCTCTATATCCTTAATGCATTCATTGAAGAAGTATTTTTCAAAGTAATGAAAAATAGGAATAATGGAAGAAAAATAGTGGAAATATCAAAGTGAAGATTGAATAATTTATATTTTAGATTTATGTCTTTAATTAAACAGATTTATATATTCATAAAAAATTTAGCCCGCATATTTTTGTTTACAGGAAGTGGAAGTGAAAAACTAATAATATTAGGATTGAACAAAATTTAAATAGTAATCAACTTATTTAGGTGGAGTGACAGAAGTTGCTCATAATACTTTCAATTGAGGACCATTACAGATTTATACTTTCCAGAATTGAAGATGATTAGAAGAGAGAATAAAGTTTGATATCCTAATCTAGTTTGCGAACTATATTTGCAACTTAATTGTTATTAACGGTTCTTTTGATGGTATTTAAGAAATGCAACAAGCGAGACCAATAATAAAGCTTAAACTATCACAGATTACAACATAATTAATTAAAAACTAGTTGATTATAATGAGCGGAGACTTTAATAGTCAAAAATATTAATTTGAAACATTAATAGATCTAAATACCTGACACAATAACTTTTTTTCGAGGTATGTATTTAGAAAAGATAGAAATTGTAAACATCTCAAATATTAATAAGCTAAAAGTAATATTGAAAGAAAGGAATAAAAGCTCTAACATTGACTCTTAGTGCCAATAATTGGAAATAGCTAAAGTAGGGAATATTTAAAGTATTTCTTAATGCTAAATTCATAAAATTAGGAAGTTAAAGGATAGTTATCGGGACGAATAAGCTGAATGATAAGATATAAAGCAATATCGTATGATGTTTATTCACACCAATTAATTACATTTTGCAAGCCAGCTTCTTTAAATATCTGGAACCAAAATAGCTTTTATTTCAATAAAGCTTGGCTGGGCTTGACTTGACTTGTCCCATTAAAGAAGGCATACTAAATATCATATATAGTAAAGAATTTAAGCCACTTGAGTGGAGGTTTAGGGAAAACTGATGCATTATTTAGAGGGAGGCATATTGAAAAATTAGACTGGATTCATCAGAGGTCTGGTCAGACAACTGTATATTTACATGATCATAGTACATGAACAAAGAGAAGAGTTAAACTGAGGCCTTTAGAGATACGCTTTGGATGAATCCTAAGTTAGAACTTAGCTATTGTAACCCAAGAGCAGATTGTCAATGAAACCTTAGCCCTAATAGGGGAATAAGAAGGGATAAAGAAAGATAAGAGTTTGAAACTAACAAACTCTCAGAAAGCTTCTCCAACATAGCCCTTAGTATGTGATCAATGTCTTAGGAACTATAAGAACATTAGATCATATAGACTTCACAAATACCAGGTCCATAATAAGTAAATTCCAGAGGGTTCCTCTCACTCCATATAAGGATAACCTCTAGTAAGTACTGTGCCAAAAAGTAAACCTTCTAATAGGCTTGACCAACGTATGTAGCCAAGACAGGACGAACAAACACTCTCATTAGAACTAAGTCAAAATGATTGAGGAAACACTTTAGGGGAATATCATCCATGGTCGAAAGGCCAATAGCACTTTTAGTGCTCTTAATCCAGATACACCTAAGGGGAGTAGGAAGAAAGGAAAATGATTTGGTTTTTCATTTTTCAGAATTATTATTATCATTATTAGACAGCTTTGCTTTCCTACATACCCCCCTGAAGGATTGCCTGTAGGTCTTATAATTTAAGCCGAAAATCTTATTCGATTATATGCTAATAATTCACCTTACAATTATGAGGTTTGCATATATTCCTTATAAGTAGTATAAATTATTTAGGTTTTAGGAGTCTAGATCTTTTCATTTTGATTAATATATCAAAGATACTATTTGGTGTTGATTTTAGCATTCTGTTTTTCTGCTTTAAAGATATTCTTTATAGTTTTATGATATCATTGGCTGTTTGTATAGCTAATTCATTTACGCCTACTAAGGATTAATTGATAAATATTCATTTTATTAAAACACATTAATTAATAAAAAAGAAACACTTAGAACAATAGAAAATACAGATATATTGAATTAATAACCTAATAGACCAACATAAGAATAATCGTAGAAAATTAATAAAAAGAAAGTTTAATAATTGAAGATAATTTCAACATAAATTAATTCTCAATTAGAAATATAATTTATATCTTTTCTTTTTTCCATATTATGTAAATCATCTATAAAATTAAAAATAAATTATCAAAGGTTAATAATACTTCAAAAATTCATATAAATCATCAATTAAAATAATTAATAAAGTTAAATAATTAGAAGCCTAATAATACCAAATCTTAATAATAATAAGGATTAGAAAATAATATTAAAGAATTCAATAATGATTATCTAGCTCAAGGAATCTTTTACTCCTTAATTAGTTCTTAGACAAATCATTTAATTTTTCTTCTCTAGATAATTTATCAAAGAGTTTATTTATTCATTACTCTACATGTCATTAAACAATTCGTCATAAATATGAAAAGCTAGTTTACAAGTATATGTTTTATGTTAATCATTCTAAGTAGAATGCCAATGAAAATTTGAGATAAGAGTTGTACAATAAGTAATTGTTATAACTAAATAAGAAATAATTAGGAATCCTTTCAAACTTCTGTAATTTAATAGTCTATATTTGAAATCAATTATTTTTCTTATTTAAGAGCAATAAGCAATCGTGGTATAATTAAAAGAAATTTACATTATGTTATGTCAAATTTAAGATTGTTGAGATGAGGCGATACGAAAAATGATATTAAATTGCATAATTGATATTTAACCTTAAACCATTAAATTTAAAATGCACCTCATTTAAACTTAGAGTACAATCAACAAAACAAATGTTGAAAAAGCTCTGATATAATAAATAGAGACGAAGCATTAAAATTTTAATTAGCAAATAGCACATTTGTTGGATGGAAAAATAACAAAGCATAAATAATAACAAAAACAAGTTAATTTTTCCTCTATCAATTTTTCAAACATCAAGAAAATACTCACTAATTGAGTGAAGGTTGAACAAATAAAAACATGCATAATTCTATAAGGATTTAAGGTCCAAAATTTACAATTTTTAGGCCTTTTGCTTCAGAAGATTGTGTATGTTTAAGAAGAAAGAAAAATTATTAAAAATTTTAACATAATTTATAATAAAATACTAATTTACATATTTATTTTAGAATGAAAAATAGTGATTGTCATTTTTTTTAATGTCCAAATATCTAGACTTATTAAAGTTTCTTTTTGATAATCTGTGAGTGGTGTAATTATAATTGAATAAATGAAATGAAAAAGATTAAAAGTATGGTGATAACCTTTTGCTTTTTAAGCGAATAAGTTATGTAATCAACCTCATTAATTAATTTAATATTTATGAAAAGCAACCTATTTTTATGTTTATTTTTCATGTAAACAATAAGATAAGTAATATGCTCTTTACCTTGTTCAAATGACAAATGTGGATAATGCGACATTGAAAACATAAATTGTATAGAATGCATTTAAGGCTACACTTTAGCAGAAAGTTAATGTTAATGTAATAAGTATTAATACTTTATAGCTTGCGTATCCAATTGTATTGATTGCAAAAGCGATGTTAATACTTGTAGTGAGTGCTAAGGAGGTTATTTATTAATAAATAATATTTGTTGTGGTAATAATAAAATATTAAATTAGTTAATGTAAGGTGTTAATAATATGATGAAATTTGCAATTGCTAATCCTGCCAAAATGAATATTATCTTCTTGGTTCTAGTTGTGAAAAATGCGATTCGACTTGTACATTATGTGAAATCTCTCCCACTAATTGTTCGGATTGTCAAATAGGCTATTATTTAGATAATACAACTTGTGTAAGTTGCTCACCTCATTGTAATTAATGTGATTCTGGCACTGAATGCACCTCTTGCAATGACAATTATGAACTATTAAATGGAGAGTGCGTACCCTGTACGAACACTCAATATTACTCATCTGGAAAATGCTATAATTGCTCAACAAATTGTAATTCGTGCTTTGACAGCGATACAAATTGTTCTAGTTGTCGTCTAGGGAAATACCTTTCAGGAAATGAATGCTAACCATGTGTTGCTCCGTGTATTGAGTGCAATGCTGAGATTGATTGTACTGCGTGTGATGCTGGATATTGGCTTGATAATCAAGCTTGTACAGAATGTAATAATAGATGTAAAACATGTACTTCTGAAACTCAATGTGAATCTTGCGCTGATAGTTATTACTTAGAAGGAAGCTCATGTGAAGCTTGTCCTGATGGATGTAATTTATGCACTGACGCTTTTGCATGTACATCTTGCCAATAGAATTATTATTTGGATGGTATTTGCAAATAATGTTCTCCTGGATTCTTCTTATTAGGTGTTGTTTGCACTCAATGCAACAGTCCTTGTGAAACTTGTGAAAATGAAGCTAATCATTGTCTTTCTTGCTAACAAAAATATTATTTGATGAATAATAATACCTGCTCTCCTTGCATATCGCCATGCGATCATTGTGAATCCGAGACAGCGTGCTCAACTTGTGTTCCTGAATATTATCACGATAGTTCAACTCATCAATGTATTGTTTGCGATCCACCTTGCAAAGAATGTTCAGAATCTGGAAATACTTAATGCTCGAAATGTAAGGATGGTTACTACTTGAATTCATAAATCTGTCAGCCTTGCATACCGCCTTGCCAAAATTGCTCAACTAGCGTAATATGTTAAAGTTGTACTGCAGGGTATTACTTCGATGGAGCTGTGTGCATAGAATGTTCTTTAGGGTGTGCTATGTGCAATGGATCATAAGGTTTTCAGTGTTCAAGTTGTACAGACACATATTATCTTGACCAAACAATATGCAAACGTAATTTATATGTTTTCATTATTTCCTAGATTGTCCTTTAAAATGCGAATCAACATGTGATTTCTAAGATAACTTTGTAATATGCCATGCTTGTGCTCTTGGATACTTTGGAGCAGATTGTGAAGAATGTTCGACTTCCTGTAAAACTTGTGCTGAAATGCCTGCTTAATGTACTTCATGTAATATTGGATACTACTTGAATGGGTAAACTTGTACTTAGTGCGGCGAACATTGTGTCACTTGTGCTGATACAAGTGGAGATTGTACGAGTTGTGATGATGGATATTTAATTGATGAATAGAATAAATGTGCAAGTAATTTAGTAAATTCTATAAAATCATAGATTGTGCAAATTGTACTTGTCCAATTAAATAATATTACGATAACATTGAGAAAATTTGTAAAGATTGTGACATTACTTGTACATTATGTAATGGTGTGGCCGATAATTGTCAATCATGTTCACCTACATACTATCTGAATGGCTCCACTTGTACTAAATGTGGTCCTCCTTGCTTAGATTGCTCTGGCCAAGCAACCTGCCAATCATGCATCCCTGGATATTACTGGGGGGGTACTGATTGTTTCAAATGCGATTTGCCATGCATGAACTGCACAACTCCAGGAAATACAGGTTGTTAATCCTGCCAAAATGAATATTATCTTCTTGGTTCTAGTTGTGAAAAATGCGATTCGACTTGTACATTATGTGAAATCTCTCCCACTAATTGTTCGGATTGTCAAATAGGCTATTATTTAGATAATACAACTTGTGTAAGTTGCTCACCTCATTGTAATTAATGTGATTCTGGCACTGAATGCACCTCTTGCAATGACAATTATGAACTATTAAATGGAGAGTGCGTACCCTGTACGAACACTCAATATTACTCATCTGGAAAATGCTATAATTGCTCAACAAATTGTAATTCGTGCTTTGACAGCGATACAAATTGTTCTAGTTGTCGTCTAGGGAAATACCTTTCAGGAAATGAATGCTAACCATGTGTTGCTCCGTGTATTGAGTGCAATGCTGAGATTGATTGTACTGCGTGTGATGCTGGATATTGGCTTGATAATCAAGCTTGTACAGAATGTAATAATAGATGTAAAACATGTACTTCTGAAACTCAATGTGAATCTTGCGCTGATAGTTATTACTTAGAAGGAAGCTCATGTGAAGCTTGTCCTGATGGATGTAATTTATGCACTGACGCTTTTGCATGTACATCTTGCCAATAGAATTATTATTTGGATGGTATTTGCAAATAATGTTCTCCTGGATTCTTCTTATTAGGTGTTGTTTGCACTCAATGCAACAGTCCTTGTGAAACTTGTGAAAATGAAGCTAATCATTGTCTTTCTTGCTAACAAAAATATTATTTGATGAATAATAATACCTGCTCTCCTTGCATATCGCCATGCGATCATTGTGAATCCGAGACAGCGTGCTCAACTTGTGTTCCTGAATATTATCACGATAGTTCAACTCATCAATGTATTGTTTGCGATCCACCTTGCAAAGAATGTTCAGAATCTGGAAATACTTAATGCTCGAAATGTAAGGATGGTTACTACTTGAATTCATAAATCTGTCAGCCTTGCATACCGCCTTGCCAAAATTGCTCAACTAGCGTAATATGTTAAAGTTGTACTGCAGGGTATTACTTCGATGGAGCTGTGTGCATAGAATGTTCTTTAGGGTGTGCTATGTGCAATGGATCATAAGGTTTTCAGTGTTCAAGTTGTACAGACACATATTATCTTGACCAAACAATATGCAAACGTAATTTATATGTTTTCATTATTTCCTAGATTGTCCTTTAAAATGCGAATCAACATGTGATTTCTAAGATAACTTTGTAATATGCCATGCTTGTGCTCTTGGATACTTTGGAGCAGATTGTGAAGAATGTTCGACTTCCTGTAAAACTTGTGCTGAAATGCCTGCTTAATGTACTTCATGTAATATTGGATACTACTTGAATGGGTAAACTTGTACTTAGTGCGGCGAACATTGTGTCACTTGTGCTGATACAAGTGGAGATTGTACGAGTTGTGATGATGGATATTTAATTGATGAATAGAATAAATGTGCAAGTAATTTAGTAAATTCTATAAAATCATAGATTGTGCAAATTGTACTTGTCCAATTAAATAATATTACGATAACATTGAGAAAATTTGTAAAGATTGTGACATTACTTGTACATTATGTAATGGTGTGGCCGATAATTGTCAATCATGTTCACCTACATACTATCTGAATGGCTCCACTTGTACTAAATGTGGTCCTCCTTGCTTAGATTGCTCTGGCCAAGCAACCTGCCAATCATGCATCCCTGGATATTACTGGGGGGGTACTGATTGTTTCAAATGCGATTTGCCATGCATGAACTGCACAACTCCAGGAAATACAGGTTGTTAATCCTGCCAAAATGAATATTATCTTCTTGGTTCTAGTTGTGAAAAATGCGATTCGACTTGTACATTATGTGAAATCTCTCCCACTAATTGTTCGGATTGTCAAATAGGCTATTATTTAGATAATACAACTTGTGTAAGTTGCTCACCTCATTGTAATTAATGTGATTCTGGCACTGAATGCACCTCTTGCAATGACAATTATGAACTATTAAATGGAGAGTGCGTACCCTGTACGAACACTCAATATTACTCATCTGGAAAATGCTATAATTGCTCAACAAATTGTAATTCGTGCTTTGACAGCGATACAAATTGTTCTAGTTGTCGTCTAGGGAAATACCTTTCAGGAAATGAATGCTAACCATGTGTTGCTCCGTGTATTGAGTGCAATGCTGAGATTGATTGTACTGCGTGTGATGCTGGATATTGGCTTGATAATCAAGCTTGTACAGAATGTAATAATAGATGTAAAACATGTACTTCTGAAACTCAATGTGAATCTTGCGCTGATAGTTATTACTTAGAAGGAAGCTCATGTGAAGCTTGTCCTGATGGATGTAATTTATGCACTGACGCTTTTGCATGTACATCTTGCCAATAGAATTATTATTTGGATGGTATTTGCAAATAATGTTCTCCTGGATTCTTCTTATTAGGTGTTGTTTGCACTCAATGCAACAGTCCTTGTGAAACTTGTGAAAATGAAGCTAATCATTGTCTTTCTTGCTAACAAAAATATTATTTGATGAATAATAATACCTGCTCTCCTTGCATATCGCCATGCGATCATTGTGAATCCGAGACAGCGTGCTCAACTTGTGTTCCTGAATATTATCACGATAGTTCAACTCATCAATGTATTGTTTGCGATCCACCTTGCAAAGAATGTTCAGAATCTGGAAATACTTAATGCTCGAAATGTAAGGATGGTTACTACTTGAATTCATAAATCTGTCAGCCTTGCATACCGCCTTGCCAAAATTGCTCAACTAGCGTAATATGTTAAAGTTGTACTGCAGGGTATTACTTCGATGGAGCTGTGTGCATAGAATGTTCTTTAGGGTGTGCTATGTGCAATGGATCATAAGGTTTTCAGTGTTCAAGTTGTACAGACACATATTATCTTGACCAAACAATATGCAAACGTAATTTATATGTTTTCATTATTTCCTAGATTGTCCTTTAAAATGCGAATCAACATGTGATTTCTAAGATAACTTTGTAATATGCCATGCTTGTGCTCTTGGATACTTTGGAGCAGATTGTGAAGAATGTTCGACTTCCTGTAAAACTTGTGCTGAAATGCCTGCTTAATGTACTTCATGTAATATTGGATACTACTTGAATGGGTAAACTTGTACTTAGTGCGGCGAACATTGTGTCACTTGTGCTGATACAAGTGGAGATTGTACGAGTTGTGATGATGGATATTTAATTGATGAATAGAATAAATGTGCAAGTAATTTAGTAAATTCTATAAAATCATAGATTGTGCAAATTGTACTTGTCCAATTAAATAATATTACGATAACATTGAGAAAATTTGTAAAGATTGTGACATTACTTGTACAAGATGTTCAGGAATTTCCACTAATTGTCAAACCTGCTCTAATGGATACTATTTAGAGTCTTCAATTTGCAAAAGTTGCATCGCTCCATGTAACATGTGTACTGCTTTAAATGTTTGCATAAATTGCGATAGTGGATACTTTTTAGAAGATGGTAGTTGTTAACCATGTTAATTGCCTTGTATTAATTGCTTGGCAGGTGGAAATGTATATTGTTCATTATGTTAAACTGGATATTATTTGGATGGATAAATTTGTAAAATTTGTGATTAAACTTGCAAAAAATGTTCTGGTAGTTCCAATAATTGTTCAGAATGTCAAATAGGATATTTTTTAGAAAGCACAAATTGTTCTCTATGTCAAAATTATTGTAATAATTGCAATTCAGCAACTCAGTGTACGTCATGTGATATTGGATATGAAAAAGTTAATGGTTAATGTATTGCATGTTAGATCAACCAATACTACTTAAACTTTAAATGTTTATCTTGTTTAAATCCTTGCTATTCTTGTGCACAAACTGAATCTCAGTGTACTAGTTGTATAGATGGTTATTATTTATCTGGTACTCAATGCTTGATTTGTGACAGCAATTGCAAGACTTGTTAGAATAAAGCTGAATATTGTATATCATGCACTACAAGATAATTTTTATCAACTGAAAATAAATGTGTACCATGTTTATCACCTTGCAATTCTTGTGTTAATTCACCAACTTCATGCACATCTTGTTTAGATTTATATTATTATGAAGCGAATAGCTGTAAGAAATGTGTTTCACCTTGTTGGACTTGTGAATCGCTCAATGTTTGCAAATTATGCATATCTGGAAAATATTATGATTAAACATAAAAGAATTGCCTGGATTGTGATAAAAGTTCTTGTCTCACTTGTGTAGGCACTGCAACGACATGTTTAAGTTGCGCTGCAAATAAATATTTGGAAAATACTACTTGTAAATCATGCGACCCTAAATGCGTTACATGTACTAGTTTGACAATGTGTCAAACATGTTCAGTTGGTTATTATTATAATGGATCAGAGTGTGTTTCATGCACATCACCTTGTATTGAATGTAATTCTGGTTCAATTTGTACAAAATGTTAAAATGATTTCTACAAATTAAGCTTAAGTTAATGCATCAGTTGTTCACTACCTTGTAAAACTTGTGATTAAGAGGTCTGTAAATCTTGTATTAATAAATACTATTTTGATTCTTCTGAAACTGATACTTCAAAGAAATGCAAACTATGTTCTAGTCCTTGTGATTAATGTTCTGCACAATAAAGTTGTACAACTTGTGTATAAGGATATTATTTAGAAGGATCTTCTTGCATTAAATGTACAAATAATTGCAGTACATGTGAGACTGCTACAAAATGCATTACTTGTGTTAGTATTTCTTATTATTTAACTACTTTTAATACATGCGTATTATGCAGCAATATGGATTCATCTTGTTTGACTTGTAGTGGTTTTAACAGATGCTTAACTTGCTAAGATGGTTTCTATACATTAAATCAAACCTAGAATGGTGTTACTACAAGCACTTGTTAAGCTTGCTCGGTTAAATGCTCAAGTTGTACTCAGTCCTTATCACAATGTTCAAAATGTGCAGGTAATAGATAAGGCACTCCCTAATGTACAACTTGCCCATATGGATTTTATGATGGTGGATAATTGAATTGTGAATAGTGTGATTCCAAATATTGTATCACTTGCAGTGGATCTGCCAAGAATTGTCTAGCTTGCATAAACTCAAGAATTCAACCTCCAGCTTGTATCTGTAAACCTGGTACTTATATTTCTGGAAATGATTGCATCTAATGTATGGCCAATTGTTCCTCTTGCACAACTTCAAATTAGTGTACTTTATGCAATAGTAGTTTCTACTACAAATAGAATTGGGATGGATAAGGAAATAATATTTGCACAAATACTTGTGGAGATTCATTTTTCTAGGATGTCAATAATCAATAATGTATCAAATGTCCAATTTCAAATTGTAAAATTTGCAACTCAACTTCTGACACAGGTTGTACTTCTTGTTTACCTTCAATATATTAAGCTACCAGTGATTCTATGAATAATGTATGTACATCCACTACTTGCAGTTTGTATTTGTAATAGCAAAGGCAATGTTTGATTTAATGTTTACCTGGATATTATAAGAATGCTGATTTCACTTGCTCCATTTGTGATAAAGCTTGCAGGTAATGTTAGGATGCTGCAACAGCATGTACGGAATGCTACCCAAATATGTATTTGTAATATACAACAGGACAATTAATGAAAGGTTTATGCATGCCTGAATGTCAGACTACATTTTATTAGAAACAGTCATAAGCTCCTACTGTTTCAGGTGGTATATGTGCTAGTTGTCATTCAACTTGTAAGGATTGCATTGATGATTAAGAAACCTCTTGTACTTCTTGCTAGGCTGGAAGATATTTGCTAAATAAAAAATGTTTAATAAGTTGTGGAGATAATGTGGGTTATTTAGCAAACGCTAATACAAATAGATGTGATCAATGTGCAGATAATTGTACTTCATGTACATCAACTTCCGCTTAAAGATGCACTAAATGTGCTAGTACTCATTTCTTTTTGCTAAACTAATGTATGGTTCAATGTCCATCTAGTTATTACGGAGATCTCAATAAAGTATGCCAGCCTTGCAACTCTTCTTGTTTAACTTGCAATGGTCCATTAGATAATAATTGTTTATCATGCGGGATATCTATCTATTATTTGTCCACATCTAACAAATGTACAACCCTATGTCCAGATAGATATTATGGAAAATCAGACACATTTAGATGCGAAAATTGTATCAATGGTTGCTAAAAATGTATCAATTCATTAGATTGTTAATACTGTGATGAAGGATTCTTCTTAAATACATTAAATTCTCTTAATAATTGTTTAGCTCAATGTCCTGATGGATATTTCGGAGCAGCATCTGCCAGAGCTTGTAGATAATGTGATCCTGGCTGTAAGACATGTAAAGGTTCGACATAAGTTGATTGTATAATCTGTTCAGCAGGAAGATACAATTATTTGGGAAATTGTATTGCAACATGCCCAGCAGGCACCTTTTTGGATAATGTAAATATGAGATGTGATACTTGTTCATAAGGATGCGCTAGTTGCACAGGGACGAGTAATTGCACTATTTGTGATTTTGGATACTTATTTTATAATAATGGATGTTATATTAGTTGTCCTACTGGATCCTATAAAACAGGAAAAACATGTACATCTTGCATATCTAATTGTGCAGTTTGTAATGATAGTATTTCTTGTTAAAGATGTAATGACTAAACATTCTACACTGGAATATTGTGCACAACAAGTTGTCTAAGTAATTAATACGGAGATACTTTAACAAGAAGTTGCAAGTAATGTGATTCAAGTTGTCTGACATGTTCTGGGGCAAAGATTGATAATTGTCTAAGTTGCAGTACAACCTTCCTATTTTCAAATTCATGCAATCAATATTGTCCAGATGGTTATTTTGCTGATGCAGCAACAAAGACTTGTAAAGCATGTCTTTCCACTTGTGCTACTTGTACAAATTCTTCATCTTGCTCATCGTGTAATTAAGGATCATTTTTAATCGGAACTCCTTCATTATGCTAAACTTCTTGTCCAGATGGTTTCTATGGAGATTTAGGAACCAGAATATGTTAAGCATGTTATGCTGGTTGTAAGACATGTTTTGGTACAATAGCAGACAAATGTTAATCTTGTTTAGCAACAACTAGTCCAAGATTGTTTTATTCTAACTATTCTTGTAATTAAACATGTCCTGCTGGAACATTCCCAAATAGTTCAAATAGTAACTGCGATGCTTGTCATCAATTTTGTAGTTAGTGTGTTGATGGCACTGCCAAATGCACTTTATGTGTAACAAATAGATTTATGAGTCCTTTAAGTTCAGATATCAATTCACCTTGTCTAACTGTCTGTCCTTATTAATATTATGGAGATATTACTACTAGAACTTGTGCATAGTGCTCTGCAAATTGTAAAAGTTGCATAAATTCATCAGTTGATAATTGTACAGCATGCATGAACAAAAACATCAACAATTACCAAGAAAATTACTTTTTGTTTCAGAATACTTGTGTTGCTTAATGTCCAACATAATAAATAATGAATTAAGAAGGAAGTACAACAGATTAGTAATTATATGGTGATATTGTATCAGATACATTCTCTTTTAATTGTGTTTTAAAATGCCCATCCTTAACTTTCAGAAATAATTAACTTATGATTTGTGAATAGTGCCATGCATCATGCAGAAATTGTGACGGAAATCGCAATAATAATTGTCTAGCTTGCTTTACTGGATTTTATCTTTATTTAGGAACTTGTTTATCCACTTGCCCTAAAGGTACATACTTAAATGCTGTTACCTCCTCTTGCGTGACATGTGACCCAAAGTGTAAAGAATGCGATGGGCCTAATGCTACCGATTGTACTTCTTGTTCAGCTTCTTCAGTTAAACAAGGCAAAGAGTGTTTGGATAGTTGCAATTAAGGATATGTGGCAGTTGATTCAGTCTGTACTTCTTGTCATTATACTTGTAAAAACTGCATAGGTAGTGACATCTAACAATGTATATCCTGTTCTGTTGGATTATATCTTTAAAAACTCTAAGAAAGTGATTTAAGTGGTAAATGTATTGAAAGTTGTAATTCATCTTATTACCCTGACAGTATTGACAATAAATGCAAAGTTTGTCCTTCTGAGTGTTAAACATGTGATGGACCTGAGGTGAATGATTGTTTGACTTGTATCGAAACTTTGATGTTTATGGGAGGAGTATGCAGTGATGTTTGTATAGATGGTTATTACTTGAATGTTAATTAATGCGCTTAATGTAATGTATCTTGCAAAACTTGTAACGGTCCAAGCTCAAACTAATGTTTAACTTGTAGCAATCAACTGTTCTTGTTCAATTCTCAATGTTTGATCTCTTGTATTGAAGGGTACTTCTAGAATGAAACCACAAACTCTTGTGAGAGATGTATGGATAATTGTTTGTCATGTACAAATAGTTCAACTTGCAGTTCTTGTGATGCATCCAAGTACTTCTTATTGGAGTAATAGTGTTACATATTTTGCACTATTGGCTAATACTTTGATACTACTTAGAAAAGTTGTTAAAGTTGTAATAGCTCTTGCTTCACTTGCACAGGATCAAAAAGTAATTAATGTTCCAGTTGTAAAACTGATTATTTCTTAAAAGTTTCATTCAACTCTTATGCTAGTATTTATGATTGGACTTGTGAATAACAATGCGGAGAACTCTATTAACCTGATATTTAAAATGGTGTTTGTTTGTATGATAATTGTCACTCTAGCTGTTCTACTTGTTTAAGTGATTAAGCCACAACTTGTAGATCTTGTAGTAATTTAATATTATCCAATTCATAATGTTTATCTGGTTGTCAAGATGGATATTATGTTGTCAGCAATCAATGTAAAGTTTGCAATAGATTATGTAAGATTTGTGAAGATAGTTCAACTGTTTGTTCAACTTGTACAGATATTGCTTTAAGAGTTGAAGATTCCTATTGTGTTATTTCATGCCCAGAGAAATACATTAAACATTCAACATAAAAAATATGCATTGGGTGCGTTTCTAATTGTTTAAATTGTGTTTTTGATGAAAAGTTATTAGGATCCACAAAATGTATGAAATGTGAATCAAAATTTTTCATTGATTTGACGTATGATTCCAATAAAGTTCTGAAAGGTGTACAATGTTAATAGACATGTCCAGATGGAAAATACAATAATTCAGACTCATTTTAATGTTCAAATTGTGATTGGAGCTGTAAGACTTGTTCGGAATCTACAAGTTTAGATTGTATTAAATGTGGAACAGTTGTCCATCCAAAAACAGGTGCCTCTTAAATTAGATATATGGAAGATGGAGTTTGTAGAGTAACCTGCAGAGCTGGATCATATGCCTATGTTAATGATCTAGATGGCAATAAATGTATGGTTTGTAATAGCAGCTGCAAGACTTGTTTTGGAGCACTAGATACAAATTGTAACAGTTGCTATTCAACTACATATCTATCTTCCAATGGCAAATGTGTCAAAGATTGTTCTACTGGATACTTTTCAAATGATTCCAATTAGTAATGTGAAAAATGTTATTAGGGTTGCTCTAAATGTGATGGTGTTAAGTCTACTCAATGTATGGCATGTGAAAATGGATATTATTTGTATAAAGACACTTGTTAGACTGATTGTCCAGATGAATATTTCAAAGATGGTAATGTTTGCTCTAATTGTGATAAATTCTGCTTCAATTGTACTGGAAAAGAATCAAATTAATGTACATCCTGTCCCACTGATCTCTATTTTTATCCAGAACAAAATACTTGTTATATTTAATGTCCCCTTAAATCATTCTTGAATTTAACAACTTATCAATGTCAAGATTGTCATTCATCCTGTCTTACATGTTCAGATGAAAAAGAGACCAGTTGTTTATCGTGCCCTTTGAAAAAAAGTGACACCGATATTTAAACATATTTGTTGAAAGCAAAGTGCGTTTCTAATTGTGGAAATCATTAATTTGGGCATCCAGACTCTTTAGTTTGCTAAGAATGTGATATTTAATGCACCAATTGTCAAACTCAAAGCAATAATTGCATTGGAAGCTGTCCAGCCAATAGACTTACTATTCCCTAATGTGATTGTCCAACTGGATATATGATAGATTCTCCTACTGCTGTATGTCAATTATGCTACTATAAATGTTCCACTTGTAATGAAGCATACATCAATTGTTTGAAATGTGCTGCCAATAGAAATCAAGATGCACCTTTTTGTTCATGTCCTTCTGGTTACTTTGATGATGAGGATAACAAGAATCCAGTTTGTCAACCTTGTGCTTGGTAATGTGCAACCTGTCAAAAGAGAAGTGATTTATGTATTACATGCAAAGGAGATAGAGTTGGTTCTGGTTGTGTATGTCCTGCTGGTAAATATGAAGATTCCTCAAGTCAAAAGGAAATGTGTTCTACATGTGATTTTACTTGTTCAACTTGTGCAGTCAAATCTAATTATTGTATAACTTGTAAAGGAAACAGATACTCAACACTCTTACAAGCTAATCCACTATATAAATAGTGTTTGTGTTAGAATGGGTTGTATGAAGACGGCAAATCCACTAATTGTCCTTAATGTGACTTTAAATGTACAACCTGTACTGGTTCAAGTTCCAATTGTTTAAGTTGTAGAGGAGATAGAATACTTAAAGAGCAATGCATTTGTGAACCAGGATACTTTGATGATGATGTTAATGATAAATGTTAGAAATGTGACTTATCATGTGTGACTTGTGATAAAAAGGGTTGTTTAACATGCGCTGGGAATAGAGAAGGCCCAAATTTACTCTAGATCTGTAATTGTCCAGCAACAGGTATTGATAGAAGACAACATGGATACGCTGAATGTGGAACTTGCGAGTATGGCGTACCTTACATTAAAATGAGGGATAGTTTAGATTCCATGACAATAATATTTGGTGGAATAATTATAATTAAGGGAATCAATGATGCTACGATCCCAAGCAGAGATGTGTGTCAAAAATTGTTTAATGATGTTGACTTTGCCAAACTAGGAAGTGGTAAGCCTTTGTGTAATGTGGATCCAAACAATTAAAAGTAGTTGCTGGTGGTCTTTGCAAATAATGCGTAATTTATAATTGGAGGAACTATCACCTTAAACTTGAAATAAGTAATTGGAAGGAAAGATTGTTTAGGAGTGTATTACTCTAATTTCATAGTTGCCAAAATTAATGGCCCAGATGCTCCTGTTCCTGCCTCGGTGAAATTTACAGGCCCATAATATAGTAATTTATGTAGCAAGATCACATTTTTCCCAAGTTAAGTCATCAATGATGGTGGTCGAGGATTGAATATGAAGTCATGGTCAATAGTCTCTATTGAACCAGAAAATTCTAGTGCCAGAGGAAGAATTCAAGGTCTATTTGATGCTGCTAATTCTGCCAAGATCAGCAAGATTGAAATTCCACCTATGCTTTTATCAGAATACTCAAAATATGTATTTAAATACACATTTACTAACTTCTTGAATAAAGAATTTAGTTCAGACTACACATTATCAACCACAACTTACGAATCCCCAACTGTTCAAATCGAAGAACTAGCTCCACATGTTTATTTCACAAATGCACGAATCAAATTAATAGGAACTATCATCCATCAAAGTTGCATCTCTGGAGTTACAGAAAGTGTACCTTCAACAATCAATTATGAATGGACATCAAATAAAGTTAGTAAAGGAGCCATTGAATCATATTTACTCTAAGATGTCCAAACTCTTGTAGGAGTAAAGCCTCCTGATGTTCAGTTTGTTTAACTTGATATCCCTCCTTATTCAGGTAAAGGTGGAATCACATATTCAGTTACTTTGATAGCTACTCTAACAACAAAACCAATTTCAGCTAATTATACAGTCGATATTACTATACAAACTTAAGGATTATAAGTGGAAATTGAAGGAGGAAATAGAATGAATGGATATGCTGTGCCTCTGAAAGTAAATGGATGGGCCAAAGATCCCAATATTAAAACAGATTAGAGTGTTGGAATTGAGTTGGTATGGAAATGTGTGAATCTCAATACTAATTTACCATGTGCAGATGTTTATGATGAGGAAATTCCACTCAATAGAACCAATACTTAGCTTGTGGCAGCAAAGAGATTCGTACCTTATAATGCCTATAATTTCTACTTGAATGGAACTAAAGGGGAACTCTTTGAAGTCGCTTAGGCAGTCATTGTAATTGTAGAATTAGACATTCCAGTTTTAGAACTCAAGAGACCTGAATATTTAACATCAAAGAGAGTCAACATGAATCAAGAAATCAGCATTAAGTTCTTGTATCCCACGAAGAATCCAGATAGTTTATACTATGGAGGTGCAATAGTATATGATTTCAATGTGGTAGCTACACTTAGATTCTTCTTCACATCAATAACAATAAAGTTCTGGGATAGCTTCTATGAATTAACTGACCTAGCTTAATTGGGATTCAGAGCATCAGTGTACAATCCCCAATTTTTCATGCCTTCAACAACTACTTTGCTTATTAACATCAATTTGCCACCTCGACTGTGTAGAATTAACATTTCCCCTATCAGCGGTATTTCATTTGATACCTAATTCACCATGAAAGTTACTAATTGTGAAGATAGCGATGCACCATTCACTTACAAGTTTACATTCTATTACTCTCCCACCCAATACGACAATGATATTTTGAAGGCTAGTTCATTGAATCAGATTCTTTTACTTGATTACTCAAGTGACAATGAATTAACTACTATACTACCAAATCCTTTGAGTGATTCAGCTGTAACTCAGCCTTTCCTGATTCTGATGGCGTCAGTATCAGATTCCTTGGGAGCATTAACAAACCTTACATCATCAGTAGTAGTCGGACTGAATCAAGTCGATCTTAAACATAAACTTTTAGTGGCTTAATATTTGATGAAGAGATAAACATAAGAAGATAAATTCTCCCCATTGCCCTATTTCTTCAGATCAAGATAATTAGCAGAGATTACAGATGCAACAGATAAATTTATAAAACTTTATTAGAATAGAACATCTTTAACAATTCCAGAATAAATTAATTTACTTAATCTTCTTGCCATTGGTGTTAAAGATATAACTATTGATAATCCAACTGCTGATCAAGATGCTAATGAAACTGCTATTATCAAACAAGAATAAGCTAAATTAGTCACCCTAAAATAAAGTATTTTGGCATCACTTAAAGAGATGCAATCCCAAGATGTCAGTGTTGCTACTAAGAGTGCTCTCACTAAATCCATTGAAGAATTGATGAATGATGAAGATATCTAATTAAATATGAGTTCTGCAAATATGGATGCTGAATTAGATAAAGCAGATAGTATTGTTTCCACTAGTACCAATGGAGTCAGTGATCTACAAGGAGATATTGAAAATGGCAATGTCGACTTCAAATCGTTTAGAATAAAAGAAAATCTCCAAAATGATATCATGAGAACAGCTGGGTTATTAAATGGACTCTTGGCAGCTGGATAGAATTAAATTGATTCTATTGATTCAACTAGTACTACAACAACAACAACAACTAATTCAACTGACAGTAATTCAACTAATTAAACCAATTCAACAGATGAGGCTTGGTAAAAAATGAAGGATAATAATGCAAAATTGTTTAAAGTCCAAGAATCTGTTAAATATGGTCTAACATAGACTGCTGATCCTAATGCACCTCCTAAAGTATTCTCAGGTGGATCATTCTCCATGAAATCATCTCTTGCTACTCCTTCTAAAATGGCCGAATATTTGGCTGGAGCAGATCCAACTAAAGTAAAGAAGGATATCAAAATCAGTGATGATGATGAATCCACATCCTCTGATGAAACTAACATCCAAACTGTCACTTACAATTAAGCAGAATTCACTGATAATCCTTATGCAACTGATGATTCCTTCCCAAGTAGATCTGTACCTGCATCTGTCTAAAATATTGAACCCAAATTAGCCAATGGATCTGTCATCGTTCCAAAACAACCCATACCTATGTCCTTTGGAGTCACAGCAGCCAAAAAAGCAGCAAGATTAAGAAGACTCAGAAGACTTTATGGCAGAAGAAACATGCAATATTATTAAGATCTATATGAATTAGATGAAGAACCACAAACATAAGCCATATTTTGTATTGGGAAAAGTTCAGATGGAGGTTGGAGTGCAGGAGGAGGAAACTGTAAATCTGTTTAATCGGTTGATGCAACTGGAGCTATAACGGTCACTTGCTAATGTGAAGAATTAACACCCACTTCAGTTGGCGATGCCATTGCTGATGCTCTAGCATTTGATAAATTTGCTAAAGCGTTTTCAATGGAAGCCTTATTGGCCTTGCTTAACTTCCCCTTCTACAAATCAGTCATAGTTTATGCTTTGGCTTTCATGACCGCTGCATTAGTATTCTCAGTCAAATATGGATTCAGAAAGGATAGGGAAGATGCAGAGAAGAAATTACTAGCTCCTCATTTTGTGGAATCAGAATTTATTAGAATCAAAGCAGAAGAAGACTAAGTCAAAAGAGTGGAAAGACACAAATTGAGAATGGAAAAACAAAAGGAGATGGAATTGAAACTTCAATAAGAATATGATGAATAATAATTAAGATTGCAATAGAATTAACAAAAGGAAAATGAAGAACAAAATTTTGAGTTGCATCCCTAGAAAAAAGCCATTAATAATCAACAGTTTCCTTTAAAGGAACATCCACCTTAAGAGATAGTTATGATCTAGCCTGATATTGACCCAGATGAATTAATGAAAATTAGAGAAATTAATGAAGCAAAAGAACCAATAAATTCTGATGCTCCACTTAAAAGCAAACTAACTGATAATTTTGATTCTGATGATTCTGATCTAAACCCTAATTAAATGGTTTATGATGAATAAGATAGTGAAAACAGTGATAACATGGAAAGCATTTATGAAGTTCCTGAAAATATTCTGGAGCAAAAGCATGAGCATTCTTAGGATGAACCTGAAGCAGCCTAATATTTTAAGTCATTAGAACCATAATTGTTTAAGCATTCTTTAACAATTGAAACTATAAACTAAAAAAACACACCCATTTAATAATAGCAATAACAATAGTAATAACAATAGTAATAACAATAATAAATACAATCGCCGTCATAATAATAATCCTAAATCTACTCAGATTAATAATAACACATAAAATCATAAAGCATAGCTGATCTAGAATAATTCCATTAGGAATTAGAGTAACAATTTTAAAAGTAAGTGATAGGATAACAAAAAGAATAAGAACAACAATAAGAATAATAGTAATAAGAAGAAGAAGAATAATCACCATAATATGATATAGGAGAGAGTTAAAAACACGATCCTGAATTGAACTCAAACCATATCCTGCATTAAAATGGTAGTAATACCCCACCCATCTGTCCTGAAATCCTTAAAATTGAATTGCCTAATCTTCATGATGGTGATGGTCGCGCTCTAAGTGTAATCAAAACGAATGAATTAAAACAAATTTCCCAAAACAATCAATAAGATTCATTTGAAAAAGACATCAAAGAAGCTGGTTAGTCTTAAATAATAGAACCTAAATAAAAGAAAGATTAAGTAAAGAGAAAGCGAAAGAGAGTTAAAAGTAATATTAATCAGAAATACAAAGTAAAAGTATAAGATGATTTGGATGTTTCAAATGATGAGGATGCTCTAAAAGAGGAACCAGAGCCACCTTATGAAATCAAAGAACAAATTGTTTAACAATGGCATAGGGATAATAAGCGAAAAGTATTCTTAGAAAGTGGTTGCCAACTTAAGTTCTCCCTTACAAATGTGCTATTGTTCATGGCTCTATTCCACAAATTGTTATGCATCTTTTTAGTATTTGAAAGAACATTGCCTCGTCCAATAAGATTCTGTGTATTATACATGACCATCCTAAACACTTGCTATATTAATATATTCTTCTAAGTACCCTTAGAACCTTTGCAATCAATTATATTCAGTGTATTCTCTGCCATATTATCCAACTTTGAAATGTTTGTAATACTGTTCCTGATGCCACACAAAGTGTTTGTTGTTAGATAAATAGGATGGGGAATATTCATAGGCTTAACTACATTGTTAATATATTTCATCCTTATAGCCATGGCATTAGAGGCAAGTGATTCAGGTGGAGATATCACTAGGTCTAATATGTGGGGTCTAAATTTCATTATTGGATTCCTGAACACTCATTGTGTATCAGACCCAATCAAACTTTTAATAGTTTTCAAGGCTGTTTAACTCAGTTTAACTGGAGCAACTGGCCTTTTATAAACTATTTTAGTGAAAATATTTGTGAATCCTGCTACGAATATTTTCTTTGAAATGATTGAAGTATGAGAATTCTAGCATATGAAAAAATAATTATAAAATTTATTATTATACACATATATCTATTTGTTTATCATCAACATAAATCTTATAATTCGATCGTTGTTTCCATCTATAAAGACTATTTATCAACTTTATCTTTGATATGTTTAGCTTAAACATCCCAATCAATTTTCAATAATGTGTGAACAAATAAAGAGGACAATAAGAAATTACATAATCCAAAACCTAACCAAATTCCAATTAAACCAAAATCAAATATTTAAGTTAATATTAGAATCAGGGGAATGCCCACACCATATGCACCAAATAAAGTGTAATTTGATACCAACTTACCCTCATCAAGTCCTTTAAGTGCTCCGCTTAAGGCTATCTATAATCCATCTATTGCAACACTACCCAATAGGAAATATGGTAGAGTTTTCAATAACATTTCTTAAATAACTTCATCCTTGGTATAGAAATGAGCCCATTCAAAGTGGTAAAAATAGAAGATTATCATGATGACCACTAAAATACAGAAATATAATATAAGGCCATATTTAATATAATTTTTGGCATTTATTATGTGTTATTGACTTATTTGATTGCCGACATAAGTCATCAAGGCTATTGATAAGCAAAGTGGCACCCTGAAGTATAAGGATGAAGTGTTTGATAAGACTAATTATGCATTGGTTGCATCAATTCCAAGGGAGATGGCTGTAAAAGACAAAATAATAAATATGCCTGTGTTTAAATAGATATGGACTATTATTGAAATTGTGCTTTTTATGTACTCTTTATAAATGTGAAAATGAGATAGCAATAAAAATTTGAATTGAAAAGATTTAAATTTGATTTAAAGGTCTTCGTCTTATTTTACATAAAGCAGCAACATTAGTATGTTTGTACATTCTGATATAATGGTGGCAAGACAAACTCCATAGCTCCCATAGCTTGAGACTAAGAGCCAACACCAAAAAGCATGAAGTGCTAAGGTGATTAGATGAATAACCATAAACGGTCTAAACACTTCACATGATACCAAATAACTCTTCAAACCCTCGAATATCAATAAGGCCAATGAAGTGATTGATAATGGTACTATGAGTTCCCTAAATTTTATCTATTTATAACAATTACCATGCAGAGTTTATGGTTTCTTCTCTGTCTTCAACTATCAAATAACTAAATGGAGTTTTCAGGCATAATATCACTAATATCAAAGGGATAAATATTATGACATGAGAAGAAAGTGTGAAATTTAGATAGATGAGCGATAGTTTATTTTTTCCCATTCCGATGGCTTAAGACGCCAAGGTGTTCAAAGCTTGATTAAGACCTTTGATAGTATAATAATATATGATACCAATTCCAAAGGGAAGCAACAATACAGTAATTATCATCCATGCAATGCCAAATGCTGCAACATTGGTTTTAGTTGTATGTAGATTAAGAAAGTGCAAATTGATTGACATCATCAATTCAACACAAATATAGCCTAAAGACAGTTGGATCATGCATGAAGAAATGTCTGAAAGTATTTGCTACCAAGATCGAATATGAGATTGATTGGTTGACATATATTAATGGTACTAAAAAATAGTTTTAATATTTTGTATTAATTTCCTTGTAGGACATTTAAGGAAAATCACTCATATGTAATTGATGAGCGAATGGGGAAATAAATAAAATTAAGATTAAAATGACTAATACTTAATGAATTATTACTATACTTAAAGAATTTTTACTAAAATTTGTATCCAAAAAATTTAAATTTAAACAAATCATAAGGGAAAAAATTGATGGCAAACTTATTTTAAAGAAGAGACACAGATTTTGTATTTGAACAGAAATTTATTATATAGATCAAATAAATCATAGTTAATCAATATTATGCATTACTTTTTTTTACATATATGCGACTCCATACTTAGTAGACGTAAACATCTTGCCAACATTTTCATTATATTGTTGTACAGTAGAATGTATATGTTTCTTCTCTTATGGTTATTAGTGATCTTTTTCAGCAGATTTATGAAAATTTTTATTATGGGATGCATCACTATTACTAATGATTTGCTTGATTGCTTATCGACAATGCTCAATATCTTTGGGCTCATTGTGTTTTGGTATTATTTTTTTGGGAGGGAGAGACTTATGCTTTGATTATTAATTCATAAATATTATTCAACTTTTCAATGGCACTAATAATTCATTTAAATAATGCCATAAAGTATATCATTAATTAATTTAGATACACTCTTTCTAATTTTAGATCTTGTAACACAACAAAATTTAATGGAATATTCATTTCTGCATAATTATTAAAAGAATGATCACATCCACTCTCATAATAGATTGCTATTTGATTTGAATTATATCTGTCTCTCGTAGAGTTAGGTTTATATTTCATTCACATAAACGAGAAAATCAACTGTTAAGTAACTTTTTCTCTATTTTTATCAGTATCTTGGCAATTAATTTCCTTCTATTGTAATTTCTTAATACTCTTATAAAAATTAAAGATTTTATTAATATTCATGGCACCAAATTTTCCTAGAAGTTATTAGATTTGTAACTTATATAAAGTAGTAGAGTAAATTGAAGATTTTCATATTCAGTATTTAAATTTCATAATCATAAATTGATTTAATTGCATCTATCTCTAAATCAATAGGACTTGTAAGACATAGATAATCTCTCATTTATTATTATAATTTAGAAGCAAGATTTCATGCCGAATTATTAAAAGGATATTGGAAATGATTTCGATGGTTTTTTTGACATTTTCCTTAAGATTTATTGATTATTACATTTTGAACAATAAAAAAGGATTCTCTTTTTTATCTTCGTACTTGATGTTGGATTTGTGTTTCTTCATAATTATTTTTAACAGTTAATTTTTTAAAATGACCGAAGAAATTGAGTCTCACATCATTCAGAAGTACGAAGTATTATAGAAAATGGGGAAAGGAGCATATGGAGTGGTTTGGAAAGCCATAGATCGAAAAACAAAATAAATTGTTGCGCTCAAAAAAGTATTTGATGCATTTCATAATGCCACTGATGCGTAACGCACTTTTCGAGAAGTCATGTTTTTGTAAGAGATGCTCCATGACAATGTTATTCGAATGACCAATATTCATCGAGCTGATAATAATAAGGATCTGTATATTGTTTTCGATTTCATGGAAACAGACCTCCATGCTGTAATACGAGGCGGAATTCTTGAAGAAATTCATTAGAGGTAAGTATTTAAACTTTAATTTCAGATATATAATCTATTAAATACTCAAAGCATTAAAATACATTCATTCAGCTGAAATCATACATAGAGATCTTAAACCATCAAATGTATTACTTGATGCAGAATGTAATGTCAAGGTGGCAGATTTTGGCTTAGCTAGAAGTCTTTTAAATCAAGTTGAAGAAAGTGCCATTCTGACTGAATATGTAGCCACTCGATGGTATCGAGCTCCTGAAATTCTCCTTGGATCCACCTAATACACTAAAGCTGTGGACATGTGGTCAGTTGGCTGCATCTTGGGAGAAATGATCAATGGAAAGCCTATTTTTCCTGGGAGTTCTACTCTCAATCAAATAGAGAGAGTACTTGAAGTTATTGGTAGACCTACTACTTCTGAATTAGAAAGCGTTTAGGCACCTATGGCTTCACAAATTGTCAACAACATTCCTAAAGGCCAAAGAATTGGATTTACCAATTATTTTCCTAAAGCAACTCCTTAAGCTTTGGACTTAATTCGTCGGTTGCTTTCATTTAATCCTTCCCAAAGAATTTCTGTTGAAGAAGCCTTGAAACATCCTTACGTTGGTGCATTCCATCACAATAATCAAGAAGGTACTACAAATCCGATTATAATCTCTATGGATGATAACAAGAAATTTAGTATTAAAGAATATAGAGAGGCATTGTATTTATAGATTAGCAAGAAATACGAAACGAAATATGAAAATAAATTGGAGAATAAATATGAAAATAAATTTGAGAACTCCTTTAAAAACATAGAACAAAATTAATAAGAGAGGAAAAGAACGTAAAGTTTTTAATAGGCTTCAAAAAAACCTACTGCTCCTTCTAATTCTACACTTACTAATGAACTAAATGTTATAAAATAACAAGATCCTAACACCTAACATATTTCACAAAACTATCTAAAGGAATACTTATCGAATTGCAGTAAAGATTACTTAGGATAATAATAATCATAATAAAATGTCAATATGAGCAAAGAATTTATTAGTGGATAATTGTGTAAAGAAATTAACAAAGAAAATTATAAATCCAAAAATCTAGTGGACGTTTCAATTAACAAAATGGAAAGGGACAATTCCATTTCTAAAAAATAAATTATTTCTCCTTGGACTTAACCTAATCAAAAACCCTAAACTGCAACTCAATAATAAAGGCCACCTTCAGTAAGTGTTTATACTACACTGAATTAGGCATCTTCAAATCAATTAAAATCTTAAATTCCCTAATAAATAAACAATAATGTCTGTGCTGCATAAAAGAGGATTAGTACTAAAATGCCCACTAGTGGAACGAGCACATCATTCTATGTTCCTCCAGATAAAAATAATTCTAGTTTTAATTATGGTAAGAAAATTTCCAAAGACAATAGTTTCTTAGGTGACCATAATACATCTACATAATCAAACATACCTCAGCCTATGCATTAAAAAAGTAATCATTTTGCTTATTCTTTTAGCTGTGAGCATGAACTATTAAACTTATTTAATGTAAAAGGGTATTTCAGATCAAAGAAGTAAACAGCATCTAGTTAACCATCAAAGAACATAGTCTTCATTAGGAGCAAATAATAGTGTATTGATCAATAGATGTAAAGAATTCCTTCAAAACATATAAGCTATTAAAAAATGAATTAAATTTTCAAATGCATGACTATCATTCTTTTTTAATTCTTATTAGTTTATGATAACTCTTCATAGTAAACTACATAAATAATTACATTTAAATAATCCAGTAGTAATGAAATAGGATTATGGTTGAATTTATCGTAATTAGCTTTTTTTTATTCCGTCTTTCTAGTCGTTTAATTATTACTTACATAAATATTTAAATCTATTCCTAATTTTTGCCTCATCATCCTAATGTTAAGATATTAATTTTGTGAAATATCAGTATAAATATTACTGAATTACATTATTTCATTAAATATTCTCAATCATTCAATCCAAAAATAATTACACATTGTTAAATTAATAATAGTTATGATTAAAAAGATTTATCATTCATTTATTTTTAATTAAACAAGCCAATTCAATGGGATGTGTATAATAAAATCAAACCAAAAGGCAGCATTTAGAATCAGTTGATACCATTTATCAAGATAACAAATCTCATGGAGAGGCTTCTCGGTAATAAGCTGAATTAATTTAGCCAAATTGCTCAATAGGAAAGAAAAAAGGAAATTTTCAAAATATAACTCAATCCTATTGTATAAAGAAGACTTTCTCCATAAAGACGTAAACAATCAGACCTTTGATTATTTCATATTTATTTAATATTCTCATGTTAAGATATTTCTCTTTTAGAAATGAAGATGAAATCGTGTAAAAGTCTAAATAACTTTATGAATATAATCGATATAATTCGGCTTTCAGACTGCTCATATTTTAAGAATTAAACATCTGAAATTACCTTCTAAAAATTAATTATTTTTAATTTTAATACTCTTTTATCAGTACATTTGCAAAAAATCTGTTTCAAACTTATTTATTGAGTAATAATAATAAATATAAACTCTATTAAAATCAATTGTTACAATCACTACAGTTGTCTCATTATCTCTAAGAATTCGTAATAATTCAACTATTGAATAATTATTAATATTGTACCTTGCGTTGACCTTTAAGTTCTTCAATTGCTTAAATGAACAATTTATCGTTGATCTCAAGATGCCTCTTAACACTTTTACAAGTTATAAATCCATTTTAATTCTATAAATATTTAAAGCAGGTTTCCAAATATGTTTATGACATTAAGTCTTCGAGATTTAAAGATGCTGAGATAAATTCATTTATATCTATTGAATCTTAATGTGTTATAGCTAATTTTTAGAAAAGTTGCTAAATATCCACATTAATGCTTTCGTATTCAATAATGGATTTGTATAATTTAAGAATATCATCTTTCTTCAACAGCCCATCTTAATCAAGATCTGCATCATTGAATATTTTCTATAACATGCACTCCTCCTCCTAATTGAATTTGTTCAGCATAAAAGCCAGAATTACAACATGAAAATAATTCCTTGGCTTACATTTTGATAAAAAATATAATGGTTTTATTAAAACTTCCTAATAATTGTTTCGTTATTCATTTTTGGACAATTATTTTTTTGCTTCTTCTATAGTGATTCTTTCATTCAGTTTTTTTTCTAACATCTTCTTCAAAATTCTTTTTAAAGAAGGTGAGGTTCCTTCATTAAAAAATAGGAGTTCATTCTGGTTTTCATTGTTCTCCTGTTCATTATTTACATTGAGGTATAAAGGCATTTATCCAGTCAATAATTGATAACCAATCACTCCCAAAGCATAAACATCTTAAGAGTATTCTTCTAATGAAGGCTCTATCTTAACCTGTTGGGTACCATAAAATAAACATGCTACATCAACCAATTTACAAAATAAACTATTTAAATCACTTAGTAAATGGAAACTATCCAGGGACAATTTTCCATGAACCATTTTTTTTTAATGTAAATAAGAGATGGCAGATACCATTTAATTTAATAGGATCATTACTTAACTATCTTTTAATTTGCCCTTTAAGGTATTTAGACTTCCACCACTACAATAATCTGATAATAGGTAGTACTTCTCTGTGTCTTCATAAATATTAGTAATTGGACAGATATATTCATTTTACTAGATTTAAATTTTTAAATACCAATCTGTTTTTCTAGATTTTTTATATACAATCCTCTGACCAAGTAATCTATTTATCAATAGTTTCAACTCTCTTTTTAATTCCACTAACATTATGTTAAACTATTTTTATTTGTCTTTCTTCTAAATTTTCTAAAAAAGAGTCTGCCTTATTTCCCAATAAAGTATAGATTCTGAAAAGTCCAGGTCTTATTTAAATTTGGTTTTTCTGTCTATCGTGACCTTTATTTATCGAACGATTTGAAATAACTGATTCATTTATAGTGTCTGACAAATTTGTCTTAGCAAGAATTGGTGTAATTGTTTATGTTTTTTATTATTTTCTTTCGATTCTAGGTTTATCTTGAGATGCCTAGGTGGTTACAACAGCCTATTATTGTTTCTTCTCTTTTTTTTTAGTGTTACAAGAACCCATAACGAATAATTATTATTGAATTTATTTATTTATTATCAAATAAACTAAAGTCTGCGTTTTTTAAGTCGTAATTTGCTTAATCTAATTTTAGTACTAATTGTTTTCTTTTAAAAAAAGATACAACTCGTTTTTCTTCAAGTACTTGTTTAGAATCACTAGAATAAAAACTTTAGTGAACTCTACTCATCTAAATCTAATTGAAAATCAATTTCAAAAGAAAAATCAATTTTTGAGTAAAAACTCAAAAGACTCATTGATTAGAATTACTTAAAAATGATTGCTGCTTTCGCTGCTTTTTATGATCAAGAATACCAATTTATGGATAGTATTGAGAATATATATATATAATAAACAAGCGTAATTCATTTCAAAATTTACATCATTTCCTTGAATTCATTGATTGTTATCTAAAGTATATATACAAATTAATACCTATCCATTAAATGATATTTTCTCCAACTCATTTACTAATTAATTTTAATCAATATAAATTTTTCTATTGACTGACTTTGCACTCAATAAACCATTTTAATTTTTTAGTAAATTATATGTAGTTTCTAAATACTCCTCTGTCAATAATTTATCTCTATTGCTTAGGGCAATCAAAAAGTCATTCTCAGATATTTTTTTTCCATTTTTTTATAATTCATTTTTAGTATTAGCCTCTTTAGAATCAATTTAGAATTCCACCTTATTTTCATTAGAATTTTTGCAAATTTATTCCAGTTGATTAACTTGTAAATAATTATGATTATTTTCATCTAATATTGAAAATAATTGTTTGATAATCTTGCCTTCCTAAGTTTAAAATTTTGAGATCATAAAAGTTAAGATAACTTTTTGAAAATAATTAAGAGAGGGGCAATTTGAAATCTTGTCTAAAAACTCTTAAATAAGATCTTTATTATTTATTATGCTAAGAAACTTCTTTTCAGCTAATTATTATACTGAAATTCTCTTTGAATGGTCTAATTGCAACAACGATTTTAATAATTTCTTCATTTTTTCATCACTCTCATCTTGCAATTTCGTTAAAGGATTCCAAACAGGTTGATTATTAGTTATTTTTATCTTTTCTGGCAATTTCTCAGTTAGTAATTGATGAAAAATAATGCCAACTGCAAATACATCAGATTTTATGGTTGGATGTTCCAAAGGAGGCTAATATCTCTTATATGTAATTTATTCATCTAAATCTTTGGATGGTTCTAAAGTTCTATGTTTTTCATATATCGGCTTAATATCTGTTAGTTTAACATAATAACTTTTTTCATCAACTAAGGAAAATGAATCAATAGATAATTGTCCATGATATTAGTGCTGAGTGTCCAATTAGGTGAGAATTTATATTAATTATGACATAATGAATAGTACTTTAGACCTTTCTAAGTTTAACAATTTCGATAATTTGCTTCCTTTGCAATATTCTTATACCAAGTATAATGTTTTATTTTCATTAAATATCTCAATAAATTGACATATGCAATTATTATCCTAAAATAATATTTTCAATTACAATTTAATTTAATTTTATTGAATTGATAAATTACTAATCTAAATTGTTGTTTGGATCCAAGCAATAAACTAATACTAATTCAGCAGTTTTATTATGCTGACATACAAGTGTATTTTCATCCTCTAATGGTTTATTATTAAGTTTTACAATTTTTTGTTATTACAGAGTATGCTTTAAAAAATCCAGTTTTAAATTCGAGCGACTTCTAAACTTCAGGTATTACATGAAAACTATGCCTGAAACTTTAAGGAGTTGGAGGATCCAGTTCTTCCTTTACAAAATTATGAATCTGGAATGCCATTATCGAAGGAATGGCAGTTTTGGTTGGTTTTGTCAGTTGGGTCTCTGACTATTTAACGTTGGCTATAAATANAAATACTCCTCTGTCAATAATTTATCTCTATTGCTTAGGGCAATCAAAAAGTCATTCTCAGATATTTTTTTTCCATTTTTTTATAATTCATTTTTAGTATTAGCCTCTTTAGAATCAATTTAGAATTCCACCTTATTTTCATTAGAATTTTTGCAAATTTATTCCAGTTGATTAACTTGTAAATAATTATGATTATTTTCATCTAATATTGAAAATAATTGTTTGATAATCTTGCCTTCCTAAGTTTAAAATTTTGAGATCATAAAAGTTAAGATAACTTTTTGAAAATAATTAAGAGAGGGGCAATTTGAAATCTTGTCTAAAAACTCTTAAATAAGATCTTTATTATTTATTATGCTAAGAAACTTCTTTTCAGCTAATTATTATACTGAAATTCTCTTTGAATGGTCTAATTGCAACAACGATTTTAATAATTTCTTCATTTTTTCATCACTCTCATCTTGCAATTTCGTTAAAGGATTCCAAACAGGTTGATTATTAGTTATTTTTATCTTTTCTGGCAATTTCTCAGTTAGTAATTGATGAAAAATAATGCCAACTGCAAATACATCAGATTTTATGGTTGGATGTTCCAAAGGAGGCTAATATCTCTTATATGTAATTTATTCATCTAAATCTTTGGATGGTTCTAAAGTTCTATGTTTTTCATATATCGGCTTAATATCTGTTAGTTTAACATAATAACTTTTTTCATCAACTAAGGAAAATGAATCAATAGATAATTGTCCATGATATTAGTGCTGAGTGTCCAATTAGGTGAGAATTTATATTAATTATGACATAATGAATAGTACTTTAGACCTTTCTAAGTTTAACAATTTCGATAATTTGCTTCCTTTGCAATATTCTTATACCAAGTATAATGTTTTATTTTCATTAAATATCTCAATAAATTGACATATGCAATTATTATCCTAAAATAATATTTTCAATTACAATTTAATTTAATTTTATTGAATTGATAAATTACTAATCTAAATTGTTGTTTGGATCCAAGCAATAAACTAATACTAATTCAGCAGTTTTATTATGCTGACATACAAGTGTATTTTCATCCTCTAATGGTTTATTATTAAGTTTTACAATTTTTTGTTATTACAGAGTATGCTTTAAAAAATCCAGTTTTAAATTCGAGCGACTTCTAAACTTCAGGTATTACATGAAAACTATGCCTGAAACTTTAAGGAGTTGGAGGATCCAGTTCTTCCTTTACAAAATTATGAATCTGGAATGCCATTATCGAAGGAATGGCAGTTTTGGTTGGTTTTGTCAGTTGGGTCTCTGACTATTTAACGTTGGCTATAAATATTCCTAGACTATATTACTATGATCAGGTTGAGAAGCTGTCATCTGAGATTATTAAATGGGCTTTTAATTTTTATTAGACGAGCACAATCCCATGTGTTAAAATTTGGTAACTAAAAGAATAATTTATTAAAATTAGTATTTATATAGTATATGAATACAAATTAGTGTTCGAATAAACTCTTTTAAATATGTATAATAAAACTACAATTTAATTAATTCTTGCATCATCAATAAGAGGGCTCCTTGTTTTTTTGTTTAACAGGAATTTCATCAAGTCTAAATTTCTTTGAGACTTTTGCACTGGTGCCTATATTTTTATTTTTCAATTATTAATTCAATTTCCAAGATGATAATCAATATCTAATTTATTTAGTTGTAGTTCTAATATCATTTAATGAAATTCAGTCACTCTATTCAGCAACAACATATCAGAAATTCAATCTATATAATATTATGCTGAAGTCTTTGTCTTCCATATATATACTTTTATATTGATTTATTAGTTTAACTCATATGAAAGGTTATCTCCCTCTTACATTTCTCTTATAAAATTATTTACTCTAAATTTACACTTGTATTATGTGGAAGAAAACTATTGAAACATTTCGCTTGCTTAATATTATCTAAATTTTCAATGCATTATTAAGGAGAGGCTGAATTGACCAATTAAGTTAGAAATTCATCTTGGTATATATATATTGATTTAAATTATATTAAAACCATATCTTACACATATCTAATAATCATTCATCTAATTAACAAATTGCTACTTCATAACACAACTCATAGTTCTTCATCATTCTCTCTTTGTGTTTAATCCAAACTAAGAAAATCATAGATTAGAAGTACTTCGATATTCCTCTTTAGTTTTTGAGCATTATATTAATGAGATCAAAGCTAACAAAATTTCTGCTATCACAAATAGTATCAACACAACCAAAAATTACATTGCCATCAATGATCCAATATCATCAGTGCCACCTCCAAAAATCAAATTACAAGTATCTTTAATTGCTGTATAATTTAACACAATTAATAAGGATATAATTCCTCTACAGAGAACACAAACGGTTGACATGATCATAAAGTAGGTCATAATTTTACCAGATTTCTGGTCTATTGTAATGAATGCATTACTTATGAAACACTAAAGAAACCCAACAAACAAGTGAAAATTCTCAAAAGATGAACGACTATTAAAGCATTCAATAAATTCATTAAGGTAAAGTCTTGATCATTTAATGGGACTCTAGTATCTTCATAAAATATTAACGATTTCTAGGCTTCAATGTTAATAGGACCAATCAAATTATAAATGGTTAACACCTAATTACTTTATGCTTTAGATTACTAAATTGACAGTATTTACATTTAAAAATATGTATTATCTTCTCTCAAACCTAAATTCTCCTTTAATTAGTCTTGTCATAACTTTTTCATTTGGAATCTTGGATTCTATTTCCTCATTCTAAATTAAAGGTTCTTCCATATAATTAAATTAATAAATGAAAGTATAAAATATTTATAATAATAATCAAACAAGTTCCATCATAGTCCTGGAGAACACTTTGAAGGTGATTCTCTTTGATTTAGTGATTGAAGCAAACATGTCATCAGCTTATTTTTGATTAACTGAAAAACATTGCATAAATCTCTTTTTTCGAATTGATCCTTTACCATTTGAGAGTAATTTGAAAATAACCTTTAAATTAGGAGTAGTGATCAAAGCTTGTCTATCTACAATACACCTAATAAATTCATGGCAATCGATGGAACCGTTGTGATCTGTATCAATGGCTTTAAATATTGATTCAACTTGTTTTTAGGCTTATTCCTTTGATTTTAGTTATTAATACAATAGATCACATATTTCTATTTTGCTCAATTTAGCATCTCCATTTTTATCATATTTATTGAACATCTAATAGATTTCATTCTATTAGTTTTAACAAAATTGACTGACTAAAAATTATAAAAACAATGATTATATAATGTTGGCTTGTTTAAAATTCATCAACATATTTGAAGATTACTTGCTCATTTCTTTTGTCTGAGAGATCAATCTTCTATACATAGGGGATTTGATAATGGAATTAAGATCTGATCTTTCTGATGGATTATATTGGAGTAGTGTGTTTAAGAAACCCTTGGATTTTGAGGATATTTTATCAAATTATAGATCAGTAAATGAAACTATTCCTTTTCTTATTTCTAGTCTTAATTTATATGGTTGAGTGGATACATATGGTAAATTACCAGTTAAAAGCTTAAAAAATATGATTCCTATGGACCAGACATCTCTGGCTAATGAATAATCCTGGTTATCATCAATTATTTCTGGAGCAAAATACTGCATTTGTTCGAATGTTATTTATGGTTTTATAAATATTGGTTTTAAGTCTGTAAGTTTGATATAGTAATTTTCTGACTCATCTATTCTTTAGAAGCTATTGTATGTCAAATGACCATGATTGAATCCCTTTGTGTGTAGATAATTCAAGGATTCTATCATCTGAAACAACATTTTCAGAGCAATCTATTCAGCTATTCCTTAACCTTGTTTAAAATTTAAGCCATGTAAGCCTCCTCCACTGCAATAGTCATGAATTATGTGAATTGATTCGTCATCCTAATAAATCTCATGCGTTTAAGAGATATTGGGATGTGACTATAATTCTTTATATTAAAAATTACTAAAGGGCTTGCAATAAGATTATCTACGTATTATTTAGCATTTTAATCATAGACTCTGAGGGTCTCCATTAATCTGAACCTCCCAGTCAGGTTATTCTACATTATTTATATATTTTCCTTTGATCCTTTACCTGGAACTTAAGCCAAATCATCATTGTTGTTATTAGAAACAAAGGAGTACACTTTTGAAAATTTACAAGTTTAAATCAGGATGAAATTTTGGATATTCATCGATTGATCAATTTACTTAACCACTTTCTTTTTTCCTTTTTCATATATATAATCTAGAGTTTGGTTTGACTGATTCTTTGATAGTTGAACGGACATTTCATTATTCTTTTTAATTTTTTAATTGATTTCTCTGTTAGCTTATTTCAGTTTCTATGTACAAGATCCCATTTGATTAATTAATTTAATGAAACCTCATAATAATGATAATACAAGAATGATATAGATTTATAATTTATGCTAGAGCTTTCGTTTTATATAGACAAGAATTATCAAAATAAATTATTATAATAATATTAAATATTATATTTCAATGCTGATCAGTAGAATGATAATTAAATTAATATCTCTTGACCAAATTTTATAAATATTTCCCATTCCTAATTCTTAAAATTCAAGTAATACTAAATTATAATCAGCTATTTTTAAATTAATCACATTAATTTAATATAATTCTGATCCTTCAATCTCTTAATTGTGTTGAATAGAAACTTAATTTTATAAAATGAAATTCAATTTTATAATTACAATTAAAATTCCTTAACTGAATAATAATATTTTTAAACTTTTCCGTTGATTAGGCTAGTAATATCAATGATGTTTAATAACTTCTTAACTTTTTTGTTCTGAACCTAAATGCACATCGGGATTAAATAAATAATGCAAAAGATTTATTTCGATACAATAATCAAAAGAAAATTGAATAAATAATTTTTTCTGATTTAAAATTAATAGTTATATAATTAATTCATGGGATCATGCCATGCAGTTCCAAAATCAAATCAAACAAATAATTCTAAAAATGAAAACGCAAAGTCAAGAAGAAAAATACCTTCAGCTTCAGCTCCAGTTTCACCAAAGGCGATCCCTCAAAAATCAACTTTCTCACAAAAAAAATTAACACAGTCATCTAACTGTCCTTAATAACTGCTTAAATTACATAAAGTTGCAATTTCCTAACACTATTCTGTTATCTATGAAAAAGCCCCTAGCAAAAACCGTATTTTTTTAATTCTAAGTTAAGTTAATGCTAATTAATCCTTTGTGTAGAACAATCTGAATGGGAAAATAAGGATAGTGGAAACATTGCCAAAATCAGTTCCTGAACATACAGAATATATCAATAAATTGTTAGCTCATAATTTGGTATTTTCAATAATTTAATTTCCAGAACCATCCCAATCTCATCAAAATATTCGATATCTATGAAGATATGGATACTTATAAAATAATATTTGAAAATTACACAGGGGGAATCCTTTATATGAAAAATGATGGAATTGGAATGTTGGAGGAAACTGCAGGTACCATAATTAAATAAATAATTGATGTCGTTCATTATTTGCATCAACATAAATTGATTCATGGAAATCTGTAACTCAGCAGTTTCGCATATAATGATCAAAAAGATTAAAATACCATTAAATTAATAGATATCAAAAGTATTTTCGTAAAAGAACCAATTACGATTACTAATGCCCAATACACATCACCTGAGGGATTTAGAGAATAGGAAGTCAAAGCAAAACCAAGAGATGTTTGGTCAATTGGTGTTATTGCTCATTTTTTATTAACAGGTTTTCTACCGTTCAAAGGAGCAACTGTTCCAAAAATATATGCTGATGTAAGAAGAGGTATTCTGGACATGTCATCTATACAATTCGATAAAATATCCTCTGAATCCAAAGAGTTCTTGTCAAATATTCTAGTGGTTAGTCCAGCCAATAGAATGGATTTATTATCTTTAACTAAAACAAATTGGATGATCAAACAAAAAAAGAGATTCGAAAACAAAATCAAAATTGACTTGTAGAATATGAGAAAACTAAAAAAAATGAGTTTGCTCCAATATTGTATCCTCTAATATATGGTTAATTAATATCTAAGCGAACAATCATCTAGTCTCTTTTAAACATTTAATGATATTGATGTCAATAAGGATGGTAAAATCACTAAATATGAATTAATGAATGCATACTAAAAACTGTATGAAAATTATGAAGATGCGTTCCAAGTAGTGAGTGAAATCTTTTCAAATGTCGATCAAGATGAAAATGGTGAAATAGAAATATAAGAATACATTCTCGCATTAACAGACAGGAAATCATTATTAACAGAGGATAACCTTAAGGATACTTTCCGAATATTATCTAATCGTAAAGGCAACATAACTATTTAAAGTCTAATATTATAAATCAATGTAAAAGAAGAACTAATTGAAGCAGAATTCGCTAAACTATAAAAAAAGAATGTATATTGCACGTTTATATTATTAGATTTCATTTTAAGATTTTAAACTGCATATGGCTGAACTTATATGAATGACTTTAATTGTATATTTTATTTATTTTAAAATGCAAGTAAGAACCATTGACAATTAAATTGTTACTATCAACATTGAGGCATTTCTCAAATATAGTGAGCTTTTTCGATTCATTTATGGTACTATTTATCAATTATCTGTCAGAGTGTGAATAAACAAACGATGTGATAGATATGGAAATTTAAAGTGGCATCTTGCTCAAGATTGATCATTTTTTAACTCAAATGTTGCCAGAAAACCCAACTGTTATTCCAAAACCAATTCCAAGTACTGATTTAGATTCCTTTCTTAATCCTATAGAATCAAATTTCATTAAATCCTTACAAATATACAACATCGAAAGATAGTTGATAAGGAAAGCTGCTGATTATTTAGGAATTGATATGCTCATTAATTTAATGTAAGTATCCTTTGCTATTCTATTTATTGGTTTAACTCCTCAATAGTTTATTGAAAAATACTAATTGAAAGTTAACTACACATAGGAATTATAAAATAATGTTGATTAAATATTTGATAAAATCATCATACATTGAAATTTATTTACCACATACCTATTATTATTAATATTATTAATGCTATTTCTTATTCGGCATGGAGAAAGGGCAGATGATAGTACAAATGCTGAAAAGTAACGAATCATATTGCCATTTGATCCACATTTATCTTTGAATGGAGAAGCCTAAGCCAAAAAGACTGGAAAATATATCAGAAATATTTTGAAATTAGTAACCATATTCATATAACTATAAGCAATCAATCGAGAATATCATTCTGGTTACATCACCCTATTTGAGATGTGTCTAAACTATTATTGGAATTGCAAGTTAGTTAGAACAACAGATTGAAATATATATTGCAAAAGGATTAGGAGAATGTTTTAGACAGGACTGGTTTGAAAAAGACATATTGTCAGAATTGCATTATTATAATTCCTCTTAATTTTATGAGCATGTCTTTAAATAATATCCTTTGCTGGATGTACCCTATTAGGAGGTGATTCAAAAATATCCTGAATCTATTTAAGAATTCTTTGGGAGATTCTCAGAAAATTATAAACGCATGAGAGAGCATTTCTCAAATAAAAACATCTTAGTAGTAACTCACGGTTATGGTGTTCATGCAGTAAATATGTTGGAAAAATAAATTATATCAAATAATGCTGACTATTGCAGTGTTAATGTCATATCCTATTAAAAAGAAAATGCAGACTACTTGCTGCTTAATAGTACAGCTCATTTAAAAAAATCTAAATTGTGAATTAATCAATATAAGTTTGGTTTACATTTATAATAGTTATTTTATAACATTATTAAAATTATTATATTTTGTTACAATAATAGTTCCATTATTTTAAGATTATATAGATAACACAATAAAATTCAATTAATATGAATATAAATAAGCAAAACTTATTTAGTTATCTAAATTGTTTGACTATCTCTTTCAATTACGTATTGGATTTTTCGTTACTTTTTACTTGAACAATCTATCATTAAAATTAATTACTTGTATGATAAAAGTTCTACCAGTACAATAAAATATAGTAGCAATTTTTCATCCATTTCAGTTTTTCAATAATAAAAGGATTTTCATAATAGTTACTTTTTTAGGTATGTCTACCTCATTATTCTGGGTCTATTTTTGCAAGGCATCCCATTCATCCTAATTCAATTATTATCATGAGGGCGGCTTTAGCTATCCTGATTTCATATATTGTAGACTTACTAATAATCAATGATACCATTAGGATTTAAAAATAACTGTATATCTAAGTTTTTCTTAGAGTTTTTCTTAAAATACTGGTTTGCATATAGCTTTTTATCCTTTCTTAAATTTATCAATGCCTCAATCATTTTTTGTAACTAAAATTCAATAACCTCATCAATTAATTTCTATTTATAAATTTCTTCTTACGAAGTTGTAAATCAACTTACTATTCTTTTTTTCATTATTTTTCTCAATAGAATGAAGTAAGAGTGCAGAGATTGAATGTTATAATTAATGAATCTTCTTGAATCTTTTTCTATATATTTATTATTCATTTAATATTTTCGGTATCTACCAACTATTTGGCAGTTTTCAATAATTTAATTAGATGAAAGTGAAGGAACAAAAATTGCTGCCATTATAAAATTAAATTATAAATTATGATTATAGAAATTAAATAATTTTTAAATGGCGAAAATGATGATATTCCTAACAAAATTTACGAGATATCTCAAACCGAGGAAGGGTTTAAATTCTGGAAGAATGTCATATTTAAATTCAGAAAATTGAATACCTCCTAAATTGAGAAAGTTTATCATCTCTTTGAAACATCCTATATTAAAAATTTCCCTGAGATTTCAAGCGAAGAAAAACTAACCGAATATTTGTAGCTCTGTAGATTGTGTTCAAATTTCACTGAAGGTAAATACATTAAATTTGAAGAAATTTATACCAAATTGCTCGAATAATAAAAAGATTTTATTTATGACAAACTACTTGTATTAGGAGAATATGAGCTCATTCATCAAGGACTAACGATAGAATAAATTAGTTAAGTTAAGCCATTATATTTAAAGAAATTTCTGAAATATATTCTCCTTAATAAATTGGATGAATACATAAAATATTTATCATTTATCAAATAAAATCCATAATAATTGTTAAAGCTGGCTCTAAATGCTAAGGTCAAACAAAATACAGAATAAATATTGTACAACATTTCTAAGGAAACAACCATCCATAAAGAGTTATTTGATAGTTTAATACTTAATTGGAGCAACAAGAATTTTATTAAGCATGCATCATTTAAAACCTAATTATATTGCAGCAACCTAATAGTGTTGTTTATTAATGATGGGTATAATAATGATTTAATACATGACGGGATTTAGAAGCGATTAAATTCGTAGGCCAATATTCCAAGAAAATGTGGAATTTTAGTATGGAAAGCCTTTGTGAAATCAATAAATCTTCAAGTAGAAGATGGTTTTGATGAACTGAATGATGATGAAGTCGATGAAGTCTGGAATGAAAAAAAAAAAGAAGAAATTATTAAAAAAGAAAATGAAACTTAAATCATTTAGCCTGCCTAGGATTTTCATGTAATCTAAGATCATAATTATTTTAGGATTTTGAAATAGAAAATGATGAAAATGAACAACCTCTTCTTGTAAAGAATCTTTATGATTGTATTCTTGCATTAAGAAGTGAAGATTAAACCAGAATTGAACAAACTTTGAAACACCTTCCATATCTCATTAGAAATAGCTTAGATCTTCATATCCATGGATAAACTCTGTGTGACATTTTAATCCTAAATAGAGATTGGAAAAACAGTCAAGAAGAAATGAGGATTAAAGCTCTGGTGGCTTTGTCGATAATGCGATCTTAAATAACTGATCATTTAATTGAAGTGTATTTTAGTGAGGAAATTTCAATAATGCAAAGAATCTACATATTGAAGATTATTAGAGAATCAGCAATTGAACTGTCATCTAATCCCAAAAAGTATCAATTAGAAAATTACAACAATTTTGAAAAATCCTAAAATGATTCTTTTTATTTTAAATAAATTAGCACTACATACAAAACTGAAGAATAATCAGCTATTAAAATTAGACCAGCTCCATAATCTAGAAGGTGGGGACACACTAAAAGAGCTTATGATGGGCTTTAAATTGTCTCTCCATACATTAATAGATTTCATTAATTGACAGAACATTTTTATTTCCCCTTGTTGATTTATTCCTAATCCAAACATAAGTTACTGTTGGCCAGAGAACCATTATTAATGTTAAATTTCTTAGAAGTACTGTTGAGGATGTTGGATTGTGGTCAAAATGCCTTACATATTTCGAAAATGGTGTCTGAGGCTTTTGACTTTTTGTTGATTTTTGATAAAAATAAAAACATTGAAATCATATTGATGAAGTTAAGAATCATACTCAAAATTACTATTCTCCTAAAAGGATAATTTGATGACAGATTAGAGAAGATATTGTCATCTTTGAAGTATGACGATCCTTAGGTTAAATAATTATATGATTTGATATTATAAAATTTAGGATTTTGATATCATAACATTCATCAAATATTTCACTAATTTAATTAAACTTGAACCTATCTTTCTAAGCATTAGGAACAATAGAAATATTTTTGTTCTAAGTTTTGCTGAATTATTACGAAAAATGAACACTATTTGTTGCAACAGGTTTTCAATTAATATTTTTGTTATATATTTAATCTAAGTGTATTGAGCTAATTATTAATTAATTTTTCTTTTAAAATTATTACTTCTCTATCTTTATCTTTATCTTTAAACAATACTTATAATTTGATTATACTTTAGCAAAGACATTTGTAAGCGTAACAATCAGGTTATTTAGATTGATTTTTCAAAAACTCTTTCAAACAATCTGAACAAAAGAAATGCTAACAATTTAATTAGATATATTATTTTTGAACATCCTTTCCGCAATAAGTGCATTTTACCACTTAAGTTTATGCATATGATATATTGTCAGCACAACTCTAATAATTTGTAATTGTTATTTAAGAATTAAAACTATTGAAGCTTTAATTAGTTTATCTTATTTGATTCTAGCGTTAGGACTCATTATTAATTAAATTAATTTGCTGGTAATTATTAAAATTTTAGAATTCTTATGGTGGATAGATAGGTGTTTAATTATAATTATTCTGGTTTACATGGTTTGGCATTTATAAAATTTTGATTTTTTTATTTTAAGTCTATTGACTTTAAATAATGGAATTTTGGGATGTCTCTTTTTTCTCTTAAAAGTTTTGCTAATTATATTATAAATTATATTTTTATTGTTAATAGAAATTTTGGTTTTGATCTATATGTTAAATAATTGGGGTGGATCTTTTAGGACTATCCTAAAATCTAATTTAAGATTGCATATAATTTGTTTGATTTCCATAATTATTCAAATTTTGATTTGCTTATTACTAATAATTTCCTAAATATTGATTTGCTCGATTCTAAAAATTAAATAAACTTGGATTTGCTTCATTCTAATAATAAACCTATTATTGATTTTGATATTCAGGATAATTTTGATTACAATAATCATCAAAATTTTGTTTTTCTTGAGATTTGTACATTACACTCCTAGAGATGCTTTTCTATGATTAAGAAGGAAAATTTTGAGATTCTGTTAGTTTTTGAGTAAATTATTTGTGGGAATTAATTGTTAAAACATGGTTTGGGCTTTAATTTTAGTTATAATTTTATTATTGTTGTGTTTAATTTTCATCACTAAATATACTTTAAATCTAATTACCTTAAAGATTGTGAATTTTTCATACTCTCACATTCCTTAACATCCATTTTCACATCATTTTAAATATTGGTTTGATCATTATCATTTATTTCATTATTTTTCTGAGTATTTTATTTTTCTATTGAGTCCTCTTGATTTGAATCATAACCCTTCCCTTCGTTTTCATTCCGACATAAATTAGTAATTGCTTTAAATTGGTTGATTAATTTATCCATGTCTATCAATTAATTTAAATAATATATTAATTCAATTATAAAATTTCATTCAACCTAAACTCCTAATTAATCATTGATTTCATTTTATTATTTTGTAAAGAGGACGAATATGTTCTCAAGAGAACTATAAATCATATTAACAAATACCTTTTTGATATTGAAAACTCTTCAATTATTTTTTTCTATTTTAATTAGTTAAGCAGTTTAAAAGTGGAATGAAAACTAATAATTTTAATATTGATTGTTAAATAGTTTCTTCTGACCTCCTTTATTTAATTGATGTTATTCAGTTATTTTCTTAGCATATCTAAAATCTCTGTATCTTGATATGATTCATTATGCAAGATTGATATATAATACCCATCTGAATATTTCCTTAATAGAATAATATGTAAATATACTCTTTTAAATAATTTGGTTCTCCATAACATATAAATTGCCCGCCGATCAAAATTCCAAGAGTATCGCTCAAATTCTCCGCTTCCTCAATTGTGTGGGTGGTTATGACAACAGAACAGTTTCTTATGGACACATTTTATTTCAAGGTTTTGAATAATGTTCTCCTGGAAATGGGGTCGACTCCTGTGGTAGGTTCATCAAAGAAAGTAATGTCACTGCCTCCAATCAAAGCCAAAGCCACACAAAGTTTTCTTTTGTTTCCTCCACTGAGTTGTCCAGCTCTGGTGTTCCTAAAACTGTAAAGTTCTGCATTCTGCAAGAAATATTTAACCGCTTCTTGTTGATTCTCACCAGACAACCCCCTCAATTTACTGAACACATACAAATGTTCCTTCACAGTCAGGTTTTCCCAAATGCAATCATATTATGGGCAGATCCCCACATGCAATTAATCAGCATATTATATTTTTACTGTTCCATATGTACTCTGACTTATGTTGGTTAACACATTAATCAAAGTAGATTTGCCAGCTCCATTTGGCCCTATTATTCCCATTATTTCTCCTTACTTTAACCCAAAAGTGATATTATTCAAGGCAAATTGCTATTAATTTGAATATTTCTTAAAGATCTGTTGAGCTTGTATAATGTCATCGGTGCCATTGAAAACTCTTTACTATTCTTAATAAACATCATCCTCCAAATGGACATCCGTATTGTCGGGATTCATTTTGTACTGTCTCTTCATTTTTCTCCTCTCAAGATAATAGATGAGCAAGGAATATTGAAAGAATTAGTAAATGAGCATAATCACATACCAATAGCTTTCGTAAGTAATTAAATGCAAACCTCCCAATTCAGCCTTAAGTCCTTTGGTCAAACGAGGCATGCAAGCATAAGCAAAATAATAATTGTAAAATGGATAGATAAGCTAAATAGTTAATATAATTAATTACCATAAAGAGAACCTGAAATGTATAAACCAAAACTTAAAAGAAGTCAATGGAATCCACATGATATATAAAATTGGTTAATCCCAAGAGGACCATTGGTAAACAAAATCCATAAAAGAAAGAGTAAAACACGAAGAGCTTCATTGCTTTTGCCACGTTATCAAACAAAAAACTACACAAATAGATGCATGTGATATAGCTTAATCCAAAACATAAATAAATAAGGACTGTTTGCCACCAGAAGGATGTAATAGCTTCCAAACTCAAAATTGCACCCATAACCAAAAAGAAGATTATGATGATGGAGTACACAATAAAATCAAATAGGAATGTGCCCAGCCAGTATCCTAGGATCCTACAACCTGAACAAATCATAACCTCCTTCAATTAACATTCTTTTTCCAGTACAGGTAAGGTCACATACAGAGTAGAATTAAATGTGAAACCTATCACTCCCACACAGGAGAGTATTGAAATTTTAAGAAACAATTAAGCTTCATCATTCCTTGATAATCTACCTGAGAACTAAACGAATTTGGCTACTAATAACCCCAACAAAATAGTAAGAAGAGGCATGAAAAAGGCTAAGATATTGGTATTAGTTCTAATGGTCGTATAGAATCGACGTTGGAACATGGCCAAACATTGACTCCATAGGCTAAATACTGGTTTATCTCTGACACTCATTGGTACATTTTCGATGAATTATTGATACCCTTCTTCAGCATTTTCAATGAGATTCAAGCTCATGGACTTTTTAGAATTAGAATTACTTAATTCTAATTGTTCTTGTTCTCCAATTTTCACAAAGGCTTCTTCTAAAGTATTTAATCTCAAATCTATTTCTATTCCTTAACTCTCTAATTTTTCACAGATGGTTTCTAGTTTATCCTGATGTTCAAAAGATATCTAAAAAGTTAATTAAGATTTATGACAAGATTCAGGTATGATCTTGCCCTAAGATAGAATTTCAGAGACATCTTGATATTTAATTGATTCTTTTCTTAAATTTAAGGTGTAACCCTCTCCAAAGGTTTTCTTAATGAAATCACATGAACCTTCTGCCAACAACTCACCTCTTTACATGATTCCTATCCTATCAGCTAATATTTCTGCCTCGTCTAAATGATGGGTAGTTAAAATGATTGTTCTCTCTTCTTGTTTTATCTTTTATAATATATTCCAAATCGATCTTCTTGAGAAAGCATCCATCCCTGATGTTGGTTCATCCAAAAATATGATTTTAGAATTTCCTATTAAAGAAATTGCCAAACTCAATTTCCTTTAACTGCCTTTGGATAAAGTCTTAACTATCTAATTCATCTCATGTTTTAATTCAGTTTTTTCAAGGATCTCATCAATCTCGCTATTCTCGGACTACTTGATTTCAGCAAAGAAACATAAATGCTCTCTTAGATATAAATTGTAGATAAATACCTAACTGTTAAGTATTCATATAAACAATCCTACTGAATGCATAGCCCTATGTGCTTTCTAATTTCAGTTAATTGAGTATCAAAATTCATGTCATACATCATAATCCTTCCTTTGCTCTTATTTATCAACCCAGTCAACATTGAAATTGTTGTAGTCTTGCCAGCACCGTTATGTCCAAGCAGACAAAAGATTTATTTCTAATAGAGTCTGAGGGTGAGATTGTTAACTACTATTTTGTTGTTAAAGGACTTAGTAAGGTTGTCTACATAAATGGAAGGCTCTAAATGCTCTTGCAAGTTTTCATAATACTGAGCTGAAGTAGCATCTTTTGATTTTTCAGACAGGAGACAGTCTCCATATTTTTAACTTTCTTTGTACTTTATTCCCAATAGGAATAATGGATGTTGAGATATTCCATATTCATTTGGGATTACTTGATCAAAATAAAGTGCCAGGCAGAAATATAAAAACATTGTAACTATTAACTGGTAACCTGAGGCCTATAAATCGTAGGTCTCATTTATAAGAATTACTGGAAATATGTTCATAGGCTACTTCAGAATGGGGTCAAACCATGCTACAGTAGCACCAATCCTATTTACTCCAACTTATAAGGCAGTTATGTATTCAAAGCCTATGTTACATTGAGGACTCATTAGTCCTACTAAGATATAGAATAAAAGTGACCTAATAATATTATAAAATATATATACGTAGCTGCATATTCTATAAAAGTCAAGAATATAAAAAAACTAAAGCCAACACAGAAGAATGTGGCCACTTCACCTGCAATTCTTGACTCGTTCATCAATGAAGCAAACAGAAAGGATTGATTAATTGACTATTTTATGATTGAGAGTATACAGCATATCCATAAACTATGTAGGGCCACATTAACTAAGCAAATGAGTTAATGTAATAAAAATCCCAATCTAAGGAGACTGAAAAGTTGAAAATGATTTGGAATAGGAAGAAGAACATCAGAGCTATAGTCATTCTCAAATACCCAGTCAAGAGCCATCCAATTTTATATGCGGATTGACTCATTCCCATTATCTATAGATTTATATACTGTCGTTTACTCCTTGCAATTCTTTGTATTTTTTACTCTTCTCCTCTACCAAATGGACCATGATGGATCTGGAAGTGGGTAAAACAGCGAAGCTATACAAAAGAGGTAGGATCTAATTTAATGAACTCAATTGTTCTATATTCTACATCATGGCAATACCTTTGAGTGACAACATGCAAGCCACAAATATTGGAATCAAAATGTCTTGGAGAAGTTCACCATTTCTGAAACTGATTTTAAAATTCTTAATAATCATGGCCTTAATCTATTTACTACTCATTTATTTTTATTAATTATTTTAACGAATAATATGAAAACAGCTATTTCTAGTATTTCCTGCATCTCAAATAATTGCAGAGCAACATGTAAATCTGAATAATCCATTACTCCCCTGAGAGTACCTTGCAAGTATATGTGATTTCCTACTTTTAAGTGGTGGTTCTCAATAAAATTGTCTATCCAAAAAATCTTATCATTGTGAAAATCTAATAGAATCTGTCTTAATTGAGTATAAATAATTGTGCTCATGGGTTATTCGTGAAATCACACAAAAATTAGATTAAAATCAGACAATCTCTAAAATCAATACGCAATTGTTCTAATTTGAAAGATTTCTCTCTAAGAAATTGGATAGTTATGTATAAGAAGTATCAGTTCTCAAGATCATTCATTCAGAGAATTAAAACAAAATAAAATAATTAAATATTACAAATGAGGATCTCAAAGAAAAATTGCAATAAGTCTCAAACAATCTTAGTGATTCCCTCCAAACATATACACCTCTAAAGAAGAAACAAAACTATTCCATCGAATTAATAACCAAACAACCCCTGAGAAATAAAAGTTATTCATTATAAGTTCCAGGACATGTTAAAGAGAATATCGGTGTAGTTTTGACAAAGAAGGTTTCACTTAAACCTAAATTTAAAATATGACTTTATTTTTATTTCAACCTTTTTTATTTATATTTATACATTTAATTAACTATTTTAACATACATCTATGAAGAATACATAACTGTGAAATAATAAATTGAATCTATATATTGATATATGTCAATTAAATGTCTTTCTCACATCTTCCACTTCTTTAAGGAAAACATTCAATGATTTCTCCCAATTACCGAATTTCTTATTAATAATCTCAATTTTATCCAGTGTTAATACTCTTGGAACAACATAAGAAATTGTTATTGTTTATTTTACCTATCAAACGTTAATACTATAATTTTACTTAATTAATTCTTCCTTTGACCAAGCCTTTACTGATTGTTCTCATCACTAATCTTTCGATGTCACTTAAGGGTAACTCTGACACTTAGGCCAATTCCTCAAAAGTGCAAACCCTGTTATTTTTAGGCAAAGAGAAAGCCAATTCAAGAAATGCCATTATTCTTATCTTTTCATTCAATATTAGGAAATTTGGAATGACTGCCTTTCTCTCCTCATTCCATTGGAAATTCCTCAATTCTCCCACGCTTCCCCTATTGAAGATGTCCAACAATTGATAGACCCAATTGTATTGGGAACTTTCTTTTAAGCTAACTAATACTGGTTATTGCAACAATTCACTAAAGTTATAGATGTTTGGTGAAATCAAAACAGCTAGTGCCATTTCATAGGAGAGTTGCACCTTTTGTTCTTGTAACATGTCCTAATCGTTAGTGTATGCTAGATATTGTAGGGCATTAACATAAAATTCTTCATAGACATTCTTGATTTTGTAGAAATTGTATGCCAAATAGTAGAGCATTGAATAAACAAGTGGATCAACTTCTTACAATTTTTCACTTGCCTATTTGTATTATTTCAATAATTCATCCACTTCTTATAATTTCCCCTATTAGAGTTTGAAGAAGGCGATCAAAATGTCAATGACTAATTGGGGTTGTTCATCTAATTTAAATTATTTGAGGAAATCAATTCTGCTCTAAAAATCTCCGTATTATTCTGCAGCCTTAATCAGAAAACGCACTAATTTCATCTCGTCAATCTCTTGATAAAACTTCTTAACAAATCCCTCAAAAAGATCCTTCAAATGAGTTCCTTGATTGACTTGAGGATCCTTGATGTAGATCAACAAATAATCGCTGAGTTGTTTCCACAATTTTGATTCATGGTGGACCCTCATACTATCGATGATGGTCAAGAGATGGGGAAATACACTTTAGTGTTAATTCAAAATACTCATTTATTGTAATATATTTAATAATAATATTTGAAAATAAAATCAGATTGGGATTGCTAAATTTTTTTATACTTATTATATATTATGTAATATTGTGGCTTGATGAGAATTCGAATATAATCTTATTACAAATTGAAGACCTTCTTTACATTCTTTTAAGACAGTACTCTTAGCAATAGCTCCAAGTACATCCCATAATTTAATAACAACATCCGAATTCATAGTATTATGCATTTTAGTTAATAATTCGATCAGTATATCGATATTTCTAATTTAGCACACTTACTTTGTATATAATAAATAGAATTAGCCAGGACACTTAAATTAAAGTAGGTTTGTGATTGACTTAAGAACAAATTTGGGATTGAACAAACTCGGGAACAATATTAGGTTGATGCAATCACAATCAAGGATCAGTTTGGATAAATAGATGTCCACATCAGTTTCCCCTTGAATCGATTGCATTAGACCGATTAATTCTTCAACATCATTGTAATAGAAGCATTGAATAATCCTAATAATCAGGGACAACCTTGTATTCTGCTTATTGTGTATCTAATTTAGTTGTTTTCTCAATGTGTTGTTAATTACTTGATTCTCAATCAATTTGTTGTTATACTCTGACATATATTAGTCATGATAAATCTATTGCTGATTCCATAATTTTGATTAAGGCACCTACTTAATACTGTATTGATTAATTTGGACTATCTAGGTGATTAAATTCTTAATGAATTAGTTCTGTTATTCAGTAAGTTGCCTCTTGATGGACCCCCATTCTTTCAGCTTACTTATACTGAACACAGTTTTTATCTACAAAATTGAAACGGTTAGTTTTAGAAATAATTGCATTACATTAATTAAATAATGATCCTGATCACTAATTTTAAAATTTGGAAGCAGAGTGATAATTTCATAATACAAATCTAAGATGACATTGTTATCATTATTCATGCAATTCTAAATAAAATTAGTGATGATGTGATTGTTATTTTGTGATTTAAAAATAAAATCATTAAAGCCAGGGATTGTTTTAATAATGGGGATTAATTGAAAATGTTAATAGGGCATTTGATTGTTTTCTTGTGCTGTTAGTATTTGAGCAAATCTGTAATCCTCATTGATACAACCTAGATCCCAGACAGTGCATAAATTACTAATCATTCTTTATAAGTATTGATTGCTGTCATTAAAGGGAGATTGGCTGGGACTCTAAATTTTGATTGGTGATGCCTTTGGTTATGCAATTTTGGTTGAATGCATTTCTTCTTCTAAAGATGAGTTCATCCATTTCTTAATGAGTTTTTATTCTAGATCTGCTATGATTTGATCTTTCTATTGTAACTATTGGGTTAGATTGTTGATCACTTATTTGTTTTTGGCTTCATGTTAGAATAGATCAAAGTTTTCAGTTGCCTTCTATTTTAATTGTTAAATTTATTTTTCCAATTCCTTTTGTTTGATTGTGAATTGTTGCAATTTCAAGTTTACCAATTCATTTATTCTATTTTCAGCTGATTATGTAATTTCTGAAGCCATCTTATGAAATTTGGATTAATATTACTATTACTATTACTAAGTTGTAGTGGAGACTTCCTATTCATGTGAGATAGATTAATTATGAGGAGTATTGTGATTTACTGTGGGTGCATCTTGAATGTCTCTGAGAGCAGTCAGTAACAATCCCAGCAATCCCAAATGACGCGTGTGTATTTGTAGTTTATTCAACGATAAGAGTTGTCCATCTTCAGAAATCAAGTCTTTTATGAGTGTTTTCAATTTGATGTTCAACTTCTCATTTAAATGATGATCCTCTATGATTTCCGGATACTCATCAAATAAGGCTTTAATAAAATAAGTAACAGGCACCTTATCCCAAGAATCACAGATCAATTTAGTATTTGTTTATCTGGAACTATTTGTATGCATATGTTCATGTAGGAAGTGCTTTTTAAGAAATTGATTCACTTCTTTGTTTGTGATAATATAATCAATGTATTATGCATCTTAAAACATTGATTGAGATCGATGAGTAATGAGAATGCTCTCTTAGAAATAGATTGAAATTGATACTATTGATCGGAGACTATGTGGATTAAGCACTTGGTGATCTCATGTCCGATTAGTTGGTTTGAACTTGCAAAGGTTTTGATTCTTTTCTGCGAATAACTTCAGGATATTTGAATTTGTGATCATTTTCTTTGGTACTTAAGGGACTTCGCTATTGAGTGTTATGTTGTGTTTTGCCCTTGAGAATACTATTGTCAGAGTGCTCTGTTATAGTGATTAATGATTACTTCTCTGAAATGCTTTGTTCATGACTAACTGTTAAAATAATTAAAATGAAAATTTTATGAAATTGCCAATTCCAAATCTGCACACTTCATTTTTTATGGTTTAGATATTATTCTGAGCAAATCAATTTATTATAATGAATTGGAAATAACATCAAATAGTTAAACTCAAGAATGGCAGCCCCAAAGCTAACGTAACCTAAATTTAGAAGATTTCATTGAGTACAAATTATAATTCAAATTATTATTAATAATAATAATGCTGAGAAATGCAGTTTAATCTGACAGGAGAAATTAGGGGTCGGATGATTAGTTTGGAATATAAAAAAAAAATGTGTTAAATAGTCCGGAGGTTACTCCCATTCGAACTTAATAGAGAGGAGAGAGCAGAAACAGTTAATTGATTCCTTCTTTGTAAAAAATTACAAGGAATACGGGTTCAAGATTATCTGTAGTGAGTAGAAATGATAAAAGAAAATCAACCATCAATAGCAATATGTCGAATAAAAAGAGAGATAAACTCCTTAGAGAATATTAGGACCTGTTTTAAGATGAATCATTTTCATCGGATAGTCGATCATCCAGTAAATCGAGAATCAGCAAACAATTAAAGGCGTTTGCAGATCCGAAAAAGGTTGACAAGGAAATAGATGAAGAAATGGAGTTCATACACAAGACTTTAAATTAACGTATGTCAACCATAAGGTATTGAAATTATTTATATAAGTAAACAATAAAAAGAAATATCAATATTGAAAGGAAGTTAGAAGAGTTAACTCAAGTAGACCACCAAAAGCTTTAGGAGCATGAAATAAATGTCTCAAAATCTCCATAGTTTGGCTTAAATTAAATAGTCAACGCGATTTAGAAAAGAAAATTCTATTTCATCCTCCAAGTTTCTCGGATCCTCTGAAAATCAAGAGATTTAGAGTTTAGTTAAGATATTGGACAAAGTGGGGGTGCCTGGTTAGGAGTAAGCTCAATACACCTAAATTATTGAAGAGTTAGAGAAGCAATGCGTTGATTTGAATCCCAATGGGGCACCAAGAATAAAACAAAAGGTAAGAAAAACCTTCATCACCCTATTTAATCAATACTATGGAAATGAAAATCCTAAAAAACAAGATGGAGATCAAGCTAGCATGTATTCCATCGCTCAAAACGAGTCAGTGTTTTTTGGCAATAAGGCTCATGAATCCTAAATTGTCAAGAATCAATCCAATATCAACGTGACATCCATCATGGAAAATGTATTCACTAAAAAGTCCAATCAAAAACCAATTAGCGAAAAAATGAAAAGGTTGATGGAGGATTTCTAATTGGAATTTAATGATAATTCCCATTCAATTCCATAGTCGTAAACATCATCTGAAGTTATTGAAGATGAAGATGATGAGGATGAGCAAAATTATGAACAATCCCATATGAACACCTAGACTATCAGAGATCCTACTGCATAATAGGATCGTCACATTAAAAAATACCAGAAAAAATACAAGAGAGACCCAATCTATGATCCATACCCTTTGATTTGGGAAAGCAAGTAAGATTTTGAATGGATTCTCAAGGATTATAAGTTATATTGGGATGAGTATCCTTTAAGTAAAATCAGAAGGATTATTGTTCTCATTGTAAGGATAATCAATATCAGTCTTTATAAAATTATTAGCCATCGTTTATTCACCATTTTTGTACTTGGGTCAATTATATTCAATATTGTATTTTTTGTCTAAAGTCAAGATGAAGGCTTAAGTCAAGATGTCTAAGATGATCTCAGGAGTAAAAAGAAAAGTAAAGAAGATTATATATTTTAGTTATACTCATTTTATTCATAGTAGAAAATGTATTAAAACTTATTGGTTTAGGATTCTTTAAATACATTTGGGATTTATAAAACATATTTGATGTCATCATACTTGTACTATTCATATTACATTTCAATTATCCTGATATTATGGTTGTCGATTTCTCAACGGCAAGATTATTTCGACTGCTTACTGTTATGAGTATTTTCAGTAAGAGATTAAGAATAATGCTTATTGCTGTTAAACACTCAATCAAATTCTTACTCGAAGCCCTACTTATCGTTATCATATTCTCATACTTTTTTGCCCTCTTTGGTTAGCATCTATTTAAGGGTTTGTTTCAATATCATTGTTACATTGCCGAAGAGGGGATTCAGACAAAGGAAGAGTGCGGCTATAATTTACCATGTAAGGAACATGAATTGATATGTGCCAAATCCTTATCTAATCCCAATGTGCCTACCAATTTTGACGACATCTTCTACTCTTATGAATAGGTCGTCAGAGTCATGATTTTCAATGAGTGGACAGAACCGCTGTATTTATCGATGCTCTCATTTCATGATTTCACAGTGATATACTATATACTGATTATTTTCATTATTGGCATCTTCGGAGCCAATCTCATTATCGCTGTCCTCAAGATCTACTATTCACAAACATTGGAAGAGTATGAGTTCGAAGAAATTAAAGAAAACTCTGAGGATGAAGATCCCATCTTGAATCTTAGAATCATCAAAAATTACTAAATAGATCAAGATCTAATGGACAATAAGAAACAATTTACACGTACCAGAGTTTAAGATGAATAACCCACTTACTTAAAGACCAATAATTATGGCATCCAACCCAAGGTACTCAATTATAAACATAAATATTTATCTGCTCGTTAAACTAGAGAACAAGAGGAAATTAAAAATAGAAAGAGGGGAATCAAACCCAAGACCAGCAACATTCATAATTTAATTGAAAACTTTACCATAAGCAACTTAATACTATCAGATTAGAGTAAGGAGTAATTTATGTAGAAACTATATTCAAATGAAGGTTTGGAGAAAGATTATTTCAAATTATTTTATATTTAAACCTTTAAGCAAAATCCCTTGTATTCTTGGAGGAGTGTGATCAATAAGAATTTCGTTTTTAATAGTACATCAGAGAACGATATCTTCAGTGCATTTAAGTAAAATTAACAATTACAGAGAAAGAGGGAAAGAGAATTTGAATTTATAAGGAAATTTGCTTTAAGACATTACTATGTCATTAAAAAGTTGGAATTTTCATTTGTCAAACAACAAAACCATCTCAGCGAAACTCGAAGGGACAACTCAGAAACCAAAGATTTGTCTTAGAGAAAAATAAGATTTCCCATAAAATAGAAACCCAAGAAGCCCTAAGTTCCAATATAAGAAGAATTCAAAAAGGATTTTATAAATCAATAAATCAGTTTTAGGTAGAATGATGAATCTCCATCTTAATGTTTGAATCCTGAATAAATTTTTATTAATAACGATGTTGACAGAAAATCAATTAGAAAAACGACTACTGTAATTACCAAGAAAAAGAAGACAATAAAATTAAACGATGAAGAATGCGATTATGAGGAGATCAAACATAGAATCAATAGATAGATTCCTGATTCATAAGAATAGCCTCCTGATTTTGAAGATGTTTATGTGTAATTCAGAATGGATGAATGCAGATAATAAATTATATATAGGCATAATTGGTCAGGGAATGAAGTCATATATCCAAACAATAGCGTTTAGTTCAAGAAGAAATTGTTTAAACTACTAAATAATTAAGATACCGATATTTGGTTGGCGAATTTTAGTGGCTTTTTGATTTTAATATAAAAGTATGCTATGATAATTTTGAAGAATAAATATGCTAAAGTGTTTTTTGACTCAGTAGTTCTAACTAATATTCTATTGTTAAGTTTGATTGGTTATGTAGATGAGAAAAAGATAAAGAAAATAAATGATTTGTTTATTTTGATTTTGATAGCTGAGCTGGTGTTGAAATTATTATAATTTGGAATAATCCGATTTTGCTCTTTAACTACTAATATAATTGATACAGTTATTCTAACTTGTGCTTTCATTACCTCAGTAGAAGTGATGTGGAATTTGGAAAAGGAGAATTTATATCTTGATTTGTTGAGTTCATTCCAAACGTTCTTGGTGTACAGAATAATTAAATATAATTCCTTTGCTGTTAAGATTGCGAAGATAACCAAGAAATCACTGCCATCCTTTTGTAATTTGATATTGTTGATGGTTACTTTGATGTTCATATTTGCCTTTATAGGAATGAATTTATATAAAAATAAATTTCCATTGGACACAGATCTTGGATTATCCTAATCTTTCGATGACATTCAGGCTGCCTTTTTAACTGTCTTTATAAGAGCAGCTAATGACGATTGGATAGGAATGATGATTATGGGATCTCAGTATAGTTATGAAATACCAACAATGTTTTATGGAGTTATTTCAGTCTATGTATTAAATCTTATGACCATTGGATCGATTTTGGCAATTATTTTGGATGCTTTTTCAACATTCTCTAATCATGATGAAGACTAGCATAAGGATGATCAATATTAAATTGACACTGAAATATCGGAGGATTTAAGGAATTTGGATACTAATGAAGTCACATTAAACAGTTCCGAAAGTCCCGAAAAAGATGAATAACAATAGCCTCTATAAAGTGAATAAAAGGAAAAGGTGGTGATGGAAGATCAAATAGTGAGTACAAAGATACTATAGAGTACAAAGTTGACCAGGTTTTATTATTAAACTAAGCCGGGAGAGGATAATAAATAATTATTTTAATTAGTGGAGACTATTAAGAAATTGGTGGATAAATTATTCTAAGATTTTTAATTTTTTTCAAATAATGAGAGTCAGTTATCTTTGTTTATATTTAGCCAAGAAAATTATTTTAGGAAATTCTGCTATCGATTTATTCATTATTCAATTTACATTCATTTTATTTAGATGATATTTTTTATATCATTAATAAACATGGGTTTTTATACCTACTATGACAATGATCATGAGCATGGCAATTATCAATATTAGGTTATATCTGAGGATATTGAATTAGCAATAAATGTTATTTTATTGATTGATTCAATATTGAAAATAATCTCACTTGGGTTTACTCAGGAGAAAGGAGCATTTACAAGTGAATTTTGGAGATTAATAGATTTCATATATTAGTTATGCTATTTTGCAAATTGTATTCTCCACTATTCAGCCTTTAGGTATGTGAAGATATTGAAATACACAAGACCATTTAGATTTTTGTATTTGTTCGAAGAGTTAAAGTATATTAATAGTGCAATATCAAAATCTATAGTAGATTTGATAAACATTCTATTTGTTCAATTGATGGTTTGGTTGATTTTTGCAATATTTGGAGTAATAATATACAAGGATAAGATGGGATATTGTGAACATCCTTTAAACTTTGGAGTCAACAAGGAAGAATGCATTAAGGAAGGTAACCCTTGGGTTATTCATCTCTATAATTTTGACAATCTAGGGAATGCCATGTTGACTTTATTCAGAATAACTGCATGTGATGAATGGGTATATATTTGTTAGGTGTGTTTGAATTCAAGAAGTGAGGATTTGGGTCCAATTCTTTATGGGAATAGATGGATAACTTTTATTTATTTTATTCTATTCATTCTAGTGGGAGTGTTATTCTTCATGGGATTTTTTGCAGGAATTCTATTTATCAATTTCCAAACTTATAAACTAATTTTGCAGAAGTAAATCCTAACCAAAGACCAGCAATTATTCGCAGATGTTACAAAGATGATTCTAACGGAGGTGCCCAATTATAGTAATCCTCCGAATACGTTTCTGAGACGACTGGCATCAGACATAGTTAAATAGCCATCCTATGAAAGATTAATTCTATTGACCATATTCTTTAATACAGGTATAATTTTGAATGTGATATGACTAGCAATTCTTACTTTCTTTTATGATTCTGCAACCATTGAAATGTAATAGAAATTAGAGTACATTTATCAATTGCTAACGTGTTTCTTGATTTTGGATACGTATTTAAAGATTCTCGCTTTTGGATTGCGAAGGTATTGGGGATTTAGCTGGAGAAAGATCGAATTCTTTTTGAGTTTTATTGCCCTAATAGACTTAATCATGTATTTAAGTTATGATTGGACGAAGTATTATTATTATTACACAATAAATGATCACTATTTCATTTTAGTGAGATTAGCATTTGCACTGAGAAACCTGAGAACTCTTCTGATCATCTAATAATTCAGAGGGTTGACAAGATTATTAAGAATTTTGAATTACTCAGCGTCCTTCTTATTCCAGATTCTTTGTTTTTTGATCTCCATACTCTTGTTTTATGGCTATATAGGCTGTGAATTCTTCGGTAAGGTCGAGAAGGGAGAATACATAAACGAGTATATGAATTTTTCAAATATTGGAAAGGCTCTAATTGTATTATTTAAGGCATGTACTAAAAACAATTGGGTAAGAGTGATGATTGATGTATCAGACAGGAATAAGCATTGTTAAGACCATGAATCAGAAGAATGTGGACCCAGTTGGATATTTGCAAGTACTTACTTTTATACATTTCTCCTAATATCTAGCTTTGTAGCTTTTAATTTATTCATAACAGCATTGGTTGATCAATTCGAGAGTACTTAATATTTAGTATTATTAAGAGTTTTTCCATTCTCAAAATAGTGTCTTATAAACATATATCGAAAACATTGATCCCTTCAGAACAGTTTGGTGTAAGTACTCCTCTGAAACCAAAGGGAAACAAATGCACTCCAAACATTTAGCTAACTTTTTACTAGAACTAGGACCTCCTCTAGGGTCAGCCATCGGAGACAACATTTGGGATGCAGCCAAAAGTGCCTCCAATTTCAAGATTCGAGCCGATTAGAATGGGTACATCCACTTTTAAGAGGTTCTCTATGAAACCATTCGATTTGTGTATAGAAACTAAATCTTCAGAACAGGAACACCTGAAAGCATCCAGGCTATTAAACAAATCGACAAAGACATACGTTTCAGATTACATTACAAAAGAATAGTATTGAATTTAGTTATATTTCCAAGGATATCCTCGATAGAAGGGAACATATATATGACTAAATGCACATCAAAGGGAACTTCAATATTCTCTAGGAGTATCTCTTTTTGTTGATGATATACCGAACTCTAAAAACTTATGCCATCAAAACAATTGCCAAGATATAGAATAATATCCTTTCTCCTAATAGTCTCAAAAAGAAGTATTTTGTCTATGATAGCGAAGACGAGAGTGAATTAAATGATACTAACTAATAGATTGAGGGTTGTCAGCATTAAGTGTCTTTGGAATAGGAGAATAATGAATAGTCCATACAATTGGAAGCCACTAAATACATTACAGTCAAAGGATAGAGAAAACTTAAGTTTTAGGATGAAACCGATGACAGTCCCAATCAATGTCATGTGATCTACCTTCCTCAATCTACTAATCGTGAATACAGTCAGAATTAATCTGTTAGAGGCAAGTCTGCCTTAAAAAAATAAACCTAGCAGGCTTTTAACTTTATGGATTTTGAAGCAGCTGAATAGAAGAATTTGCAAAATCCCATGCTGGATTCTTCAAACATCAACGAAAACAGTAAAAGCTATATGACTGATTCTCTTATCGATTTTGAATAGCAAATTAATGGTTTTCATGTTATAACTAAACAAAAGCCACATCACTCCAGATTTAGTGTTTCTTCTTACGAGGAAAGTGTTGGCACTGAATCACACAATTTCTACAAAGCAAAAAAAGCAAAATAGAGGGAAGGAAGAAATTTTGTAGTTTGAAATTTAATTTATATATATATTTAATTAAAACCCATAAAACTATAAAATTTAATTTAATATTTAAGAAAATTACAATTATTATGAAACTCAATCATCACCGAGCTCAACCTATAACGTGCTAATTTTTCGCCTTTTACTAAAGATTACCGTGGGTTGGGCTCAAACCGGTGACTTACATAAATTTTTAGAGGTCGAAAGACCCCCCCACTTTTGTACATCATTAAACAAACGAAATTTAATATATTTTACCCCTTATTCAATTCCAATTACTACAAATAATCTTGATTCAAATCATATTATATATATTTTTTATATATATCATAATAATTCCAAATTCATTTCATCTTAAGACGATAAATATAGGTAAGAGTCTTGTCTAGGTTCTTATTTTTTATGCACCAATGTCAATTGCAGAGGAGGGAATTCTTAATTACAATTGTATTTAATTGCTGTTAACATTGTGGTCGAACTCTTAGAACTCATAAGTGATTAGATTTTTGATTTGGGAATGTAATGGCAAGGATTGGGTTCACCTTTGATCTCTAAGATAACATGTAAATTTCTATTAGTGTGATTCTGGAGTTAAATCTATTTAACAGTATCAGCAATTCTTGGGTTAGTCACTGTGGCCTTGTCATCACTATCGGCACTCCAGGCTTTCGATTGAATGAAATTTGCAGCCTAACAATTAGGATCCACAGAATAATTATGAATTTATGTCCCTTTGACATATTATGCTGGCAAGGCCTCGTTAGTGGTTCCATTTGGCAAATTGTCACAAACATGAGTTTTGTATATTTTCTCCTTTAATAAGTTTAAATGTCATAAATTACTTCCATAGTAAGAACTTTGTGTTGATTGCCCTCTTCAATTTACTGTTTGATTTCATCGAATCCTTCAGATCCTTCATCTATTTGCATCTCCTCCTTGGTACAGGGATTGTACAAGAAATAAGTTCTTCTGACTCTGGTCACCTCAATAGATTTGCCAATTATGTAATCGAATTGAGGCTAAAATTCATTGCGAATTTAAGACAGCTTATTGCAATACTAATCCAAATAACTCTTAGTTTCTTCAGTTTCTTGTTTTCGAGGAAATGCAGAATAGAATCTTTTGGTATCTACGATGTAGGCTTCAATGAAGGCTTTGAAGATCTCCTCCATGTATTTCTATAAAATTAATGATAATATGTACATATTGATAATTAACACAAGGCAGTTTGGAGATGTAATCAAAGCAGGTCTCACATTCAAGACTAATCATCAATAATAATTTGAGGATGAGTAAACATTGATTATCCAAATTCTTAGTTGTTCTATTAGAACAGAACTGATCAAAGAGACTATTTTACCATCCCAATGGACTCGAAAATGTCCAATAATCTTCCTCTAGACTTGTTAATCCATAAAGACCGAATTGTGGATACTCAACGAATTAACTATCATACACTTTAGCTGATTCCTTCTGTTTCGACGAAGGGATTCCCACTAACCATTCTAATCGCTCAATCTGAAGATTGTCCTTAATCAATAAGAAAGGTTTGGCTATTTAGAGGTAGTTTTTGAATTCATCAGAATCACCACTTCCAAGTCCTCTCATAATGCAACCAGTTATTATTTCTGAGAAATATCTGTTATTGTATGCGAATTTCAGGATGATTGGTGTCAGTTCCTCAATTTTAGCACTCTTCAGAGCCTTGTCATAGAACTTAGGCGAATAGAGCAATTTCTTCTCTTGAAGAGTGAGTTGATGATTTTATTAAAGGAGAGTGCTGATAATTTGCATAGGAATCTAACAGTTGATAGGGAAGTAAGCATTTCCCATTTAAGTTTTCTTTTCATACAATTACAATGGACTGCTCTTGTCAAGAATGAAATCAATCATATACAGAATCATATCCTTTTCCAAACAATATTGCATTTAGAGTTTGCCTTCCTATAGAAAGTCTAACCAGAATTGGAAATACTAATCAAAGCGAGTCCAATTCTTGGGTACTTGATCTTAGAGCATTAAGAACAATTAATCCAAACCTTCTGCTATTTTCTCTGTGATTTCCCCTTGAATTTGAATTGCTTGATTGAATAATGTAGACAACAATTTGCCGAAGTATTTACGAGTTCTGGATTCTGGACAAACGAGTAGTAGATCCTAAACCTTAGTTTATTTGCCAAAGTATATCAAATCAAGATAATTGCTATTTGGATATTATTGGATTAATTATATGATCTTTGTATTAAAGTGTTCTGAAATTGAGTTATCATAAGAACGAGCCAATAGATCATAGTTGAATCGAATGAGAATTTCTATTATCACATTTGCATTGTCACTATTCACAAAATCACTCAAGTCTAAAATGAACTTCATAAATTCTGTATTGAAAAGATTCCTCTCTAATAAAAACTATTAGTTATCGCTATTCACTTTTTTATGATATTAAGCTGGTATATATTATTTGAACGAATTGTAATCCACTAATAACTCATTATTGGATTAAATAGTGTAATTGTCAAATTTGGACAATGACTTCTGCAATTCTTCTTAGGAGTTGAATTCCAATTTGATTTTGTCCTTTTCGACCTTCTCATAGATTAACATATAAGCACTTTAGGAGTTCTCTCTGAAACCATTGCCCCAAACGTCATTGTCATTGTATTCTAAATTCGATTAGCCTCCAAAACATTCATTCTCCATTTGTTTCAATTTAAATTCCTTTATCTTATGATCATTGAATTCCAACCATTAATCTTGATTTTTTATATCAATATAACTAAAATAATGTCCGACATCTGCAGTTCCCAAGTGAACTACGATACCAACCAATTTATATTGTGTACATTGATCTTAATTAATTGTGTATTGAGCTAAATCCAAATTGATGGGGAATTCCAAACGAGAATTGATTTTTTCATTCATAAATGTATCCAAATTGAACACAATTCTTTGCAAGTGCACTATCAAAACATTTGGCAATTAAGCTAGCAATTACCTCTTACTCACATCAACCTTCTGATTGCAACTTTCACATTTGAAATCTGAGATGATTTCCCCCTAAACAAACTTATCAAAACATTCCTAAAGATTTTTGAGGTTCTTTATAGGAACTGATAAATTATAAAAGATTTCATCCTTGTTTTTTATGGATTTGCAATTCTAACATTCAATTTATGTACAAGTTTTGCCTCCAAAAACTCCATCCAAGATATTCTTATACACAGTGTTCTTTAGGAGATTCTCCAATTTATCAAATATCATATTCAAAAACTCTTATGCGTCCTATTAAATAAAGATGTTGACAGGTTCGCCTGCATAATCCTTGAATGCTGCACAGAACTCCTAAGGATTATAATCAACGCGATCAGATAACTCTAAATAACTGAACATCTATTGTAATTGATGAAGGACGTTGTCATCAAATTGAAATCCTGTTTTGCTTTACTACATGTCGGGTTCTTGGCCATCATCAGCTTGCAAGATACCATATCTAAAAGGCAGAGTCATGTAAAACTGTTGGAGCATGGCATTCATATAGCAGATGCATCTCAGGTTTCTAATGCCGGAATAACCAAAGGAACTTCTCATATCACTTGCTGGAATATAATTCCATCTGTTTATAACAGGAATCTTCTAACTCAACTATTGAAGATTCAATAGAATGTTCTCACAGTTACTCTATTGATTAGACAGTTGATAGAGCAACTTGAATGCAGCTTGTCTACTCTCAGTAGATTTGCACTTTATTTCCTTCTCATCTGAGAGACTAAACAAACAATCGTTGAATATGATGTCATGAATTGGTTGTTTAATGAATTTGTACAATTTTGTTAACAAATTCAATAGGCCAATAAGGACTTTATCAACAGTTGTGGACTTTTATCTAGTCTCTACACTTTTATGATTAATCAGACCATCAAGCACTTATTGTGTCAATTGTTGATAATCAATGAACTGTGAAGAGTCTTCACTCTCAAAGGCACTGTCAATCAATTGACTTAATAATTCGTAATATTAGGATGAATTAGCTTGTTGATTTTACATGGAAATCAATTGTTACAATATAATTTTGGTAGGTTGATTGTTTCGTTTCTGACTTTCATGACAAAGCACCAGTATTGCTCTACTAAATAAATTACGAACACTGTCAGATTTGTCAGTGAAGATTCCACTAAAGAAGATATTAATGAATTCCACATTCTCTATGCTATTTGTTAGTAATTCTTAATTATGTAATAAGATTACAATGATTACAATAACACTATGTTCAATGATCTATCGATCCTCCTATTCTAATTCATTACTCTTAAGTAACTCTTAAATTAAGTTTATTAAGACACTAATGAATTTCTCGATCTTCTCAGTTATACTATCACCAAGACGACTCTCCTTCAACTTTTACACCAACAATTTAAACTCCTCCGGATCCTCAGATTATCTAATATCCAGTAACACTTGATCCAAAGGTTTGATGATTTGAATGCCCCTTGATGCCCTATACAAATTAGGTACATTAGTAGCGCAAGCAGCAATCACATAGTTTTAGAATGTTTTTAAGAGGAATGACAAGATTTCCTTTTCAATTTGAGGCAAAGTACTCACACTCCTGCCTTAATATTATTTAAAGAATTGTAACAACTTATCGAATCCACCAAGTTACAAGAACTTGCTCATCCATTTATCCTTCAACACCAGAATCTCTTGATCATCAATCAATGCTTATAAATTATTTGAGTCATATTGATTCATCAGGAACTCAATGATATATAGACTGTACAACAATCTGTAATGACTGCTAACTAGGATTTGATCCCAGTCGGTAGGCTATTAAATGTTCTCAAAGGTGAGCATCTACTTGATCAATTAAGGGGAGGGAGGCAACCTTCTCAATAAATACCAAGTCTTCTCTTAAACTTCATTACTAGAATTCTGTAAAAGTTCAAAGAGCAAATCCAAATACCTTTGATTCTACACAATTTATCCTCTGGGCAATAACTACGCATTCACTTAGGGCAGAGGTACTCTATCTCCTCTGATTAGATCATTTCTATAATGCAAGGTTTGGAGATTGAGCCAGACTGTTGATTTCTTGGTCCTTGCAGAATCAGTGTAGAAGTCTAAGAAATCACTCAAAGTGAGAATAGAATCTTTATCTTTGTCATATTATTCGAATGTTCTTTAGATATTGGCATCATCAATGCTACAAGGATTGCCTGTACAACCAGTAACAAATCTGGTGCAATCTTCTTTACTCATTTTACCATCAGTGGAATATTCACTAAAGATCTCTCCAAATACTTATTTTGCTGCCTCTGATAAAATATCTCCATCCAAAAGATTAGCCTCTTGTATCTCCTTAACTTACTTTCTGAAGACCATGATGATTTCCCCTTTTTTTAATCTTAAATCTTTGATCATTTTGCCATTTTCAGTAAACTTAATTTCACCCTTCAGACTGTTCAAGCCAATGGAATCCCATTGTTATTTAATGACTTTGCTTATTGCCAATCTCAACTCAATAATAGTTTGGTTGTCGTTTATCTTAATAGTAAACTTCTTTTAATTTCCATGTTCATATGATATTTAGATTTATAATTCTTCTCCTTAGGATAGAGCATTCAAACTCTTGAGATTGCCTACTCCATTCACCTCACTTTAATCTATGAATCCCTCCAACACTAATAGACATCTATGTAATTTTTGATTGTTGCTTCTATTCTCTTGTAATTTATTGAATAACACGTCTAATGTACTTTCAAATGAAAGATAGTAATCTATTGCTGATTAAGACACCTTCTCATTCTCTGTTTCCAGAATCATTTACCACAACACATCTAAACCAAAGCCGTTGTCATCTTATTTGTTTATTGCTGTCATAACTGTCTTAAAACAATTAAATCCCTCTTCAGTCAGCTGAATCAGGTCGTTTGTCATTTTCTCATAGAAAAAGGATTTCAGATCTTAAAGAGGTACCATTGAAGTCAATTGAGATTGTCCATCTTAAGTAGACAATGCACTGAACCACTTATAAACTAGATCCTTCTCTTGTTGACTTGATGATTGACAAACCAATTATTCCCATATACTTGAGATGATATTAAATGTCAATCTATATTCATAAGTACTTATATTTTAATAGAAGAATTGGATGAATTGCATTCGAATTTTGATTTCATCCAAATAATCCTTTTACTTCTTCAATTCAGGAATAGATTTGATGATCTCCTCAACTATTTTGAATTTGCTTTCCAAGTCTGTCAATGCCACATTTCTAGTGTATTATTCCCAAGCCTCAGGTTAAATGTTCAATTTCTCTATCAATTTGATCAACACTTTCAAACCAACATTAACTTGTTCTCCATTCACAATACTCTCTCCTATCATACTGATCTAGGCTCCTTTGTGAGGTCTCATCTCATATTGTGTGACTTAATCAATGTAATACGAAATGTATTGTTCCAACATTGTCTGATTCAATTACCCACCCTTCAACACTGTCCAATAGTAATTACAACACTTCTAGATGTATTCATCTTTATATCTATAATTCATCTTAATGATGTCAAGTAACAATTCCAAATCATCTTTTGTGACATCTTTGGGATCCTTACTACAAACAGCATCAGTCAAGAAATCTAACCACTCCTTCTCTAATGAATTTGAAACATCTTTAAATAATTTAAAGATGGCTAATTTGTGCTCATATTCAGCTTTCTCCAAACTATACCAAATATCTTTAAAACTGTTAATACTGATCATTTTTTCTTCTATCAAAAACTTAAAGAATTCAGCACTTCTCTATACTAAATGAGAATTCCCAGATCCAACATAGAGACTCTCAAATATCTTTTTTTCATTTAGCCACTCTAATATCATTTGAATCGCAGCCTGTTTCTACCATTCCTACATTCCATATTGATTGTATTGATCCTTTGTCTTCTTTATCAACTCTTAAATTGCCTTCAAGCCTTGGATCTTTCTCTCTAAGAAATCACTGGTAAAACATTTATATGCAATATCCAAATCCAATCTGTCAATCATTTCTTATCTTTTTTGCAATGCGAACACTCTCTTCAACAAATTGCTCAATGATTGTAGAATATCAGTTATTTTCTGAGATGAAAAGTTTCTCAGATTGTTATCGGCTGATTATAAAATATTATTTTAGACTGCCTCAAATAATTATGGAATATAAGTTAGAACTAATTCTCTGTTCAACATTTCTTAGAAATTATTCAATAATACCATGTAACTATGCAGGAAATCAATAGTGCATTTATTGAGAATTTAATCCATTATATATTAAAATAATCCAGCTCGACCAAATTCATTGATCATTTCACAAATAACAATTGATCTTCTAGCCTACTTGGTCTAAAATCTAGGGATAGCATAATCAGTGTTGGGATAGAGGAAATCATTGCAATCATGGATGATTTCCTCTTGACAATGAGGATTAGATGGCTGTCCCCTTGAAAATGCATTTCTTTTCTGAATTCTTGGACTCACTGCTTTGATCCTCTCATCGTATTATTGATTCCAACCAAAGTATCTCCTGTTTTATGAGTCATACTAATTGCCCTTCTCATCATAGACTCTAAATCCAACCACATATTCCTTGTCCTCTTGATTGAAAGCAGTTACAATAGTAGCATTCTACCATACACGATTATCGAAACAATCGATTATATCGCCTGCAGTAAGAGAATGTCTCCATTCCCATTCATCATCTGTCACTTTACTCTTATATGGTGCCAAATCCATCGAATATCGAGCAATCTTCCTCTTCTCTTCATTTTCATAGCATTTGACCCACACATATTTCTCATTAATCTTCACGATATTTGCTCTGCACCACCCGATCACATTACCTTTTTCATCCTCATATAATGCATCGACATCTTAACCTTCCTCAAGATTTGCGCAAAATTCCTATTAAGTGAATTCCAGATGTGAAAACTAAAAATCTTTTCGATTTGATTACCTGGTCTTCATCCATCTAGACTAACTCATGACATTTGTAGAAATGCTTGTCTGGATCTATGGTTAGACGAAGTGTCTCCCAAGCTTTCAATTGATCCCGATTATTTAAACACACCTTCACTATGTGCATCAAGATTTTATTCGCAGACTATCCATAATAAGATGATACTTACTTTCCAATACATTGTGTATTGTCTGAATTCGATTACGTTCTTTGCACATTGATACAATAAATCCAATCCCACAGGGTGTTAGATTTGTTGCCACACAATCTCCAAATCTTATTAAGACCTATTGCTACTACATTCAACTTACTCTTATTAACACTACCCAATTCTCTTAATGGCTTCCTTTAACTCTTCTGTGTTCATTTAATTAAATATCACCGATTATAATACATAATACACACAAATAAATAGGTGTGTATCATTAGAAATCTAATCAAAAATCAAAGACATTTAAACAAACAAAATCATAATCATCTAAGTATATTCTAGATCCTGAAGAATTCTTGTTTTATTTAATTTTTAATCTTCATTTCATACATTACTTACATGATCATTATTAATTTAATTTCATATCAAATAACCATTTAAATTATTCACTTCTCTAGAAATACTCTCAATTCCCACCCTCCTCTCTTTGCTTTTTAACGCTCTCCTCCTTTTCCGCTTACCAACACCATAGTTTTCTTAAATAAACTGATGATATAGAACATAAAATATTAATTTAAATATGGGAATCTGTTCAGCTAAACATTAACAGAACCTAAAAATCACAGAACAGAATGAACAATAAGCGAAATAATCCCCTCCAAATGATGAGTCACTAGATATTCAAAGACTTGTTAAATCTGAAAAAACCATTAAATACATAAAACCAACGGCCTCCTCTCCAAAGTAAATATTGTCTAAGTTTGCTGCCACACCCTCTACTCGACAGCCTAAACGCATGTTTTGGGCTGATTAGATAGTTGAAAATTCAGGTTTGGGGGGAACCCTCAAAACTTGGATATCAATAAAACATACCCAATTTTCAAAATACTACACGATGCTAAACAAAGATCAATTCAATTATAGATTAAAATAGAATGACCAAATTGTTGTCGTCCAACATAATCTCAGTGGAAGAATAATGGTGGCTGAGATGATTAGAAAAACAGAACAAGGAGATTAACTCATTGAATCCATTATTTAAACCTAACTAGTAATTAGTTTATCCTAATATAGAACCATCCTAATTTAATAAGAATTTTCGAAATATTTTAGGATAGTAATAATTATCAAATAATACATGATTTCTGCAACGGGGCAATATTATCCTAAAACCTGCACAATTCAGTCTATACCCAACAATAAGCAGCCCTGATTTTGAAATAAATCATAGAAGTCGTCAAACACCTCCATCAAAAAGAAGTAAATCATGGTGGATTAACGTTGGCCTCCTTCCAAAGGTGTAATTAATCCAATTCGAACTATATTAAATTAGTCGATTTTAAACCTATTTACTTAAAATCCTACATTTCAGAAAAACAAATCTATCAATACATGCCCCCCGAAGCTATCAAATTTCCTGAAATTTACACTCGAGAAAGGGATGTTTGGAGTATAGGAATTCTCCTTTTCTAAATGTTGTCAGGCCAATTCCCATTCAAAGGTAACAACAAAGAAGAGGTATTTGAGGAAATACGAAAATATTCACTACAAGAGAATCTTGAAACCAAATGTTTACCAGCTGAATCAGTGAATTTTATTAAGGGATTCCTCTAAATTAATCCTTCAAAAAGAATTAAATTAACTGAAGCCTTAAATGATCATTGGCTAAAACACTTTATCGAAAATCAGCATGAAGAATAGAAATAAATAGTCTAGCAATTAGAAAATAATCATGCCTTGAATTTTCTTTAGTGTTGCTTCTTGTAGTTTATGATTTCCACCTTTTCAGCTGATCAAGAGCAATTCTTTTATCAACTTTTTGGATAATTTGATGTGAATCATGATGGCAGGATTAGCAAATAAGATCTCACCATTGCCTATATCAAGCATTTCAGTAGTCCTCAAGAGGTTAAGGAACATGTCGATAAAGTCTTCAAGGGGATTGATATTAACAAAAACGGGGAAATAGATTTTTAAGAATTTTTGATTGGAGTAATAAATAAAGAGACATTAATTACCGAAGATAATTTAAAGGAAGCTTTCAAAGTGCTTTCAGATGTGGAAGGATTCATTTCGCTATCCAAAATGTGCTCTTTGTATCATAATAAAAAATAATAGCTGAAATAATAATTTTCAGCCTATGAAAATAATTAAGTAAGAATAATAGTCACTTATTTTAGATTAATTTCAAGCAGTTTCAACAATTGATGTTTGATGCGCTCTGAAAATTCTATCTGTATTCTGATATTTATTATATACTATTGAAATTAATTATTTAATCATATGGAGAAATTAAGACATTTTAGAGAGAGTAATATAGATTCAGAATTTAATGGTTACAATGAATGTGAAAAAATTGTCCTGAATAATATGAAAGAGAATTTCAGTGATTTATGTCTCAGCATTTAATAATTCTTAGACACTGATAAATAGAGATACATATCTCAATTTTCTATGGCCAAAGTATTATTTATTTGATTTACTTTAGTTATGCTTCAGACTTACTCAAATTATGAATGAAGAATTCCTATTTAATCATTTCTAAAATATCGTTCTGCCTTCAATAATCAACTACATATATAATAATTAGATGTATTCTAAAGAATTAGAACCAAAAGCCTAATAATTTATTCAATCGTCTGTTATTTTATGTAAAGAATTGCTAAGTTTTTGGGCTCATGTCTATCCTCAAACACCAGATTTCTCGACTTCTAAATTTTTGAGTGAGTACTAAATATTCAAAAAATAACAAAAAGAAAATAAGATTGATAAAACAAAAAAGAGTCAATATATTTACATAAAAGAACAATTTAAGATTCATTTGGTCTATAAGGCTATTAAGGATAAATGGAAGAGATAAAATTTAGTCTCAGAATTTAATATTTCTGATGAGGAAAGAAGTCCTTAACTTTCTTCTCGTGATAACTTAAATCCCCCTTTGTAAGATTAAAATAAAGAGTAGCTTTAATAAGAGTTGGATGATCTTATAAAATAAATTAATGAGAAGAAAAAAGAGTTGGATTAGAAGAAAAAAGAGTTGGAAGATGTAGAGATAAACATTCAGAAGAAAACAGAGGAATTTTAACATTTACCCAATTCAATATCGAATCAATCAAAATCAACCGAGGCTGAATAATTTCGTAGTTCTGGAACATCAAACTCTTCTATATATAATAAATAAATTTTTGATTCTACTTTTAACTTTGATGATGAAAAATTTCCCATAAAAAAATAATTTGAAGATATACCCTTAGTTTCCATTGATACATCATACCCACAAAAGAAGAGAAGACTATTAGATGGTAGAGGTGTCTTTCACGTTCATGAAAATTTCTTACTTGCTAGATAATAAATATTAAACGAAAATACCATGGACTTGGTTATCTATTTGAAATGCATTGAAAACCCTATGAAAGATTTATTATTTTAGGTTTTATGCTAAGGCAAATGTAATAATTTTAATATCTTAGTATAAAAATAAAATACCTTAGGTGGAGATAAGTAGAATCTGTTGCCAGGAGAACAGATCAAATTTGAAATTAGAGACATTGATAAATCTTTACTTATTGATAACGATATTGAAATTAAGTTAAATATTGATTGGAAATAAAGTTTCCCAGAAACAATTTGTTTTTATTTGAAACTCACAAATATTGTTAGTTATAATTATGCTATAGAGGCTGATTTGGTGAAGGAATATCAAAATATCCCTAAAGTCTTAATTTCCAAAGAGTTTATTTTTGACTCCGAAGTATTTCCAAACGGATTGGAAGACATATAAAAATGCATTCAATATTCTATAAATTATAAACAAAAGAATTAACTATTGTTTTCTGGAAGTTTAAATAACAACGCTTTTATTTGCAGAGTAATAATTTTCTAAATATTTAAGATTACTTTAAATTAAGAAGGGTAAGCTTAGGTGATCATAAAGAAACTATAGAATGAAGAACTGGCAAAAAGATTAATAATAGCTTACATTGAAGCATTACAAAAAATTGATTGATTATATGATATAAAATTAAAATAATCAATTTCTTTTTTTGTTAATCCATCCAGGAGAATTGTTGATATTATAATTATAAGTTATGTTGTTATACACAATGTTTAAGTTCCTATCCTAATCTTCCAAAGTATTTCTACATTCTCCAATATTATAGTTGTATTGCTATTACAATTGTTGTTTTTATCCTTTTTGCATGTTGAGAATTTCTTTTGATTAGTAAACTTCCTATTCATCTCCTGAATATTCATCAGTAGGATAAAAGTTTTATCTCAGCTAAGTAGATTTCTTCTTAACTTAATAAACTGGGATTTGTTGTTAAAACATTTATTGTTATTGTTATTATTATTGTTATTATTCTTTACGTTTTAATTTTATGACTGTGTTTTAATCATCTTCATTAAGGTCAGGATTGAATGATTTTTTCTTTGCTCTGACTCTGAGATTCATAGATTTTTTATCCCCTTCAATTGAATTGTTTAGATCATTTTCAGGTATTTCGTAATTATAATTTTAGGCCATCTTATTTTATAGAAAGTTATCGAATTAACCTTCTTAATATCCAATGATCACATTCTTCTACAAGAATCCTAGTTGTGAATTTACATCTTTCTTCGGCATTGATTTAGATTCCTAAGAAGGCTAATTTATAGTATGATAATCTACTGTATTTTTTTCTCCTGTCTTAATGGGTGCAGGCTTAACAAAGTTATTGACTCTCTCAACAGAAATGTTATTATTTCCTTTTTATTACGTTTTTCTATTTAAATAATATAATATATATACCTTTCATTTGATTTATCTGCTCTTTTATTGCTTGCTAAATTGTCTTTTTGTTGTGATAATACTTATTACTATTGTTGTTATTGCAACTATAATTATTACTATTGATTGATTTGTAAATTCTGTTTGGCAGCTAACTTATTCGCAGATTGAATTCTATCTTTGGGAATTTGTTCCTTGTCTCTTAATTCTTTTAAAAACTAATAATATTAATCATCTCTCATGCCATCAAAGTAGGGATGTTCTAAAGCTTCGAATGCTGTCATCCTCTTACTAGGATCCATTTTCAATAATCCTTTAATAAAAGAGATGGCTTTTAAAGAGAGTTTCGATTAAAACTTCTTTTCGATAGTGTCTGGTTTGGTGATTTCATGAAATTTCATACCCACATAGCGAGGATTCTTAAGAAAAGCTTCCTTTTACTCGCTAGTCAAAGGACCCAGCAACTAAGAAATATCACACTAATTTAAACTTTACAAATCAAATATAATTGATCCATTTCAGTTTAGCCTTGAAATAAGGGTTACCCATCAGTTAATTCAGCCATTATGCATCCAATAGCCCAAATATCCACTCCCTTTCCATATTCATCTCCCAATAACAATTCTGGTGCCCTATACCATCTAGTAGCAACATAATCAGTCAACTATCCCTATTTTTATGGAATGAGTCTTGCAAAACCAAAATCACAAACTTTCAACACCATCTAGTCGCTAACCAAAAGGTTTTCAGGTTTGATGTCTCGATGTAATATTTCAAGAGAATGACAATAAGCAATAGCTAAACATAATTGATAAATAAATCTTCTTGCCAATTCAGGCTAAAATGGAAATTGAATATTACATCTAAGCCATTTGGTTTTTCTTCAAGTAATTCTAATAAGTTTTTTTCTACATACTCTAATACCACATAAAGTTTGCCTTTTCTAGATATGATGGAATATACGATACCTTCTAAATGCCTCTTTGATTTTAACGATATTGTCGTGATTTAACATCTTCAAAAGTTTAACTTCCCTCAGGATTGTTTTTTTAATGCTTTCATCTTCTTCAGATCCAATATATTATTTGATGGCTACGATCTAAATTATTAATTTTCTCTACTTCTCCTGTCTCCTTGTTTTACCCTTTGAGTACCACACCATAAGAACCCTTACCTATGATGCCAAGAACTTCGTACTTTTACATAAAAATAAATTATATATTTTTGAATAATAATTCTTATCAACCGACAAGGGAGTCTGTGTTAAATCTATTATTCTAATTATGCTGTCCTCTTTAAGTTTAGACAATACTATTGCTCTTGAATTTATCCTTGGAAAGGAATCCTGGGACCCAGGTCTTATTTGATCCTAAGAATTCATCTTCCAAAGTCGGATGTAGTATTTTCCTTACTCCTGTTTGACTCATCCACTTAATTTCAAACTCTTAAATTTCATAGTCCTCCTTCTCTATGGTATTAGGTGTTTTTGGATTTGAATTTTTTTTTGAATTCAATCTCTTACTGTTATTAGCAGTTGCAATAACACGTTAGAAAGGCAATGGTTTTTTTTGAGCCTCATCTTGCAAATCCTTCATTTAAAAATCATCATCTCCACCAACATTGATCTAACTCTGTTATCTTAAGAATTGAGCCTTCTTGACTTGAAATGATTTCCGTCTCACCACTTTATAATTCTTCTCTTAGATATTATTTTGCTATACAAAACTATATTAATAAAGTAATACTCTGGTAATCTATCCTTTTTCACTGAGAATCCAACATGAAATATCTTGTCTCTCTCAGTCTCTTATATGGCAGTGTTCAATAATTTCCGATATTCAAGCATGAAATTCTTTTATTATCTTTTCAACAGATCTTCAGGATTCAAATTGCCCATCTTCTTTTTCTACTGAAATATTATCTCAATGTTGTCCAATCCTTTATTTCCCGAAAAGTACTTCTCATTAGTAATACTAATAAGATTATAACTGTTATTGAATCTAATCAATTTCACTGCATTGTCAATAAAATTCTACAATATTTTAACTGTATCTTTTTGCTTTGGTTCCAATTCAAACATAGTCGCTATAATATTGTCACTCTCAATGATTAATGGTCCTCTCAGGTTGTGCTCTGCTAATGAATTGAATTTCTAATTAATTCACTTCAATAAAATACTTTCTCTGGATTTGTGAAGGTGATTGCGTGAATGTCCCATTAATTGTAACACGAAATTGCGAATTCCATGGCGACACCTCTAAACAACCAATGATGCAAGAACTGCTTTTTTATTTAACAGATCATTTCATTTTGATTTGACAACATATTCTATTTAGGTTTATAAGTTGGTGATTTCACAATATACTTACCAATCGACTGATATTCCATAGCATCCCTCCTATTGTGCAAACCAATGTTAGCTTTTGGCAACCACTCATCGGTCACTTTGCTATACAGATATAGATCTCCTGTGGTTGAATCCAAGAAGTACTCATTCGGACCATTTTTCAATGCCTGTAGAGTGTATTTCGGAAAATCCACTAATTTACAACCTTCCCCATGATTGTTAGTTATGGAAGCATGCTTTAGAATAGAATTATTTTTAGTTACCAAAGAGAAATTTGTTGAACAAAGATAAGCTATAGCCTAAGCACCAAATGAAGTTGAGAATAATAACTTTTTGGTCTTCAAACACATTCTGATCAAGGTTATTATCTCAATCTTATTTGTATTTATACCTTTCTCATATTTGGATTCCAAGGTTTTGAGTTCGGAGAAGCTATAATGAACACAATATCAATTGAATTAAATTTCAATCCATACTCCATTCTGATCAAACTTGTCTCCGGTTCATAAAGGAAATCATCCAAAGAATGTCGATCTCGAAAATGATACTCGCATTCAGTATCTGCTACTTCCCTCTATTTCGATATCATCTAAATCTAATATAATTATATACACTCTAAATGCTGTTCCTAAAATATTCAAATACTTTAGCACAAGATGCAGAAGCATTGAACCCATTTACTATCAGAAACCTCATTATTTTATTTTATATATTTCCAATATAAATGAGACAACAACAACCATATTTCATAAGACCTTCTAATCTTTCGTCTCGCCACTCCACAAATAAGATAAGCTTTCTCAATAAAGAAGATACCCCTTCGAACAGTTAAGGAGTTCGAAGGAAAACTCCCATTCTAGCTCATGCATTAAACTCACCTACACATTTCAAAGATATGTAATTCTATTATACATATGGAGGCATCGTATCAATCCTGTTAAACGTATTCCAACTCTAAATTCACCATTACATGACGGATCCTTATCAAAATATCAAATTATAAGTGATGTTTCAGTTTACAAACTACCAACTACTAGAAGAATCAAATCCGATGATTAATTTTCCAATATAATACCCATTAAAAAACAGTAGAGTTAACACATCAATAATATTAAGTTGCGAACTGATAGAAGAAAAAATTTTACTCCATTAATTAAAATGAAAACAGAACCTAATGAAATTGCTCAACATTCCGTTTCTAAATAAGATGAGTCTCAAGATATATTATTTCGACTTCATAAGCAATCAATCCCATCAGAACCCAGGGATAAATTTGCTTCTATTTTGGGAGACAGAATTGTTAGCAGCATAAAAAAAATAGATAAAAAGACTGAAAACTTTATTGAACTAGATCAAGATAGTTAATTTTTTCTAGAAACTAAAGAAAATAAGAAAAATAAAGAAATCCCTGTTTTGAATCAATAAACTAAAGAGAGAATTTTAGATTTGCTTTGTTTGTCTACATAAGATTTAAAAAAGAAATTCGCTGACTAAAGTAGAGTTGGGAATTCTAAAATTAATACAAGGCAGTCTAATAAGTTAATCATTCCAAAAAATGGCAAATCTAAATTTCCATTAGATTTTTTTAATGCTCTCTTACCAAATTCTATTCTTAATTGATTTTTTCTTTATCTAATATTATATTTTTGTAATTTGCATATTATTTTAGCTGTTACGTCAATCGTTCTAATTTTAGTTGTTTTCTATTTGATTTATATATTATTAAATTTATATTACAAAATAAAATTGTTGGTTTCCTCCAAATTATTTATCATATTTATATGTGAATATAATTAATCATTAGCTTTTGCCATCACCTAATATGAATGCATATCCATTTAATATTTGTTCAAGAATCTGTCTTTTTGTGGTGAATTTGGATTCAAAAGTTAGATAAATGCAGATTTTATCGTTTGGTAAAATTTCAAACTAAAATATATTAAAATACTTTTATACTTTTATTAAAAATGAAATGTCTAAAACATATCCTAGACCTCCTAATTTTATTTCATCTATTCCCATCTCAAAATCATTAATTTTGTTGCTGTTTAAAATTATTGTTTTCGGCACTTACTTTTGGAAGAAACTAATATCTTTTATCACTCCTTTATTTAAATTAAGCAATGGTGTTCTAATTTAATTAGATATCTATTATTTCCATTTATTCTTAAATTCACTCACCTTGATTTCTCTATAAATTATCTATTAGCAAATGTGATTTGGAATGTAAATTTAGAATGGATGGGTCTCAAAGTGGGAAATTTGCAATGTCAAAATTTAATAAGGAATCTTATTCGATCCAATCAATATCTCTATTAATTCGTTAGAATCTTCATCTAAAGTTTTTGAAAATTCTAAGGGGGAAGCCCAAAATTGCTAGAATTCTATAATAAGTTATCATTATAATTTTTACTTTCAACTTCCAAAAATTACACTGTAAAATCTTGTTTCACTCCCTAGCTATTTGATACATACAAACCATAGGTAAAATAGGTTTTATTCTGAGCAACTTAAGTTTAATACAATAATCCAAACTGTATCCCATAATCTTCATACAAAATGCCTTAAGATCCTAAGCATCGCTATTTGAAAAAGGTCACATTATCTCTGTTCAAATGAGAAATGTCATCAAAATTTTAATTCTATTGAATCACCTTACCTTTTCTTGATTTCTGTGGTTTGTTATTAAAGTAATCTTCAGGACTGCTATAAGGGAATATTAGGTCTAAACTTTCAGGGTTAAGATTTTTTTGCTTTTAAGGTACTTATTCGGGATAGAATTTTCTATTTTTTGGAAAATGCTTGAACACAGCAATGGGACACTGAATTTACACAATCGGATTATTTTCAAGGCCTGCATTCACTTCCTTTATAGAATGATTTGCATTTGCCTTAACTTCAGAAATCTCTATTTGTTAATTATTTTATTATTGTTAAATCGACTCTAGTTCAGAAACTTAAGATTTAGTGTGATTCTTTGAAGGAATCTTTAATTATAACTAAGCCTATTTTTAGATTGCCTCAATAGTTGCCAACTGATTCTATTATGCCTATTATTGTAATTCAAAGACATCTTTTTATAATTTCTACCTATCCTATGTGAGATCATCTATTCTTTATTTATAATATTCATCTTTTTCTTTCAAAGCAATTTTATGATCTTCCTTTAACTTATCAATCTCATCTAATTTCTATTGCAATTTCTATTGTAAAAGAGTTGAACTTCTATTGTCCATGTTCTTCTGTATAAATTGATCAATTTATTATTAAGCAGCTTCTAGATTTCTCTTAAGTTGTTAATTTTCTTTTTAAGCAGCTTAATAACTTTATTATAATTATTTGTATTCTGCTTCTTTATCACTAAGTTATAATTAATTTGAGTTTAACTATTGTTTGGTATTTAAATTTTCCTTTCTAGCCTCAAATACTTATTACAAAAGTTCATCATTAGACTTTTTTTAACTTTCCTATAGGATTAAATAATCCTTTTAGCTTTTTTCCAATTAGGTCTTATAAAGATTTAATTAATTAGTCAGAGTCTCTGAAAAGGTTTATTAATCATTAAGTTTGATTTTGCTTAAATCAATTTCTTTTTACAGACTTTTTTACAGAATTTCTTTATCTAATTTTAAGGTCTCTATTTCTCTTTTGTGTTAGGCTATCAGTTACTCATATTGAAATTATTTATCTTAAATTTCACTATGATTGGTTGATTAAGCCTTGATTTATTCAATCTATCTCAAAAGTGCTTATTTTTCTGAAAATAACTGCTGTCTTTCTATTTTATAATTATTTAGCTCTAAATCATTTTAATCTTTTTGCTATTATTTCAACCTTTCAGAATTCAGTTTATATTCATTAAATTGTTGTTGAATTAATTGGAGTTGATTCTAATTTAATATCTTTTCTTATTAAAGTTAATCAAATTTTGTTTGCAGACTTTTTAAATCTTCTTATATCCTATTACCACCTCCATTTAATGAATATACATCTTCCTTCAACTTTTTATTTCTGTTTTCTTCATCTTCTAATTGTTTTTGTAATTATCCCTTATCTCTTTGTAAATTTTCCACTTGTTGCTGTAAGATTTCCAATTATTTCTTATCAAACTAGTTCATTTATTGGTGATTCTCTTATATCAAATCAGGAGCTCCACTTAAATCCCCTTTTATTTTTTGGTGTTATGGCTGAGGATTCAATCCCAAACTAGAATGACTGATTGGTTTTGAGGTTTTCATTTGAATTTTAGATTGATCATTTGGATATAAAAATGATTTAGTGTTAAATACCTAACCTACTTAAGAGTTTGTCTAAAATTTGGAAGCTCCAACTAATTCTTGAACTTTTTCGCTGTCACCGTTATCCAATACTATTTGTTATTATTATTGTTTTTGCTACATCTCTTCATAATGAATTTTCTTTTATTCTTCTTCATATTCTCTCTACTTTTTGAATTCTTCCTCTTATTATTTCTACTTTTTTTACTGCTCTTCCTACTCCTAGATTTATTTCTATCTCTTTTAATCCTCTAATTCTTAATTTCTTTTTTTCTCCGCCTGCTCTTCTTCCTATTTTTTTTTTAGCTCTAGCTCTCGTTTCTTATTCTCTTCATCTTAAATTCTTTACTTTTCCTAATTTTGTTCCTCATTCTTTTTTATACGATCTTGCTCTTCTTTTCGTCTTCTTTCATATTCTATACGATCTTGCTCTTCTTTTCGTTTTCTTTCTTATTCTATGCGATCTTACTCTTCTTTTCGTTTTCTTTCTTATTCTATACGATCTTACTCTTCCATTAATTTTTTTAATCTCTCTACTTCCAATCTTTGTTTTTCATTCTCTATCTCTTATTATCTCTTTTATTCCGCTTATTATTATTATTATTATTATTATTATTATTATTATTATTATTATTATTATTATTATTATTATTATTATTATTATTATTATTATTATTATTAATATAATTATTATTAATTTGCCAAATTTGCTAATCTTTATATCTCCTTCTCATCTTTTATTTATTGTTATACTATCTCGATTTAATCTTTAATATATTTTTCCTTCTCATAATCAGGTTTATTCTTCATGTATTTATTTCTAAACTCTTAATAAGTTCTATCATTAAGCAAACCAAATTCCTTTTCCAAGGTTTATAAATTATCCATCTCCAACATGACTTCCCCTGCCAAGTCCTCTTCATCATAGTCTATTAGTTCATTAACCAATATATCCATTACCTAGGTTTTAGCAAATGCTTCATCCCTTAATAATTGAAAACTTTAGGGAACGTAATTTAAATTTTTAGAACATATAATTTCAACTTCATCTATCAATTATTTACACCTTTCAATAACAGTGTTTGCTTTCTGAATTGCGCCATCTTTTGGATTACCTGGAGTAGCTTAGCCTGGAGTTTAACTTTGATTATTTCCATGTTATTAAGTTTAGGGCTGATTAGAAGATGCTTATTTCATTGGTTAAATAGCGCCAGAGTTAAGAAACTGTTAATTAATTCTAGCATCTGATTTTAGAAGATCTACTGTGTGAGGATATTCAGGACTTGTATGCTAGTTAACAAATTCTTGTTTGAAGTAAGACCAGGTATTAATTGTATACCCTTTATTTTCTAAATCCAGATATAATTGAATAAATTTAGTTGGACCTCCTTAAGGATATTAAGGAAAAAACAGAGCCCATGCCTTTATACATTCCATAGCTAGCCTAACCAAGGAAGTTCCATATTATCTGGTTTCTTTTTCTAGAATAACTATTTTTGAGTACCCATTTTATCTCCAAATAAATTGCTTCCCCTATTTTGGTCATTCGCAGGATCCCCGAACTCTGCATAATATTTTAAAGAGTTTAAGGCTATAGCTTCATATTGATTTATAAATCTCATATTAGAAATCTCAATTAGCTCCTTACTCAACTATAAGAATAGAATCATAATTTATACTCTCAAAGCTAATAACTTGGTTAATGGAGGATATAGATTTCGATTTGTATCCCAGGTTAGAACTTCTTTGATTGTGTTGCAAATTGTTTCAAATACATGTTCCTAATTGTCTTATACAGCTAATTTAATTGGGCGAGCATTCTTGTAATCCTCTTATGTTAATAAGCATGACTTAATAAACTCAGGTGTGATTTATTGCATGAGATTAACTGTCTATACGATGTTTAAATTTTATTAATTAATTAATACTTATTCTTATAATCATCCAACTTAAATAGCCATTCTTATTGAATAACTATTCTATCTCCCTCAAAAATAGATAAAATATTGTTTAATAATAAAACTCGAACACTTATATAATCACAATAACTATTTCATCAAAAATTCAAACTCTGAATAACCCACACTCTAAAAATGAAACAATATAGTACTTATGGATTTGAAAAGTTTTCTTAAAACAATTTATCTAGTTTGGATGTGCAAACACTAAAATGAAATCGGAGTTTTTGAGTCGTCAATTTACCATTACTAGAAGCAACCATCTTAAATGTTGTTTTCAGATTTTCCTCTGTCAATAACCCAGGTTTATCAGTTATAGCTACTAAGAATTCCCCAAAATCAATAGTGCCACTTTTATCAACATCAGCTATCTTGAAAATATTCTCAATGAATGCTTTTGCATCTGCTTTAGAAGCAAATCTGTTAGAATACACTTTTAGAATCTCTTCCTTTGTTAATTGACCATCATGATTTTCATCCAAATTCACGAATTCTGTATATAGTTATTGTTAATCAGCAGAACAAATGTTTTTAATCATAAAAGTCAAAAACAACTGTTAAAGTTCTGATATTTTTACCTTATTTTGTTAAAGTTAATTTAAGATACTTTGATCATTTTACTTAACTCTAATTTTAAACCAATGATCATTCATAAAGCCTAAAATTGAAATTCTCTATTTAATAGGCACCAAAACTCTCTATATCAGTTGTCTACATAATTTAGATACTCTATCGAATTAAAAATTATTGTATTGGGCAGCCATCTTTTTAATTTGTGATTTCACTGATTCAATTGTATTTCCTTCGAATGGAGGGTATCCACATATCATCTAATATGACATCACTCCCAAACACCAAACATCTCTTTAATGATTGAATACATTTTAGTCTTTACTAATACAAGCTTCAGGTGGAAGACTAAAAACATTTTATTCATTTAATGCTGGCTTTACAAATAGACCTCTAATATCACTAAGTTTAATTTGAAAATTATTTGATGTATCAACTCTAGAAAAGCTATTCAAATTAAGGAAACCGTGAGTCAATCCATTCTGTTCCAAATATCTTAGTGATTCTGCTGCTTAATAGATGATGGATGCTATTTCTGCTTCAGTAAAGGGAATTATAGATTTATCGACATAGTAATTGGAGAGTTGGCCTCCACTGCAATAATCCATTATCAAAGAAAAGACTTCCTCATCAATAAACAATTCATGTACATTCACAATTCGAGGGTTATCCTATATAATTATAATGTTTTAATTATTACTAGGGGATAACATTTCAATTGAGTGATAAATTCTTCATTTTCTTAATTTCTTTCATATTGTTCCACTACTCTAATTTTACCAGTTAGATTATGCTGAACCAACTTCTAATTTGATGACACTTATTTATTTAAACAAATAATCATACATTTCATGTTTCCTTAAGTGATTTCACTGTAAAATCTGGAGTAGGAGAACTTATAAACCTTTAGTTAAGACAGATTCTTTTTAGTATCGTCATAAGGTTCGCTAATAAATTCTTAGGGAGGAGAAAAGCTTGGAAGAATCATTGAAGGGTTGTTATTAGTGAGTACTTGATCAGTTTTTTTGATTAAAATTGGTTGTTGCAAATTTTTACTTGATTTCAATTTAGATTAAGATTGGCAAGGACCCATTTATATAATTAATTATAGATTTAGTTTGAAAAAAAAAATACTAAAAATAGTTAATTTCATTTGATAAAACTGAATATTTGTATCATTTTATCGAAAATAATTCTGTAAAAAGAAATTAATTAATAAAATATATATCTAACAGTTTAAGTGAATGAGTCTTTTATTTATTTATTTTGCAAAGTAATTTATTTATTTTTAATCCTCCTCTTATGCAGGATTATAGACTAGTTTTATCACCCTTTTTATTTAAATTAGGATTTCTGTTAATAAATTAATTTTAAGGGATTCTCATCGTATTTTATAAGAGATTAATAATGATCATAATATGAACTTATTATTTTTGTAAAATTTGGTATAAAATATATTCAATAAAATAAATATATTAATTTGTAAAACCCAATTAAAATGAACATTAAAGCAAATCATCAAGGGCTTAAACGCAAAATTGATATTTTCATTATTTATGAATTTTTTTATAGGTGTTTAATTCAGTTTTCATTTCATTTACCACCAGAGCCAAAGCTTCAGGATTAACTCCATTTTCTATCATACTAACCAATACAGCTAATTATTATCTATCCAATCCGCAATTTAAAATCTAAGACATTTCATGTATGACTATTAGCAATAACCATTTTCATTTACTTTCAAGCGTTTCTTAAGCCTCCTCCTTTTCTTACGATAATGAGACCTTCAATTAACTTTTAAAATTTGAACTATTGTTTTGATTTGCTGACATACAAAATTTAAAAAATATTTTTAATTTTAAACTCATTGAATAAATATTAAAAGTCCATTCCCAAGGAGAATATTGTATTAAATCCCCTACATATCTATTGTATATTCTCAATTAACCATATAGCCTCAACTAAATTCCTGATTCAATTCCATAGTATATAATTACCCATATCCCAATCTATAAGCATAATCACATTAAGCTGCAAAGCCTATTATAGACATCGAAATTTTGAAATCAATTGTTTTGCTTTGGTAATTTTAAAGAAAACTTAAATGTAAACCATTTGCTGCAAAACACTGTATTCTCTGGAGCATTCAGACCTTTAGGACATTAATTATATCAATCCTATATGGTACTATAAAGTATTTCTAAACTATTCTACTTTTAAGCGCTCAATGTTACTTGTAATCCGACGCTATTTAGATTTACTATTGATTATATTCTCTCACTGCAGTTTATTTGAGAATGTTACTTTAAACTATTTTCCAATTTTACAAAATTTTACTAATAATTATTACTCGATCCAACAGGTAATTCATTCCTTGCATCTAAAGGTTTTAATCAGCATCCTATATTGATCATTAGCTTAAAAACCGATGTTGTTTGTGATTGATTATTTGTTGAAATTCCAAACTCTATCTTGAAACCTAAAGCTGTAATCATGCCCTTTCACCCAGGAATGAGTATGGCATTTTCTCTGAACATAATATCAACCTAATATTCTCCCATTTTATTTTTGTTCGTATTAAACTAAGCCATAAAAAGATCGTGTTTGAAATAGAATCTCTATAGGTCATGGCAATTAATTCTAAAAATCTGCAATCAAAGTTTTCTATCTATTTATCAACAACTTTTTTAATTTCCTTTTCTTTTTTAATCCTTTCTCATTTATCAATCTATATTTCATTAACACTTAATTTTCTCATCATTCTTCTTAATAATATGAACTTAGGAGTTTCTTTTTGAAATTTTAACGTCTTGGAATAGTTATTTGAAGAAAGAATTTATTAAAGATCTTGCTTAAATTGCTATGACTTGTACTTAAACTAAAGATGTAATGGTGTTTCGCCTTTAGTAATTAATAGTTTTGAGTTGATTCAATCATCCTAAATGTTTTAAAAAATTCATAACTTTGTTTGGTATCAACTAAATTTAAACTGATTCAACCTTCATTTAATGATTCTTCTTGCCAATTCTTAAATTCATTGACATATATAAATTATTTTTTATAACTTTATTCCTATTTATTTGCATTAAATTCTGATTAATTAAATAAAACACTAATTAAAACAGGTTATTATTTCAGAAGTTCCAAAATAAAGATTAATGATATTGATAACATTAAATCTATAGATCTAGGGGTAACAACTTTGAGGATTTAATAAGAAATAATCATTTAAGATAAATAACGAAAAATTTTATATATATAAGATTCATTCTATAAGTAATCTCATAATCGATTCAAACTATTACCAATTGAGCTAAAATTAGATTATCAATATTACAGTATTTAAATCATCTGTTATTTAAGAAAACTCAGATTTGATGTCTGCGGTTTCACATTACAAATGTCTTTTAAGTCCCTTTAATTATATTTCTTGTTTATTGTAAGAGAAGATTTAGAAGCAGGTTTCAATATTTTATTAGGTTAATAAAGTAGATCTGGATAAAGCTAAGGACATAAATTATGTAGAATCTATTCCTCCTTCTTAAGGGTCAACTTCTAACTATTAAAATATTTCGTTTATTTTATTTTCTACATCCTCTGTTGATTTATAGTTCGAAAAGAGTTTAATAAGTTCTTGTTTACTCAATAATCCATCCATATTTGTATCACCTTCTGAAAATAGTTTTTGGATTGCAATATATTCTTCCCAATTAAATTCCTATCCAAAATATCCTAACAATAATTATTGAATTGTGCAACAAGGTTTATTTGAAAGAAAATTAGTAAAGAGAATTTCTTATTGAGAGATCTTCTTAATTCTATGAATTTTTAAAAATTGATGTTTTAAGAGAGTTTCAAAATCAACACGATGTTCAGGATTCTTTGCCAATGTTGCTTCTAAGAAATCCTTAAAGATCAAATCCTTCTTTTTTGAGAAATTGAATTTGTGATCTTTGATTATGCTTATTAAAAATGATTGTGTCGTATTATGAGAAAAGTCATAGGGCAACTAACCTTTCTTTAGAGTATAGCCTAATAATCCTACCATCCAAATATCTCTTTCTTTCGTAAAGAGATTCTGATGATATAAACATTCTGGAGGCAATAATTTAATTATTTCCAAATTATTTTCTTCCCTAATTATGATTCCCTTTACATTTACTAATTTTACTATCAACCCTCCGTTGCTACCTTAAATATACTCAAAGGATTTAAGGGTTAGGTTTCCATGAACCAAGTTTTTTGAATGAAGATATTGCATTACAGAGATAATTTATTCATAAATTTGAGATACCAAACTTTTTGAAACTTTGGCTTAGCCTATAATTAAATCTGACAAATGATTCCCATGAAAATGCTCAGAGACCACTTAATAATTCATTCTATCCTGAAATATTTCAACAATCCTGAGTATATTGGGATGATCCTAGAGAGCATTTATTACAATAATATACTAAAGCTACTTTTTATAGCCATGAGATGTATTTCTCATTATCTGGATTAGACTTCTAAAAATTTTCCATCTGCACTAGCTTCCCTGTCTTGTTATTTTGCAAAATCGAAATTTACTAAAAGCATATGACTTATACATACATAATTTGCAGAATGCTAACCAATTAGAGTATATTTTTTAGAAGCACTCATAGTTTCAAGAAGTGGACTTGCAGTGCATGAGTGCAATCCAGAGACATTGTTTTAGATTTTTAAGACCGATATTGGATTTCTTTGTCTAGATGAAACCATATTTCCTTCGGTCGTTGTTGAATAATTGGAATCTCCGAAGATTTTCTTTTCTTAATGAGAAAAGTTAGATCTTCTTAATGTAGCATCTGATGTTGCATATATATCTGCCTTAATTTTTTCCTCTACTTAATGTCCATTAAGTAAGACAACTTTTGGGTTTTACTTTTTTTTTGTCTAGCAAACTCCCATATTTTAATAATATTACTATTTTTATTAAAACAAAGAAATTTTAAAGGGGCATATCTTAATCTAATGAGAAACCGTAATTGTAATTGTAAATAAGAGCATTACAATGAATTATTATAAACTGAGAAAAACGTTTATTTGTATAAAAGTATATAAATAATTCTAAAATAAAGTATATTATATTAATTATTGTAAATTTTATTATACTTTATTTTATTTTAGAAATAATGAGACTAAATATCAGATCATCAATTCTAAGATTTTAGAGAATTGCTGGAAATTTAACTAGAATAAAAATTAAATAATACTGAATTTTGATTTTCTGTTAAACGAGTTAGCTCAACTTTGATCTCGTCAATATCTGAGTTTAAATACTTTTTCAATCCTTTTAGGTTTATTTCTGAAGAATTGAGTGAAAATATCTCAAAACAAATCTCAATGTTTGAAGTTGACAATACATCCTTCCTCGTTGCTGTAAGAGCTAAAAACAAATTGGAATTGATCTCATCTTCTAATTCAAGCTCCTTATATAAATTATCGATTCTCTCTTCTATGTTTTCGATAGTCATATATTTATTAAATAATTTAACCAATTCTGCCTTAGACATCAATCCATCCATATCTACATCTCCTTCTAAAAAGAGCTTTTGAATCTATAAGTACTCTTCCCAATTAAATTCTTAAACAAAAAAACCAAGAATCAATTATTATAAAAGACAACTAGGTTTTGCTTCCAAAAGATTATTAAGCAAGATCTCTTATTCGCTTTTCTGTTTTTGTTAATATCTAGTTATGAATGGTAAATTTAGTAATTATTCTATTTTAATTCTTTTTAATGGATTCTTATTCAAAGAACTAGAAAGAAATTCTTTAAATGCTTGATCCTTTTTATGTTCAAATTTAAACGTGTTGTTCTTAACTAGCATCCTTATTTTTTCCTAAGTCAATTGTTGAGGTAATTGATAAGGGAGACCCCCTTTTTTTAAGGTCAATCCTATTAATGCAATTGCCCAGGCATCTCTGGCTTCAGTCTATTAAGGATGATAGATACACTCTGGAGAAGTGTACTTAAGTACTTCCATGTCATCTTCAACTTTAATGATAGCCCCCTTTAAATTTGATAATTTAACAATAATTCCATCTAATTTCTTTTAATAAGAAAATGAATTAATTGTAATAGCTCCGTGATAAATTTATTGTTCATGCAAATAATGAATTGCCTGCAACATTTGATTTACGACTTAGGACACTTAGGGCTTAGACAATTTTGAACCATCAGCTATTAATTCTGATAAATCGTTATCCTCAAAGTGTTCAGAAACAACCTAATAATATTTATTATCTTAAAAGATCTCTGATACTCTGATAATGTTGGGGTGATCCTAAAATATGAATCAATTATACTATCTTGTTTCTCATCAGCCATTCTATGTAATTCGTACACTCTGGATCATCTTTTCGAAAAGTCTCTAATTGCATAATTTTGCCAGTCTTATTGTTTGAGATTATGGATATAGACTATATTAGATATGAGATACTTACATGATTCCCTTGTTTTTTTCTAATCAGTGAATATTTTTTGAATGCACATCCAGGTAAAAGTATATGATTCGAACTGCTTGTTGTAGCAGTATAGTTATTTGAACCTTGTTTCTTCAAGGTGATTCTTCTTTTTGCTCTCTGGGTCAAAATTATCCCTTCGGAAAGAGGAGAAGTCTTGTTGTTCTCACTAATTTTGGTTGGATCTATTTAAAGATTCATTCTTCTTCTGGGAATGTCTTCAGAAATCTCAGTAACTTCAGTCTTGAATTTGATTTGAGTTTAGGAAGTCTGTGTATTTTATCTCTTGGAATTTCTGACTTTGGTTTGACAAACACCCATATTATAATTAATTATTACTCCCAAATAACTGAGGTACGAAGATTTAAATTATCAAACATGGAATTTAAATTCAGATTATTATTTAATTTATCAAATGTATTTATATTGAAACTAGGTCAAATCTAAAATTAAGATTTAAGCGAAGATAAGATATTTTACATATATATAGATATTAATTAATAATTCAAACAAGCAATTGAACTAGCTTTTGGAATTATTTAAGAGTTAACTAAAATAAGATTCATTTATACAGTCTTTTCTTCGTTAGTTATACGATTGAATTCATCAATCAGTTCTTCTGAATCAGAATTTAAATGTCTTCTTAAACCCCTGAGATTGATCGCCTTTTTACCATTTGAGAAAATCTAGAAACATATCTCTATATTGCTTTAGGTAAGCAATATATCTCTGCTAGCAGCCAAAGATTGGAATTACTGACAATTAAATCCATTCTCCTTGTCAACGCCATAGTTTAACAAGATTTTTTCAGCCAACTCATCTGAATTAGGCTCATTGAGATACTACTTGTACAGATTCGACAACTCCTACTTACTTAAATACCCATCCATGTCTTAATCTCCCTCTGAAAACAATTTTTAGATTTAAAGGTACTCTTCCCAGTAAAATTCTTATAAAAAATAACAAAGTATCATCTCTTATAGAACACAACAAGGCTTAGCAATCTTTGTATTATTCAGTACTATTTCTTGAGGAACAAGTTTTTAAACAGTATTCTCTACCAAGAATTCATCCTTTTATAATTAACTCAAAGTTATTCTATTTTTTGAGTGGAGCACTAAAATTTTCTTCATAAAATTAATTAATAACTAATCGGTATCATCATATTGAATTGTTGTACGCTTTATTAACAATGAGGCTTAAGCGTGATCAAATTATTAAGGGAACTAATATGGGAAAACCCCATATGTAAGAGAGTAACAAATGATTCCTATAGCCCAAACATCTCTGGCTATAGCGTAATTACGAGGTTGACTTAGGTATTCTGGTGGTGTGAACTTTACAAGATCCAAAGGCTCGGGCTCTTTAATTATAACTTTTTTTATATCCACTAATTTGATTAGAATTTCCTTTTTTGTTTTCTTAAATTAAAAGGAATCAAGAGTCAAATGTCCGTGTATTAGATTTAGAGAATGTAAATAAGAAATGATTGAGATTATCTGTGCCATTATTGAAGATATTTAATTTGTGGGAAGCCTATTTTCTTCAGATACTAGATCTGTTAATGATTTCCCATCAAAAAATTCATAAATAACTTAATAAGAGTTTTAATCTTGATAAATTTCAAGTATCCGATTGAGATTAGGATGCTCCTATGTTATTAATGCTTCATATATACCAATTAAACTTTTGAAAGCCAAGTTATGTACTCTTGTGTTTCTTCATCTTCTTTTAAAAAATTCTCCATTTCCACTATTATTCCAGTCTTATTATTCGACAATATTTGTTTCATCTATGTAATCACAATCAATTTACATCATGCATTTGAAGTTTCTTGATTAATGAATATTTTTTAGATGCACTCATTTCAATGATTGGAATTTGACCAAGTTATGGAGAATTCGAGATTAATCCAGCTAATTTTACTAAGCCTACCCTGGTTTTTTGGGTTCTTGACAGAAGATACCCAGCTGATTTAGGTGAATTAATTTCATCGAGACTATTTATTTACAAAAGTCCTGGATGTTTGAAACCTGTTTCTTATGTTGCACTAAACTCAGTCTTCACTCTTTCTCCTTATCTAGTGGCTTTCTTTTTTTGGCCTGCTGGATTTTATTTAACCTTAGTTTAACAAACACCCATTTTAATGTTATTTATTTTAATTTGATACCTAAAACGATTAAATATAATTGAAAAGGTCATTTATATGATTATATAAAAAAAAGCTAAAAAGATTTATATGAAAACAACAAATATCAGTCATTATTGTTATTTAAATAATTAAGTATATATGTTAAGAAATCTTTTTCATTCTCATTTAGATTAAGTGATATTTCAATAAACATTTAAAATAATTGTTGGTTTTCAAAATTGGATAAGGGTTCTAAATGTTTAGGTACATTCATACACAAAATGAACACTCATTTCTATGAGAATTATCAAAATTTGACTGAAAATTTTTGAAATAAATTTTGATATTTGCTTATTGAAAATCTTCAAATAATTACATTAGCAAAAGTGCCCTAAAAAATTTATAATTTAATTTTTGATTCATTTTTATAATATCCAAATTTTTGTAGCATCAACTTTTATGAATTCTTTCATTTTCTCAATTCAAATGCTTTTAAAATCATGATTTAATGTTAATTCATTTCCTTTGTAAAAATTGAATTTTCTATTAATATTACGAAGATGTCACTAATTATAATATAATAATTCCTTATTCAAAGACATTCCTAATCTCATGAAAGAATGATATCAAATTAGATGATAATTAAATATGAATGAAGTCATATTTCCAAGTTTTAGATTATAACTTAGATCCACAGAGATTTTTATTAGTAGTGACAGTACTCCTCGACTCACTATTGTACAATAGGAAACATAACTTAAACAGCAATGTATAATACAGGACATTGTTACAAAAATACAGCTGTTCTATTTTGATTAATAACATATCATGTACCAATAATATTTTTCACATATCATCATTCTTATGATTCATTTATCTAATATACTATTTGTATATTTAAAATTTGGCTGTGTCTTTGTGGGAATATAGAAAATTTATTGCAATTTCTTAAATATTTAAAGTGTTATTTTATATAATCTCATCTATAAAGATGTAATTATACTATTTAAACTATAAAAGCCTTAAAATTGAGAATACTTACAATCAATTGAGAAAACAAAACCAGTTGAGTTCTAAATATTTAATACTCAGTAATGTTATAAATATATTGCTATTAATAATATATTTATTTTAATGAAACGTAGTCCACCTAGCAAAGAAGATTTGTTAAAAGAGGAATATGTTTCCACTTTAACTTACTTCTTGCGTGATAGTAGCGTTTATGATTGTTTATCTATAAATAATCAAGTTTCTGTTGTTGATATGACATTGTCTATTTTTGATACTTTCAAGATATTTATTGATTCTCATGTTGATGAAGTATTATTTTGGAATCAGGAGATTGCAAACTATGACGGTGTGTTTACATCGACAGATCTTATTAAGACTGTTTTAAAATGTTATTACAATGTACTCTATGATATCCCGAATAGTAATTTAATATAATCTATTTTTAGATAGTTTGGACGACAAATAATATAGCAGCCATTATTGAAATGGAGAATGAAGATGAGTCTTATTCACCAATCCAGAGAACCACATATGGAAGATTAACGATAGATCAATTCAATTAATTATTAAAAGATTTTAAGACTATTTCCATCAAGACTTGGTTTAATAGTGTGGGGGAAAATTTGCATTAGAATTGTTTAGTAAAAGCTGAATTAGATGATAATTTGAATGATATCTGCTAGAAATTTATAACAGAAAATATTACTAGAATCATTGTCATAGAGAAAGAAACAAAAATGGTGGCAGGAATTATTCAACAGAAGGATATCCTTAGTTATCTTGTTAAGGGATTTAACTAATATTTTGCTCTAAAGAAACATTAAAATGGAGCAAGCACCTCTAATCACGAATAGCATGAATTGCAGATGGACTATTTCAAGGAGGAAGCTATGAAATTGAAATATACTTTGCCAGCAGATATTCCTGTTTATGAGTATCTATTTAAATTGTATTCTTAGTCTATTCTATAAATTAATTTATGTTTACAAAAGGAATACAATTGCGATTGTAGATAAAAACTAAAAGTATTTGGGGTTGATTGACAGAAGAGATTTTTTATTTATTTTGAAATATTAGATGTTTGATATAGTAATTGTTATAAATCCTATTAATTAGTTAGCGTCTACAGCAGAGAAGTTGTTGCAATTGATTAAAGCCGAAGATTCTAAATATTTGGCATTTCACATTAGAAATAAATAACAATTCACATTTAATCAAACAATAAAACAAGTAAATTCAGTATTAAAATGCGTAGGTTGTCGAAAATCTATTATTGTCTCCGAGGGGTAGCTTAGTGTGTCTAGATAGCGAAGAAAGGTTGGTGACTATATTTTAGATCTCAGACCTTTTCAAGGTATTCGTGACGGATAATGAGAATTAAGAAAATTGTGGATAATGAGATTATATTCATTTAAATTTAAAATTGATTGAGATACGTAAGTTTTAATTAGTTGAGTGACATTAAATGTAAAAATAGTAAAGTTTTAGATATTTAATTTTTAAATTAAATTAATGTAAGAACACACTTTAGTAATAAAGACAGAGAACGATTGGAAGGCCCTTGTTCTTTAAAATGCAAAGCCAGTCATTGTTGATTTCTATGCTGATTGGTATTTAGCAGTCTTTAACATTTTAGGTGTGGTCCATGCAAGGTTTTGAAACCCAAACTCCACGAACTCCTTGCATAAAATTAAGGAAAATGGGAATTAGCAATCGTGAATGTTGATATTGAAGAGTTATAAAAGATTTCATCTTAATATGCAGTATAGTGTTTAATTAATTATTTAGAGTCAAGGAATTCCAGCAGTTTATTTATTCCATAAGGGTGAATAAATTTCTACCTTTTTGGGTAACAGCGAAGCAAAAGCTAAGGATATGGCTGCAAAGGCAGCATCATTGTGAGAATCATTATATTTTATAGATAAAAATCTATATATATTTTGTTAAGGTTTATTCAATACAAGCTACAACATTTATTATTTGTTTTCTTGGCATTTTTATAGAAGTCTAAACTGACACTACTCATATCCTTTGATTTCGCCATTAGGGATTCCAAAGTCTCTCCTCTTTTTAAAAGCTAAGTATAGGAACGTGAGTTACGTCGTCAAGAGATTAATGCACAATCATAGTGACCTCATTGAGAGTGTTCTCAATTTTAAGCAATTTATCAACTTCTTTGGGATCTTGGTAAAGTTTTATGAATTCTTCAAATTTTGGTATATTTATGTTTTGATCAGCTGTAAAATGGTGAAATATGATGAATACCGACTATGGTGTCTAAGAACATTGAGTTATATTGACGATAGTATTCTTAATACATGTTTTGAATAACCATGAAAGCAACTTTTTCAGGATATTAGTCATCTGCAATAACAAGAGCTGCTAGATTATTTTTATCAATGCATATATATGACACAGCATGAGCCTCTTGGTTTGTGACAGCACTCCTAGTGCCAGGTTTGGCTCGTCTAGTATTTTATATTATATAGAATACGCTGCACAAGTTCTAGCTCCAAAATTGAGAGTTTCTTTAAAGAAAGGACGCTAAAACCAACTAGAAAATATATTATTCAAATGTTGTACTTCACAAACGAAAGCTCGAAGTTTTAGGATATAAAAATCGGATTTTCAGGATGGTATTTCAGGAGGTACATTGCTATAATTCTCATTTTACACGTATCTATTATTTAAAATATTAAAAATGCAATAAGAACAACCAAGAGAAATGGCTTAAGTGGTTTCAATTGCCGAGAATGCACAATTCTTCAGATTGATTTAAAATTCCAGAACAAAGGTTTTCCAAGGGACTGTGAAGCTCGCCCAATTCCAGGATTCAAAAACTCATTTCATTACTATTGAGAGATTCTGTCAGAATATTGTCCCTGGCACTCCTTTTGTATACATATCATGTGAGTCTGGTTTGACTCTTATTTTCCCTCACATAGACCAAGGTAATTGGTGAAAACTACAATATGTTTTAGGTTTAAATGGAATCTTTATTCCACAAAGTGATTTATTGAATGTATTCCACACAGCCTTAAACACAGTTGTCTCCATGGTCCCATTTGATTAGGCCATGTAAATACAACAGTTTAAAGACACTATTGAACTACATTGTAAAGACATTGCTACTAACCCTTTGAATAATCCCAATGATGCTGCTGCTTATATAGTTAAGGGTGGAGAGTAAATTTAATGATTTAATTCCTCTAGCTATCTAAAGAAAGGATTCATGTTCTTGGGAACAATGATGGCCACAGGAATAAACAAAGGAACTCAATATTTGAATGACAAAATTCAGCCAGGTTAAGAAGTGTAAGTTGACCCAAACACAAAGACTAAACTATAGGCTACTAAAGAAAAAGTCAGTGAAGTCTTCGATGTAACAGGACAATATCTTGGATAATTGTTTAAGCCAGTGGCATAGAAAACCAAGGAGCTAACAAATGAACTAGGCCAAAAAATTGATAATTCAGACAGCCATAGTAAATATAATAGAAATCATAATCCTAGTTTTGAAATAGAGTAAACAATTGACATCAGCTACTTGGGATGCAGCAGGAACAGCTCTCTCAGGATTAGGCACAGCCTTATGCTAAGTAGGAAGTTCTATTGGAAATGGAACAAAATAAATAGTTCAAAAGAAATACGGAACTGAAGTTGTTAATACTTATTTAGGTGGTGATTAGTAGTAACAGTAAGTACAATAAGAACAACAACAACAATAATAATAGTTGGATCAATATCAACCATTGATTGAAGAGTAACCAGCCCCTTCTTCATGAAAAATATCATATAATTATTATCATTAGTAAAATTGCATTAGTATTTTCTCAACAAATCTTCCCATCAATTAAGAGGGGAAGTTAGTGGAAGCCTAATAAACCATTTTGTTTATTTCTATTAAAATCACGTTTTTTTTCAAATATCTATTTAACGAAAGGTGAGCTTTCTACTTAATCTTTTTTGGATATTGCAATGCTTCCTGAGTTTTGCAGAGACTTCCTTTTGTATGCGATAAGGACAGAAACCTTTTAACTAAGTTAGTGTATGCCAGAAACAGTAATTATAATTGAGAATTCAGGAAGGGCATAAAGAATATTGTTAGCTGAATCTTTTTGTGCATATTTTATTTATTCCTGATTCCCATAATATAATGACAATTATCTATTATGTTCTGGATGGGATAAAAGACTAAGATTAGAATGCAGATGGCTATAAACATGGCAGCCAAAAAAATTCCAAGGGCGATCTCCAGAAATTGGATTGCTTCTGTCTAAAGTTTATCCAGCATCTCCTCTGTTGATTTAAGCTTATACTCAGTATAATCTGTAGTGTCATGGAATCTTTATTAAATTGAAGTTAAATACTTACATCATAAAGAGATAATTGAATTTCTTGATCTCATGAATTGTAATCACCAAATCCTTATCATACACACTGTTGTAACGACAAAGCAAACTAGAGTTCTTTGGATAAGATGAGCAATTGCTTTATTTTGTATCTTTTATTGAACTCCAGTCATCCAAAGTAAATCCTGTAAGAGAAGTATTAAAGATATAAATAGGAAGGAGCGATAGACTTACATTGTAGCTGTGATAAATGAGTAAACCCTTAGCATTGGCCAATAGGACCATATGAACATTCTGATCGGTTTTAACTACAAATTTATTCAAATCTGTCCCCAGATCCGATGCCATCACTCCTTTTAATTTAAGATCTCTATCAAGCAAGGGCATAACTAGAGTGACTTCAATTTTGTCTTTGGTAAATTCTATAAGAATAACTGATAATTAGTTACAAAGAAAGGGATCGGTAAATTAATAATCGTAATCACTGAAATTCGATTGATTATACACGCTTATTCCTTTCAAAAACCAGGGTCTCTTTGGAATGTTCAATCCATAAATAGCATTTTGGAAATTAGTGCAAGGATATGAAAAGTAAACTTAAGGCTCATCTAAGGTTCCTACATAAAATAAAGATTTTATGTTTAATTTAGTGGCAGCCAAAATCTGACCAATAGGATACATGGTTTCTTAGATCTTTAAATTAATTAATGTAACTTTGCTCATTGGGTAAGTTATGTTGGTTTTATTTGTGTAGCACATAAATGAGTGTGTTTTTTACAGTGATCCAGGTGGTTAATCAACAAGTATTTAGGGCATTTTCTTTGTACCTGCATAATCCATGTGAGCTCTATAATCCAAAGTAATGTTAACTTCTTTTTCAAGGTTCCTGTAAGATTACGTATAAATTTGATGAAGTACTTGCAATTAGTGGATATCTAATCTATTTTTTAAATTTTTACTTATATTAAATATCCCATTTAGAATACCATCGTAGCTTCTCAAATGACTTTGTAATGTATGTTTTGCATTATTATTATATATCTCAAAAGAGGATTGTTCTAAAAGAGGCACAATTATAGCCATATTGACTGAATAAATGCCTAAAACCACTCCAAGCATTAGGATAAAAATAATCGAGAATTAAAGCAATGCTTGATTTCTCATTCTCAGCTTCCAAAACCAGTTATCTGAATAAATAGGGATTTCTTTCAACTCATTCAGTAGAACATTTTACTAACTTCCTTTCATCATTTATTTATATAATTATTATATATAAATATCGCTCAAGAAATAATTGATTAATAAGGTTAAAGGGATGAATCGTGACGAATTTAAAATATATATATATACATTTTTACTTCTTTTCATCTGATATTGAAATTACTATTTATCACATAATGGACAATTTGATAATCAAAGTTTTATTTAGCTACACAGAATATATAAATCGGTTTTATAAATAACTCATATTGTTTTTTTTATACAATTTTTATGCAATATAATACATCATTATTCAGTATCTTAAACTGCAATGACTTCTACTTCAACCAAACCTCCTTTGGGTAATTATTTGACTGCAATGCAAACTCTGGCTGGGTAATCGCCATCGAAGAATTTTGCATAGGCCTCATTGACCTTTGCAAAGTCAGCCATATCAACCAGATAAACGATGCATTTGACAACATTCTTGAAGCTAGACTTGGCTGCTTCTAACAAGATTCCCACATTCTTCATTGCTTGAGTAGCCTATTCTGCTACGTCTTCAGAAATGAGATTTCCTGTCTATTATATGTAGATTTATTGCAATTACTTCAGGGACAATACCCAATTGACCTGACAAATAGACTAGATGGGCTGTTGGAGCAACAATCTTAGCGGCTGAATAGGGACCGATGGCTTTGAATTTATCTGTGTGAACTGTGGTGACTTATTGCTGCATTAATTGGTATTAAAATTTTTTCAAAAATTTTATTAAAGATTTGAAATCATGGTAATACATCTCTTAATATACAATAGGGAAAACAACCAACATAGGGTTAAAAGAAAACCAAGGATTAGATATCTAAAGCTGCATCACAAAGAAGTAAATAAACAAAGAAGGTATTACATCCATTTTGATTATGCACTATAGAAATGGACCAAGGGAAGAGCAAAGGATAAGTTGAACAATGCCGTATTTTTAGATTAAGCATCCTACAAATAAATTGAGACCCAATTACCTAAAATGGGTGCATTGATCACAGTCTCAACAGTATCAGATAAATTCAAAGTAAACGGGTAATTATTGCTTCCCTAACCTTAATTATAGTTCTTTGGCCAGAAGATGCATCAGACACTTCGCAAAATCAGGTTTATTGGTTCCAGCCGGTGATTAAAACTCTAAATAATACATCTTCACTGTTAATGCCTAAGTCGTAGCTGCCCAAAAGGCTGCTGCCGCTGCTGCTGCTGCAGATAAGCCATAAGCCTAAAAGAAAGCTCCAGCTAAGAAATGAGTTTATAATTTAAGTACATTACAAATAATCATTTATGTATTTATAAAAAGAAATTATTACAAATAAATGTAAACATGTCAACTTTGCTTAAAAAACACTGCGTTGATTTAATTGATTTGCTCTCATCATATCTGTCTCAAATGCACAAATAAAACTAAGTAATTATAATAAAGGTATTTCTTTATCGTATATCTATCAAAAAGCCAATTATAAAACAAATATTGGATTCAATGTTCACGATGTTAAAAGAAAACATTTAGTTACGACTTCTCGAATCTTCTAATTGAATCTCATGAATTGAGTTTGCTCACTGATAGAAGCCAACACCAATTTTAATTGAATGAAGTAACATTTTATTTTAATATCAACCTTTCAACACTTTAGAGTTAACTTATCATCGAACCACAAATCTTCTAACGTCGCAGATCCATGAATGCCATTGATTTATTCACCAAAAATACATCCCCAATTAGAAAAGAAAAATCAAAAAATCCAACCTAAAAATTAAAACAATCTATCATTAATGTTAATAAATAAAATGTTCTTAAATCAAGCACCCAACTCAAAAATACCTCAAACAAAAAGCCATCTCACAAGAGATGCCAAACTGGAATTGTAGAAAATAAACAAGGTATTTAAAAACATAAAATATCTTAGTCTTAAATAGTATGTTAAACTTCAAAAAATTAACAAAACAGAAAACTAGTCCTATCCAAAAATGCAATTCCATATTCGATTATCTATTGAGTCTATCATATCAACACACTAAAACATCAGATAGAAAACAGTTCAGTCTCGCCAATTCCTCGAAAGCTGACAACAAAAAAAATATTAAAAGCAGATGTCACAGCCAAATTTCAATCAAATAAAAAATTAAAAATTGATTCATATCAATCCAAAAATTAATCTCATATATTATAACTTTTAATTTAGAAAAACATACATTCACTTTTAATAACTATTTTAACTTATTGTCCTCACTCTATTCTTTATTTCAAATATAATTGTCCATTCTCTAAAGTTATCTTGCCTAAGAATATATTTAGATTGATACTTTACAAAGTAATATTTTTGTATTAGAAATATTCTAATGATTACTTAAGGGTTTAGTTAAGTAGGATAAATTAATATGATAAATGATGCATAATTAAATCCATAAAATGATAAATTTTTTGTCCTCAACATCAGTGTAACATCTTTTCTTTCAAATGATTATTTAGTATTATCATACCTAAAATTCCAAGAGTAATAACAAAAATATTGAATAAATTCTCATAAAAATATGATAATCTCATAATAAATCTTATAAATTCAGTTAGTGAAATGTATTGTTGGAATTGTTTATGAGATGAAATTAAGTCAAATTCGAAATAAATCTTGCTTTTTTCACTTAAAAATAGAAAAATTATTATTATAATCTGATTTAAAGAAATTAATATATTCTAATAAAAGTGATATCATCAAAGTGAATATTAATTTAATTGCTCTATTCCCCATTAATTATAATCAAATATTTTATTACAACAAATTCTTATTGCTCCTTTAAATGTATATAGATCTGATTAAAGAGTGAATGAGTATTCTGCTTTATGATTTCAGGAGTGTAACAAAACAAACTATTTTTGGTTTTCGTAACTTACAGTTGAATTAATGTGCTCTTGAATGATTAGATAAACTGATCGAACATAAGGAAATTGGTGATAATGCGTGTATGTGAAATGAACTAGAGTGGGGAATTGATTAGATAAGGTGGAAGGGATGTGAATATTAAAGTTAATATTAAATATAAATTAAATATGACTGATCAGCCACAAGCACCAGCAGATGTGGACATCTTTCAACAGACAATGGATAAGAAGTATAATTTGTATGTTTATTGGCTTAGTTCTCATCGGGCATCTATATTTGAAATAGTTTTAGAGAGTACAGTATTTTAGGTAATAATAAACATATTGACTCTGTATGCTCTTTTTGGAGATGATATAAGGGTAGCTGCTTTTCGGTTAAGTGCAGATATAGTTTTTGATGCTTTGAACATTACATGTTTGGTAAACACAGTTTTATTATGGAGTTTAGATAATGTTTTCAACAGAAATCATACTGTCAGTCATAGTTAAAGAGGGGTACTTTCTGTCCTTCTTCTTCTGGCTCGACTCCATTTCAACAATCTCCTTATTGCTTGATATCAATCTTTTCAATTAGGCTGTTGGATTGAGTGGAGCAGGAGGCTAAGCTAAAAATACAGCTGGACTGGCAAGAGCAGGAAGAGCATCGAGAGTGGGAACCAAAGCAGGTAGAGTAGTTAGACTGGTGAGATTGATAAGATTGGTGAAAATCTATAAATCTGCGAATAAGGAAGATGATGATAAGGTTTAGAAATTGATTGCCCAAAGAAGATAGAAAAGGAAAGCGAATACAATCGAGCCCCAAATCTAAGACAGGGCTGATTAAGGCAATCCAGTATAAGGTGAGGAGGTTGAAACTAAAGAATCAAAGGTTTCAAAGATGTTATCAGATTCAACAACTAAAAAGGTTATCATCGTTGTTTTAGCTTTACTGTTTCTGATTCCATTATTTTCTGTCGATTATTATGTGTCTCCACCAACTAGCATGTTGATGTAATCTTAATAATTTGTAAAACTGGCTGAATCAGAAGCATCCACATATGATGATGTTAAGAGTGCATACAGTTAAATTATCATCGATCACAGTGGCATCGACAATTACATAGTGTTATTTACTAGTCCCTTGAACAATTATAAGGATTTTCCCATTTATGAGAATGATGACTATCCAAATCTGAGAACCGACGAATAGGATGTTGGAGCATATACTTTGGATTATGACACTCTCTTAAAAACAACTAATCTCCCTGATGCTGCCATTGCAGCTTTTGAGTATTTAAATAAATGATATTCTTTTAGCAAGGACAACCCTGATGTAGTGGGTATCTTGAGTACAAGATAAGCAGCTGTGATGACAAGTATCTTATCAATAATCAGAACTATCTTTGTGAGTATAGTCTTGACTTTTGGAGCTATGATGTTTTCAAAGGATTCTAATGATTTGGCATTGAGACCCTTGGAAAGAATGATTGAAAAGATTAATAAGATAGCCAATGATCCATAAATTGTTACAGAAATGGCTGTGATACAGAATGAAAATTCAAATGAAACCGTTAAGATTGAAAACACAATTGTTAAAATTGGAACATTGCTTGCCTTAGGATTTGGTGATGCTGGTACTGAAATTATAAGAATAAATATGAAAAAGTAAGGAGATGTAGATCCCATGTTACCAGGAATCAAGAAAGTAGCCATCTATGGTTTTTGTGATATCAGAAACTTCACTGATGCAACTGAAGTACTTTAAGAGGATGTCATGGTGTTTGTTAATAATATCGGAGACATCGTACACACGATGGTCGATAGATACATGGGAGCAGCAAACAAGAATATTGGTGATGCATTTTTGTTGGTATGGAAGACTAGACCAGAGACCTACTCCTTTGAAGAAGACAACGTAATCTGGCACGATAAATAGTAAGTCAATATTATATCGATAGATATATCTCAACCCTATCTGATTGTGCCTTGATTTCGTTTATGAAAATTCAATGCAAAATCAATAGAGAACCAAAGATTCTAGCTTATAGATAGGATAAAAGATTGTAAGCAAGAATGGACAATTACAAAGTCAAGATAGGATTTGGACTCCACATGGGATGGGGAATCGAAGGAGCCATTGGATCCAACTACAAAATCGATGCTTCATATTTAAGTCCTAATGTTAACATGGCATCAAGACTAGAAGCAGCCACTAAACAATATGGTGTCCCCATTTTGATTTCTGAATCACTCTATGAGCATTTTTCACCTGAATTCCAAGAGTATATCAGACACATCGACAGAGTTTGCGTCAAAGGATCCAATATTCCTGTCAGTCTTTATACTATTGATATGAATGTGGACAATCTACCTCCTAGTAATGATCCATCGGTGAAATACAAGGAGTTCACTAAGGAGGAGTTGAAGATGATTTTAAGATAAAAGAAATTGGAAATTAAAGAATAGGTTGAGAATGGAGAATTTAAGGTTATGGAACATCTGGCTGAAAATAAAGATCTCAAATATTTATTGGCTGGATTTAAAAAAGATTTTATGGTAATTAGTTTGTATATGGAGATTAGGAAGTGTTTGGTAAAGCCTTTTAAGCCTACTTGGATGGAGATTGGAAAACTGCTCGTGCCATGTTCCAAGAGGCTCTCAAACTCAAACCGAATGATGGCCCAACTGAAGCTGTCTTGCACAGTATGGAGGAAACCAATTATCAGAAGCCCAGTGATTGGAAAGGATATAGGGAATTAACAGAGAAATGATTAATTATAAATAATGAATAAGTTTACACTGAAGTTCTTTAACTCTTAATTGGAACTCTAATATCAGAATGAAAAAGTCGGAAGACTCAGAAAACCTGTATTTTATGTATTCATGACACTTGGTCTGATACTGAATGTTTCGAAGGTGCTAATCGATTTAGGCAAGTTGTAACTATCCTATCAATACATTAATTATATATTGATTGCTCTGGCTGTGGTTTTGATCCTCATAAGTGTGAAATGGCCTCTTTACATCAGATACACACTGATGATTGCCAACATTTCAAGCTCTTTACTGTAGTTAAACTTTCCCGAAAATACTAAATCATAAATGTATTATAGCTATGGAAGTAATTTTATGGAATTTTAAGCCTGTGCTTATTTCGTCTCAGACTTTTTGGATAGTGTGGTCTAAGTCATCTGTCACACCATCATTAAACTCATCATTACAATATAAACCACCCAGCATATCGATCCACAAGATGTTCTCATGGGCATAGGAGCTGCTATAATGATAGTAATTGTTATATACATCTGCGATGCCAATGCGCGCAAAGAGTTCTTGTCCAAAATCTGTGAGAATCTCTTGGATAAATAATTATCTGAATTGATTAAACTTCCATTTTTCGAAGTCACTTACTGCTAAAGGCTATTATAGTTCAATTTTCTAAATGGCAAAGACTTACTTCACTTTCCAAACTACGATGAGGAACTGTGTGATGGGTGCAATGTTAGGAACTTTTTAAGATAATACAAAATTGAAGGACAAGAATTATAGGAGTTCTTAATGAAAAACTAAGAGGGTACAATAAAAATTAATATTTCAAAACAAAAATTCAATCTGAGAGTTGTCAACTTGGGCATAGATCACATAAACAAGATCGTTATTTTGGACAGTCAGCAATCCAAAAATATCTCTCTTAATTAATCTATAAAAAAACCAATCAAAATTTATATCCAGCAAACTTCACAGAAAAATAACCAGCTTTTCTTTAATTGGGGTATCATCTCGTTGTTGCTTATCAATGACAACAAAATCTAAGAATTATCGTTATTTAAGATCTTAAGTCGATTCAATTCCAAATTTTCTAAATAATCCAAAATCAAATTTCACTTGAAGGGAGATGAAACACTCACTATTTCCAGTTACTCTAATTTAATCAGGATTTATTTAATACAAATATACTAAATAATTACACATTTCTATGAATCTCAAGAATCAAAAAACCATAAACCAATAACCAAGCCTAAAATTTTTCTAATCACCATGATAATCTACAAAGAGGGCGATTCAATTATCCTGCAATTGCCACTTACAATTAACCCTTTGTTTTTCATTAGCAAATACTCAAATAATTTTTTCATTAGATAAATCGAACAAAAGATTCTAAACTCTCCATTAACAAGTGATTTGAAAATCTATTTTAATACAAGCCTTCCTTTCAAATGAGTTTGAATTACATATGAAATTTATCTATATTTTTGTAACAAATTTAATTGTTAAAAGGTTATTTAATAATTTGTTTAAAAAATTCCCGCTTTTATGGCAAATAGAACCTACTTTAATCTAGATCAGAAAAGACTTTTTAAGCCTCAAATTCAATAGGAGAAGAAGCAAGAAGTTGTTACGAAAAAGAAAGTTGAATCCATTAGCATAAGTGAAGAACCATAAAAATAATTATGGGATATGGATTTAAAGGATTGTGTCACTAAATATAAGGATACTATTGGAAGTAAGAAGAGAAAGGAATAACTCATTTTTAAGCCTGGAGGTAGTTTTATCAAGGAAAAAAGCGAGACTGAAAAACAAAAAACAGAAAAGGAACTAAATAAAGAGATTAATCAAGTGATAAGATAAACAACTAAGGAGTTTTTCGAAGAAATATAGTTGGAGAAAAAACAAAAAGAAAACGAAAAAAACAAGCTTAATGTATAAAATCAGAAGGAAGAACAACGTGATAACCAAGATCAAGATTAGAAGCAGAATTAAGAAGGAAATTAAATAAATGAAGAAAAAATACAATCATAAAAGGAGAATATCGAAAATAATACTGTGAATGAGGATTAAGGACTATTAAAGAAAAAAGTAGGCAAATATTAAAAAAGCCAGAATGGCAATTTTGTTAGATTGGACCTTAAAAAAAAATATCAAGATAGATTTAGAGGTGCCATTTATATGAATCAAAGAAAATATAAAAGAAATGGTACTTTGAAAAACCCGAATCCCTCTTAACGAGAGCAAACTCAAATTGATTTTTAACAACTTAACAATTAAGGACGCGCTGAATCTTGTATTTAAATTAATAAGCTTTAGACAACATATTCATATAATCTGTTTCCTCAGGATTATTGGTTGAGATTTTTGATGATGAAGAAAACTTAAAAGAGAAGGAGAAACATGATGATCTAATTAAAGAATTAGTTCAAAAAGTCAATGATGATTTAGACAATAAAGAAAACTACTTAAATTTGCTTGAGTTAGTGTTTGGTTTTACTGAATTCCGTGAAGGTCAATTTGAAGCAATCTAAAGTATTTTAAAGAAAGAATCGATCTTATTGGTTTAAAAGACAGGACATGGCAAATCATTGGTCTATTAATATTTATCCTTGTTCCTCCAAGATAGTATAGGGATTATATTTTCCCCCTTAATTTCCTTGATGATTGATCAAGTGTCTAAATTGCCTGATTAGATTAAAGGCATAGCATATCACTCTATGCTTACCTCGTTTTAAAAAAGTCGATTAATCGAGTTCATAAAAGGTAGATAGGTTCAATTAGTGTATTGTACCCCTGAAATCTTTTAAAGTGACTTAGGCTATTCCTTAGAGTACTTTGGTAAGATTTCATTTATCTGTATTGACGAGGCTCATTGTGTATCTGAGCTCTCTCATTCCTTTAGACATACTTATGTGATATTGAATTCTATGATTTAGAATTTTTTGAAGAATGATATGCCTCCTTTTTTAGCATTAACTGCTACTGCTACACATTTAACTGTAGAGTCAGTCCTAAAAAAATTCAATATTAATAAATCCATTATATCGATCAACACTGAAAGAAAAAACATTGAAATAAGTGTGAGTAGGGATAGAGATGTCAACGCAACTTTGATTAAGCTATTGCAGAGCTAAAAATATAAGAATTTATCTTCCATCCTTATTTATTGTCGAAGCAAATACATGGTTGATATGGTATCAAATTATTTGAGAAATTGCAATTTGAAATGTCTTGGCTTTCATGGAGGATTGCCTGAATAAGAAAAAATGGATATTCAAAACAAGTTTATTAGAAATTAAATTTAGATAATTGTTGCCACATCTATATTTGCAATGGGAATTGATAAATCAGACATCAGAGCAATTATTCATTTAAATTTGCCCAAAAGTATTGAATCTTACATTCAAGAGATTGGTAGAGCAGGTAGAGATGGTTAAACTGCATATGCTCATTTATTCTTAAGAGAAAACGATTTCCATTTAGAAAGATCATTTATTTTATCAGATTATCCTGATTTTATTGTAATGAAGAATCTATTAGAAAAAATGAAATAAAAGTAGGAAGAAAACAAAATTACATATTTCATATCAAAGTTTGCAGAAGAAAATTTTGACTTAAGAAAGGATACAATTTATTCCCTTATGCAAATTTTAGAAAGGTGTTCAGATGATTGTATCAAAGTTTATCCAATTTGTCATGAGAAGATCGTCTTAAAATTCTTTAAAGCTTTAACTGATGAATAGAAGGAGAAATCAACATTTTTGAATGAGCTATCAAAAATTGGAAGAATGATTTCTGGCAGTCTCCATGTTAATGTAATTAAAGCTAGCAATATTTTATCCATGCAACCCTTAGAAGTCATCAGATAAGCTCGAAATCTCTTTACTGAATTATCCATTGCCACAGAAACATAGGAGGAGATCCTACCTTTTCAAATAATGAAGGATTTTGATGTGAATATATTAGAAAAGGCGAATGAGATCTTACAATTACACAAGTCTGTAGCCTTGGATAAATTAAACTTAATGTATATCTTATCGTATGAAAACTCAGTACCTAATTTTGACTTATTATCTTAAAATCTAATCCCAACCAGAAACTTTTACTTTGATCAATATTTTAGATCTTAAAATCCAGTTGATGACATTTTGAGAATTTTATACGATGATAACAAATAAAATATTAATGAATATTTGCCATTTGACGAATTGGATGATGATAAACATAGATAAATATAATAGGCAATTAAACGATTTCTGCATGAAGAAACAGTTAATAAAAATAATAGTGAAACTCATAAAATAATGTAATCATACTTAAAGAACCCAAAAATATTGTCTCGTTTATTTTGTGGTATCCAATCCATCAAATACTCATATAAAGAATACAAAACCTCGTCTATTTGGAGTAAGAGCGGAAGATTAAAATACGAGGATGTACATAAATCTGTCCTTAACATTTGCTTATAAATATTAGAGTAAAGTTGAGATAAAATTAAATTTTAATAATTTTTATATCTACATATTTAATTTATAAATATTATAAGTCTTAAATCTATTCATTTGCAAGATTATAATCAAAATTGTAATTTATATACTTTCAATTCAAAACCACTTAGGTTCTTTAATTTCATACCTATGAGTAGTTTTGAGGTTTATTCATAAGAAGTAAATTCTTATAGGAAACTATCTTCAAGTTTTAATTATTTATGAGATATTTCTGGCATTAAGTTGCTGATATTTAATGTAGGAGGCTAGGTTTACATTCTAACAATTGTGATCTTATCTTCAAAATGGAGTTACTCCTTCTTGAAATAGCTAGTGAGCATAATATTCCTAAGTATTTGAAAATTATTTTTTGATAAAAATTAAATCGTCCTAAAATTAAATACACAAAGAATAAATTGGTTTTTGAGCAACATCATTCTACCAGGTATTTTTGAAAACTACTTTGATAATTTATTTTTTAGATAGGCATGATAATTAAACCATAGTTCTAATGTTTATTGTTTTTCATTCAATAAATAATATTAATTGCTCGAGAATGGTGTAAACAAGGAAAAAGGAAATCCGAATCGAAGTTATTCTATCTTCTATTCACTTTATATGTTATAAACATGTAAATGCAGATTATCCTTAATGAATAATGTGTAATCTAACAACCAAAGCTCATATTTAATTGATTATATGTTAATTTGTATTGATTTGACAGTTAGATCCTATAAGTTAAGTAAATTCAAATGATCAGAATAAGAATTATAGTAAAAATAAGAGGAATTATGTGAAAAGTCTATTGTATCAAGCTTTATGTTAGTTTTGGAGACATTAAAAGTGATAATCAATTTAAATGATTGTAAACAATATATTCTAAATTAAAAGGTTTCATTATCCTATTGAGAATTAGTGAAAATGGCAATATAATTGGAGTCATTCGATAACTAGGAATGTTATGAATAAATTTACATTAAATCCTGCGATATCTTAGTTGTTGTAATCGATTATAAACTCACATGGTAGAGTCTGAGTTTGATTATTATTTAAATAATTCATATATTTTAGTTTAATTGAAAGGAATGTTTTACAATTATAATATAAATTTATGAAACAAGTTTGCAATTTATACTAATAGGGGAGGTGTGAAAAAGGGAAGAAGTGCAAATACAAACATATGGAGTAGAAGGCTGAAAAACCAATTGAATAAGAGCAGAAATAAGTAAAGATGTAAATGGTGGGCCCAAAAGTGCACCATATAAAAATATTTAAATGGGCTGATTTATCAAAGTTGGCAGACGCATAGGAAATATTTCAGCATAATTAAGAGTTATTGGGAGGAGATTTCTTTAAGATTGCAAAAGAAATTAAGACTGATATGGAAAGGGACTTTTTGCAATTTTTTCGAAAATTTTAACAGAGCATGAAATTCTTGCCATAACCTTAATGCAAATTATTAGATTATTTAAGAAACTAAAATGAATTTCAAGTCATCTTTAGATTAGCGCCGTCGATTGATCGGAAAGAATTAGAATTTAAGGAATAAGTCAAAGAAAGATATTTTGAAATTCTCATATAAATAGATAAGAATTATCCGAAATCATCAGTTATCATTTTGAATTAATCTCTATCTGAATAATTTAAGGAGATACTGTAAAATAGGATAAGCGATCAAATCTTTGAAAAAAAAGGATTGTTTCAAGGGTTGAGATATATCGAAACTCATTTTGACGAGATTGTTTTAGGCTTATGATATTTTATGCTTTTATAATTAAAAATAATTAATTATGATTAAATATAATAGTGAAAATCATTTTAAGTTTCATAATGTTAAAGTGTTTGATAAGGAGAGGATGATTTTGTATTTTAAGAGAATGCCAATAGAGCAAGATGAGAGTGACAATTTGTACAATGGATTAAATTAATTAATCATGAAGGAGAGAATAGAATAGACAAAGTAAAAGGTGGAAGAGGGTAAGTAAGTGACAAGCAGTGTGAAAATGGATTAGGGAGAATTGCCCAAGAATAGAACATTGATAATAATGAACTTTGATTCTCCTTTTGATCGTAAATTTATAGCAAAAGTATTTAAACTATGTGGGATAATTCGAAGAGTGTATGTTGGATCAATGAAAGTGGCTGAGAACGGAAAAAAAAAACTATTACATGTTGGTTTGGTGGTATTTAAGAATGAGTATGATTTGACCAAATGTTTCGATATTGAATATTTCCAATAAAGAATCAATAATAAATTTAAGAGTGCTCCCATTTCAACTAATTATGAAAAGAAGCTCTTGTAGAATTATGAAGTTGTAGATGAGAAGAAGAATTAAATAATAGAGGAGGCATAATAAGAAGGATATCAAATAGCGATGAACAAATATGGTGATTTCGAAACTAATATAGAGAAACCAAAGTTTGAGAAGAGAAATTGGGTTGGAAGAAACAAAAACAAAACAAAGAAGAATGTAGAAATGGAAGAAATAGAATAAGTAATTTAAGGATTGGATGATAATTTACCACATTAGAAGAAGAAGGACATATTGAAATTGCAAAAACAATAGCTTCAGCAATAATTTCAATAAGATATTGAAAATTTAAGGTAGAAATAAAAGAAGGTAAAGGAATGAAAAACAAATCGTATAATAATTTTGTACATAATATTTCATTATTATTCTTATTATTTTTATACTAATGGCAAGTCTATATCTCCTAGACAACCCTCATGCTTCAATAGCTTTTATGTTATCATATCAGCTTATTCGTTCCAATTTAAATCTTTGAGAACATAAATATATATGATTGTCAAATACAAGTTGCAAAATCCAAAACCTAACCAAATACCAATTAATTCTAAATCGAACACATATGCTAAAACTAACACAACTGGGATTCCAATTATGTAGTATGATATCATGGTCTGATTGGATACAATTGTGGATTTGTTAACTCCCTTTAGAGCTCCAGACAATGCTCCTTGAATTCCATCAAAACACACACTTCCAATAAGAAAATAAGGGAGAGTCTCTAACATAATTTATTATATCTGGGGATCGGAGGAATATATGCGACTCCACTGATCCTGAAAAATAGTGAGTCCAATGACCAATGATATGAGTACTGCTCCTTGGACACACATACCACTTATGATATACTATTTAGCCAAAGCGATTTTATGTTGACCTCTATTAAGATCGAAAATGTACTTAAACTGTTTCCAACATATGACATTAATGTTACTGATAAGCTAATTGGGAATTTGAAATAGATTGAACTTGTATTTGCAAATGCAAGTTGGGCATTAGCTTAATTCACTCCCAAAGAGTAGGCCACGAATGACAGTATGTAGAAAACTATGAAGTCAGCATAAATGTGTAGGATCAATGGGATAGACTCTTTAACAAACATAATGTAGGTTTCTTTATACTAAAATATTTGGCATGAGAATTGGAAGTTGGCAAGCAAGTCATAAACTTCCTGATGCTTGTAGACATATCTTATCAACATAAATAGTGTAAACAACTTGAAGATAATTTAAAGATTTTCTTACTTCACTTAGAATGATGGACAAACACAAACCAATATACCCTAGGTCGCAGATGAGGAATAGGAATACACAGGCAAGTAGGTGGAATAGGAGAGTGGATGCATAAATGAATGGAAAAGGCTGAAAAATCCTGCATCCAACAAGATATTATTTTAAACATTCAATTTGGAGAAGCAAAAATGCGGCTATAAACAAAGGGATGATCATTTGCCTTAGTTGCTTGTTTATTTTAATTAATATACCATGCATATTGTGTAATTATGTCAGTGTCCTCTTGTACAATGAATTGAACCAGGTATTGAGTGTTGTAAATGAATAGAAAAAAAGGTACGGATACAAATAATATGGAATAAATGGTGAAGTTTAAGTAAATCTGGGTGAGTTTGTGCTTATTCTATCCCAAGGCATGTGAAACCTGATTATTGAGTCCTTGATTGATGCCTATATAGTGTGTGAATGCAAACCTAAGCCCAAGGGAACGAACAATAACTAAATTAACATCCATGCTATCCCATAGGAGGCTGTCTAATATTTGTCAGTGTATTGTCCCATGAAATGCAGATTGAGCATTGACATCAGATCGATACAAATGTAACCGCTCACAATCTGGAACATGCTCGTTGATACATTATAAGTAATTGATCTCCAATCATTAGTAATCAATAAATTATCATTATACATTTTATAAAAATGAATTAACACTTTGATACAGAAGACTCTATAAATTCCGATGAAGCCATCAAATCAATCGAATGTAAATATCTCACTCCCAACTTCCATCCCAGTCTCGATGATAAAGGCACCTCAGTTCATAAAAGGATGAATGCAATAAATTCGATGAGGTGTAAATTTAAAGAGTCTTTGGTCTCTAAAGATGAAATATTCACCCAATCGTCTCCCTTCAAATCAACGAATGTTATTTCGAGTCAAAATGGACAACCGCAAAGTGAATTACCATCCTCCCCTCTCAAAGCAGAAGATTTGACTAAGCAGGACAAAGTGCATCTGGCTGAATCCCGTAAAAGACACAATACCAAAAATTCTATTGAATAATTTTAAGAAAAGCAAATACAACAAAATCAAAGGAAGTGTCAACCGCATTCATAACCTAAATAGGTATAAACTCGTAAGCCTAAAAAACAAATTTATGTAACATAGATTGTAAATGATCATTGTGAAATTACAAGTTTTCCATTCCCCAAACCCCAAAGATTGTCAAGGATTATTTAAAATAACGATGGCCACCAATCTTAGAGAGGAAGCTCTACATCTACTCCTAGAGGGATCCTCAAATCTGGCTCGTTTGAAGTATTGAGAATCGGTAGTAGACCAAGCACTCAAAGTCTGAACAGTCCCATGATGAGACCCAGCAGTAAAAGGGTTTCCTTTGAATTTACAAGCGAATAATTAAGGAAAATGAAAAACACCTGTGCGAGTTCAGATCATAATAAATATTAGAGATTGAAAACTAAATTCAAGAAATGACACCTCCTTTATATTTTCTGTCTATCTTAATCACTTACACACAATAACTACAACTTATAAAATATTGATTAAAAAATAATTAAATTTAAATTTGAATAATAATGTCAACAGATAACACAGAATTGTTATCAAAGTTTCTTAATGAGTATAACTAATTGAAGAAATAGAACCAAGAATACCAAATGAAAGAAAACACAACATTTTAAACGTTGTCTAATGAAAACTCCCTATTGTCTCAAGAATTAAATCGCATCAAAAAAGAAAACCAAAGATTAATTGACAATAATGCATTCTTAACTGATCAACTCAATCAATTAAAACTCCTATACTCAGAAACTAAACAAGAACTGCAAGAATCCTTTAATTTTATTCAAAACATGAACAAAACTATGAAGACAGGAACCTTTGAAAATGAAGACAAAGAACTAAACAAATTGATGGAGATCTTTTCAGTCAACTCTGTAGATTAATTAATAATAACTGCAGAAAAGATTAAGACTGTGATGCTGGGAGTTTCTCATTTAGAACAGTTTTGCAGATCAATTTGTGAAATCATTTATGATTAACATGAAGAACATTACAATTTGGATTAAGTGTTCCCTATTATCCAAAAATGGAAATGCGATTCCAAATATGTAGATTGTTTTTTATTCTTCAAAAATCAACTAGAATAAACATTGCAATTGAAACACTCCACTGATCAATAAATCATAGATGCAATCAAACAACTATAATAAAACACTTAGAATCATGATCTACAAGCAATCAAATCGCTTTTTAAAATAGATACTAATGACAATTTTATGTTCAAAATCAATCAAATCTTCGTACTTCTTCAAGACATCCAACAATTCACCAAAATTGCCAAACGACTACTAGATTTAGATGAAAACATGAAAAACGAAGCATGTATGGTCTACATTTTAAAATTGTTGGAGAAAATGAAATAAAGCCAATTCAATGATCCAGATCTAATTATTAAAATAATGAAAATCATCAAGGTGGATCATCCATAATTAATAACATCCAAATTGGAGTAATTGATAAATTGATTATTATATATTAAATATGATTAAAATTTTAAGAAGTCTTCGCTAAATAAATCATAAATAATCTTATGGCCTATTTGGATGGTTCAAAAAAAAGGAGGATAAGGTCGATGATTCAGCTTATGATCCTGAGACTTGGAAACAATTGCAACCTGCCTTCAATAAAGTAAAGGAGGAAAATTAAAATAAACCAAAACTATTGCCAATCAAAAAGAAATAATATTCTGATAAATTAACTGTTGTAATGGAATTAGATGAAGTCCTTGTATATTCCTTTGTTCCAGACCCAAAAGATATGTTCATGAATGCACCCTTGAGACAATATGATTTTTACATTGATCTGCCCGAATTCGATAATTTTGTTCATGTGTATAAGAGGGAATAGTTGGATGAATTTTTAGAATACTTCCTCAATCAAACTGAACCAGTTATTTGGTCAAAAGGGTCAAGGATTTATGTTGAAAGAGTCCTAGAAAAACTATGTCCATAATTTCCTAAAGATCACATCTTTTGCCAGGAACAATGCAATCTAGTTGAGGAAGATGACTTAGAAGACTATTTTAAAGATATCGATCTTTTAGGCAGAGACAGAAAGAAAGTAGTCTACGTCGATGCCAAACCATTAAGTTTTTGGACTACAGGAGATAACTGTATTCTCTTTGTTTGATTTATGATAGCAATTCCTGTTAGAATGTTTGTGGCAGATAACACAGACACTAAAGATGACTTATAAAAATTGATGAACATACTTGAGAGGTTGAAGTAGGAAAATGATGTGAGAGATTACTTGAAGAAGATCTATAAAGTAGAAGAAACACTTAGAGAAACTAAATTTATTGAGTGATATTGTGATTTATAATAAATCAATCATTTAAATTTATCTTTATCCTTTTTCTTTGCCTCGTCCTTCTCTTCAATGTTAATCAAAATACGCAAACAACTTGGTGTCGATGAATTCTCAGTAACATACAGAATATTTGATTTTTGGCTTTACAATAAAAACGAAATATGAACCTTGAAAATGTTAATCCTGATATTTCAGGGCATTGTGGAATGGAAACATTCTCCACATTCACTCCGTTTGCATTAAATATGCTTATCTATCCTTCCTCAGAAACATGTCCAAATTCAAATCTGGCAACATATAGATGTTCTGATTATGATACTGCACAAGCAATTGGACCAAATCTACCGTTTAATTATATATAGGTGCTAATTGAATTAATATAGATTCTGTACCTATAATAAAAGATGCCTGCATCAGTCTAAACAAAACGCAATACTCTATTTTTTCCTGTCTCACACAAGTACAATAATTGTTAATTATTGCTCAAGCATATGCCGCTTGGATAAGATAAACATTATAATGCTAAGGGCTTAACAATTTAAGCATCCATGTCTATAGCAAATAGAGATCCCTTGCAATTTTCTATTGAAGTTTCACCAAATGGTCCAGAATCAGTAAAGAATAACAAATCTAATTACACTAAAAATTACTATTTTTGGTTGACAATAACAGTGAATTAGGTCCCAATAATGGTTATCCTTCATAATCTTTCAAATATTCAACAATTTGTTCTTAACTGTTCTCATCAATATATCTCTTTAAAATTGCCTAGTGAGCCATATCAGCCACATATATAAATTTGTTAGGCTTGTCAATCACAATTGAGTATGGCTATCCAGATATATGAAACTCAGCCTACATTCAATGTATGTACAATACCTTAAATTATCCATCTTTGAATTTCAGAATGTCTCCATTTTGTGAAACCATATATATGGCTCCATCAATCTCCAAAGGGAAATAGAGGGGACTTGCCAATTCACAAATCTTCTCATAAGGCACAGCACTCATTTCTGATTTATATTATATATATATTAATTAATATATTGTATTCATATATTTAGGAAACAATAAAAATAAAAAAAGAATCACCCATGGCAGGGATTGAACCTGCAGCCTACAGCTTAGAAGGCTGTCGCGCTACCAATTGCGCCACATGGGCAATGTTAATAAGTCTCTCTCTTATAAACTATTTATAACATTTGGATCGACTAATATTTACTAATCTTAAACTATTAATTAAAATAATAAAAGTTTAACATTATCCCGTAAACTTAAATTATATTTATAAATTTATAATTTTGAGATCAACCTTTTATACACAATAATTCATTTGTAATCAAGAAAAAATGGGACATCCAATTCACATGTATGTACAAGACTAATTTCTGTTTTACTTAAAAAGATATCCAAAAATAAGATTTGGTATTTCAAGAGGTTGGGATGGATCAAGTTTTAAATCTTTTCTACATCAAATTAACTTATTAATCTTATCTAATAACAATTTTCCTCAGTTTAATTGCAAGTCACCAACAGCTTATTACTCTTTACGTTGTCTGCGATAATCCAGAATATCAAAGCAAATAATTTTGGATGAGTAAAAATTGTATGTTTTAAGCTAAGATTAGTCTATACTCTAATATCCAAATTGCTACAATAATTCAACAGTTTTCTAATTAGGCCTAGAACTTAGATCTCCTTGTAATTCTCATATATGTTGATATTTTCATTCAATATTAGGATTAGGGCCTTCCTCTGAATTTTCAAATATTAGTAATTTGAATTAGCATAGTGTTTCAATCTCTTTGCTAATCTAATTATAAGATTCATCAATTATAGATTTCGATTTAATAACAGATGTTTCTATAATAGGCTCACTTTGTTAAATTCTTTGAATGTTAGTAGAGCTTTTAATGAATTAGTTTAAAATAATGTTGATGTAACCAAAAAAGACTTTTTTTAATATCTGATTATAAACTCACTATTACTATTGGCTGAATGATCTTAATTGTAATTGTAGATTAACTAAAACAAGTAACTCTTCAGAGGAACGCTATCAACATAACTATTGTTCATGAAATCATTAGACTCTTGTGAATTCGAAAACAAGGACTCACATTTATTCGAAGTAGACATTTGACAACTTAAGTTATCTTCCTAAAATTAGACTATCATATATGGAAACTCTATGGATAGCTTCTTTAACAATTCTTCGAAACTGGAATCAACGAATGATAATAAATACTAGGACCTCATTCCTTTGTGAAATTAGTAATTAAAATAGTTGATGTAGAATATAAGTAATACAGATGATACTATGGCCGACACTTGAATCTAAGTACTGTACACTATTGCCCAAGCTATTCTAAATATACTTAAATTCACCAAAGTGATTATGCCATCAAGATACTCCCCTATTAAGACCAACAAGTAGGTTGCTCCCATTTGATTAACTCCCTGCAACATAGCCATCTAAGAGTCCTTTTTGGCCTCTTGTGCAAACAAATATATATTCATTATGTGATTTACCAAAATTAAGGCCAATCGGATATATTATGGATAGAATCTGACGAATATCAATTAAACTAAGAAGTAGCCGAGCAGAATAGAACTACAAAGTAACGAGTAATTATTTCCTTCCATTCCTGCTTAAACACATTTTATTATGAATATGACGCAAAGCCCAAGAGTCACAATGCAAAAGGTAGTCCACCTTCTAACCTTTAATAGTTATCTTTAATATTTTTGTTCGATTTAAGCATCCTTAAATGCTAAAGTATATTTATTCATTAATAATAATTATTATATATATATATCATTCAAATAAATTAAGACTCCTCATTAATCGCCTACTAATTATATTTTAGAGATTCGAAAGGTATAATTTAAAAATTAGGTAGTTATGATTTAATATTACTTCGTTAGTTTCAGTGCATTTTCATTTATACAATTTTGATTTTGATAATCCTAATACCTCCTTATTAAGGAAAAAGTACTAAAGGACTTCTAAGTTTAATCTCAAATTAGAAATAACCAACCGAAAAAGTAAGAAAGGTAACAATAAAATTAATTTTAATAAATTCAATATTCCAATAATTTTTGAATTTGTTCCTAACTAATAATTGCAATTTATTTGATTCTTCTTTTTTGCAAAATATTTTATTAAATTTTATCATGTTTTTACAATCTTCCAAAAAAATAGTAGAATTTACTAAATATTACTTAAAATTTAAAACCTATTTTTTCTATCCAAAAAACCTACAAAATATAACTCAAAATTTTAATTATAAATGAAAAATTTTAATAATGTTTATAAAAAGAACTTCAAAATCGGTTCTATTAATTTCAATTAAAATAACTTTAAATTTATTCAATATTCAATTCTGGGATATGAAAAATTCGATTTATTAAATAAGAGAAAATCAAAACACGAATTTAATTTACTTCATAAGTTTAAACCAATTTTTATCAAAAGTAAACTTTATAAAAAGAAAATATTAGGTGAAAATACTGTTGAGATTTTAAATCATACGAAACTTGTTATCCTTAAACTATAAGTAGAATACAATTTTAAAGCAACCCAATAACTTCAATTAAACTGTAATCAGAATATAAATGTTGGAATATTTAATATTAGTTGAATCAGTAATCAGATTTTGGATAATCTAAACTATGATTTAATAAACTAAACCAAATAGTGCATATTTTATTTGAAAACATTAATCCAAAGTACAAGATAGAAATCCTTATTCGTACACTTGTTATAATTAGGATCCAATAATGAAATTTAAGCTAAATAATGTCGAAACATTCAATATAAATACGTTAATTAATGGCAGTGTTGATAATAAATTTCTCGAATAGTTGATGGTATATAGTTTATCCAATAATGGATATAAATAAACACTAGAAATTGTAAAGGAAGGAACAATAAACCTGAATGGAGAACATAAGAATAGGGATATTTATTATTAGTTTGTATAATGTTTCTTAGAAAAGATGAGGTGAAGTTAACCATTCAGATCGATAATAATTAATACTAGCAGACGAAATTATGATACATAACTTTTGAAATAAACAATCATTCTTTTTTGTAATTGAGTCCATAAAATTCTGAATCAAATTTTTTGACTGCCTGTGTGTTTGTATTCGGATTTTGATCGTCTTCGATTTCTAAACCTTAATAAAGAGAAGATTACTTTCATCTAGAATTTATGGGTTGAAATTGGATAAATCTGTGGCTGATTATAAATCAGGTATTATTGGAGCTTAAATCTAATGGTATGATATAATAAATACTTCTTTTGAAAGCAGTCTTTAGAAATCCATCTTTTTAAACCAAGGGTGCTTTTTGATTTCTTCTGCATCACCTTTGTTTCCCAATCTTTCATTAGGTTTCTTCTTTAGTAAAGCTGTCAACAAATTCTTACAATCAAAAGAGAGATTCAAAGTTGATGGGAATTTCAATTCAGATTCTACTATGTTTCTAAACATTTAATTTCTGTTTTCTGAAAAGAATGGAGTTCTTCCACACAACATTTCAAATCTTAAATATTTCAATGTATATACATAAGAATGCCTAGACACCACCAATCAGCAGTGAAGGCATGTCCTTATTGAGTAATTACCTCTGGGGCTAAATATTCAGGAGTTCCAACAATAGATTAGGCGACTTGACCTTTAGATAAGAACTTAGCCAATCCATAATCTGTCAAAGCAACATAGCCTTTTTCATCCATCAAAATGTTTTCTGGTTTCAAATCTCTATAAATAATTCCTTGTTTATGGAGATATTCCAGAGCCAACAATACTTAGGATGAATAGAATAATGCATAATCTTCATTGAATTTATTCACTTTTTATAGATGAGTGTATAATTCTCCTCCTCTATTGGATACATTACTATTCATACATCATAAATTTCATAACAAAATAAACACACTCTTAGGTGATAAATGCATACTCCAAAGAAACAAGGAATGGATGCTACGTTTATTCCAAGATTTTTCTCTCTGTTTTCAGATACTCAATATGATCTCTTGAGATAATGTCCTCCTTACGTAAACTCTTTATAGCAAATATTTCTTTTGTGTCTTTCTTCTCACATAACATTNGATAGAAATCCTTATTCGTACACTTGTTATAATTAGGATCCAATAATGAAATTTAAGCTAAATAATGTCGAAACATTCAATATAAATACGTTAATTAATGGCAGTGTTGATAATAAATTTCTCGAATAGTTGATGGTATATAGTTTATCCAATAATGGATATAAATAAACACTAGAAATTGTAAAGGAAGGAACAATAAACCTGAATGGAGAACATAAGAATAGGGATATTTATTATTAGTTTGTATAATGTTTCTTAGAAAAGATGAGGTGAAGTTAACCATTCAGATCGATAATAATTAATACTAGCAGACGAAATTATGATACATAACTTTTGAAATAAACAATCATTCTTTTTTGTAATTGAGTCCATAAAATTCTGAATCAAATTTTTTGACTGCCTGTGTGTTTGTATTCGGATTTTGATCGTCTTCGATTTCTAAACCTTAATAAAGAGAAGATTACTTTCATCTAGAATTTATGGGTTGAAATTGGATAAATCTGTGGCTGATTATAAATCAGGTATTATTGGAGCTTAAATCTAATGGTATGATATAATAAATACTTCTTTTGAAAGCAGTCTTTAGAAATCCATCTTTTTAAACCAAGGGTGCTTTTTGATTTCTTCTGCATCACCTTTGTTTCCCAATCTTTCATTAGGTTTCTTCTTTAGTAAAGCTGTCAACAAATTCTTACAATCAAAAGAGAGATTCAAAGTTGATGGGAATTTCAATTCAGATTCTACTATGTTTCTAAACATTTAATTTCTGTTTTCTGAAAAGAATGGAGTTCTTCCACACAACATTTCAAATCTTAAATATTTCAATGTATATACATAAGAATGCCTAGACACCACCAATCAGCAGTGAAGGCATGTCCTTATTGAGTAATTACCTCTGGGGCTAAATATTCAGGAGTTCCAACAATAGATTAGGCGACTTGACCTTTAGATAAGAACTTAGCCAATCCATAATCTGTCAAAGCAACATAGCCTTTTTCATCCATCAAAATGTTTTCTGGTTTCAAATCTCTATAAATAATTCCTTGTTTATGGAGATATTCCAGAGCCAACAATACTTAGGATGAATAGAATAATGCATAATCTTCATTGAATTTATTCACTTTTTATAGATGAGTGTATAATTCTCCTCCTCTATTGGATACATTACTATTCATACATCATAAATTTCATAACAAAATAAACACACTCTTAGGTGATAAATGCATACTCCAAAGAAACAAGGAATGGATGCTACGTTTATTCCAAGATTTTTCTCTCTGTTTTCAGATACTCAATATGATCTCTTGAGATAATGTCCTCCTTACGTAAACTCTTTATAGCAAATATTTCTTTTGTGTCTTTCTTCTCACATAACATTACTTTTCCAAATGCACCTCTTCCCAACATCTTAATCAATGTAAAATCTTCAATACTAATCTCCTAAGTATTAGACTTTTAATAGATTGTTTGCACATTCCCTCTGGCTGCTTACATAGCAATTTTCACATCATCCACAGTCATTTCTGCTCCTTATTTTGGTAGCTATCTACGAATGTTCTTCTTAATATCATAGTTGGTTGTTGTATATTGACTCAAATTCATTTCCTCTATGAAATGACATCGTATTTTTTTTAGATTATGCTTTACGTACACTTCACACAATGTTTGTATAATCAATGATAATCTAAACAATAATAGCAGCTTATTACTAATCATCCACTTGATATCGTTGATCGTATTCTACTGGTATATGCAATATGAATTCCTTTACTATTTTAGAAATCGTGATTGAGGTTATTGCAGATAATGGTATTTTTCTCTTTATCCTTGATCTGCATATTAATTTCAATTCTCTTACTTATTAACCAAACTTTAAAAAAAACTCTTCACGGCACTTCCTTCAGAAGGTGAAATGTTATACACATTTTTATTTGTTATGGCCTATAATATTAAGCGATAATGATGTACAATGACTCTTGGTAACTTTTTGTTTTGCCCTGTAAATTTTATCACTTTCATTGTAAGTACTATTGTTTCACCTCCTTCCAGTTACTCACGTAACTTTTTGTCATTCATTACCTACTCATAATCCATTTTAATAATATATTTTATAAGATTAACAAGTCTCCATTCTTTCTTTCATTTTACCCCCTCCAATTTCATACACATTAAAAAAAATAGCCAGTTGGGGGAATTGAACACCCGACCCTTTGCTTACGAGGCAAATGCTCTAACCACTGAGCTAAACCGGCATCATTGAATTCCACCATTCCCACTTATATAAATCTCTATTCTCCGTTAATCATGCATATTCAATACATCTCTACTTTTATTTGCCATTTCTATTATCTGCCTTTTATTTGCAATTAGCCTACCTTAACTTGTACAATAGACTCTGAATGCACACAAACGATCGTCTCTTTCCTTCCATCCCATGTTACAGTTTGAATAAAATGAATAAATCCATTTAATCCACAAAGTTCCAATAAAAACAAAAAGAATACAACTATCAAATATGATAAGATAGACATAATATTGAGAGTTGAGTTATTTAATTTATATTCTACTTTAATGCTAAACATATAATTTAATATTTAATAAATAATGATTAGAATTAATAATATTCTTAAAATCTTGATTCATCTCATTATATTAAATAATTTTTTAAAGCACATTATTTCAATTAAATCAATGGGGAAACCTAAAATATTAATAAAAAATTTGTATGAAATTTTACAGGTAACCTTAATACACCTAACACCTAGTCAGAAAAATTTGATTGCATTAGATGGACAGATAATGGAAGGGCTTTTATTATTGTTGATCCCGAAGAATTTTAGAAGTCAATTATGCCTGAATATTTTTATTCAACGCAAATAAAGTCACTCTATCGATAACTAAATTCCTATGGGTTTAAGATGAGGAGTTTAAAAAATAATTAAAAAATGTTTTCACATAAATGGTTTATCTAGGGAAATATGTATTCCGTACCTATATATTTTAAAGATCCTCTCTCTATAAGGTAGAAAGGCAGAGAACACGCAGCATAGCCCATCTAGACAAAGAGAAGGATTCTATAGTTATTATGAGGGAAGAAATGAAACAGTTAAAAGAAGAATTAGAAACCTTATAAAGTCAATAAAATTCTATACTAAAACAAATTAGAATTCATTCCATTATACAGACTTATATCTGCAAAAACATAAAAAAGATTTGCGATGAACAAAAGAAGATCAATATGGAAAGAGAATAAGAAACAAAACTTGTAGTATATTTCACATCAATGTTCGAAATATTCAAAGGCTTTCAATTTGAAATAGCATCTAATATAATCCTGTAATTAAAAGACATTGGAGGACCTTAAACTCCTTCCTTTTCTCCAATGATATTTCCATATATGTGATTAGTAACAAAGAATTATAATAAATCAATCTATTATTATTTATCTTTGCTTAATCTATATGATAAATTTTAGTTTAATATAAAACATTAAGTAACCTTGTTTCTTCTAAAAATATAGATGAAACCCTTGTTTTGATTTTATCTATTCTAATTTACAAGAATAGAAATATCTTGAATTTATTTCGATGACAAACAAATTCTTAATGAAATCTTAATTGTTATTTCATTAAATTTTAGTCAAAAAGATATAATTTTAAGTTCATCATTCTCAAGGTATTATTACAGTGGAATAAGATACATTAAATTGGTAATCTATTATTTTTTAATTTCATTATTGCAATTCTACGACTTCATATAATAAAATTTAAACCATTAAATAATAATAAACCCCAATTTCATAATTATTTGATTATGAAAAATTTGAATTAAATTAAATAATTGCAAATAAGCTAACCAATAAGTTTGTTTAAAAAATATAAAATGTTATATATTAATATATATTATTATAATTTCTTTGATATAATTGAAATGCAGGATTAAAGATATTAATGCTTGGTTGAAAAATACCATTTTTAATTGGAATAGTTCAATTTCAATAAGGCTTTTGTAAAAAGGTGTTTAGTATCAAAGGATTAAAGATTTGTTGCAATAAGTGTTAGGGGATGTTACGAGAATGTATCGAAACAAAATTACCATTACTATTATCAAATTTGGAGTTTGGAGGAACGAAAGTGCATTAAAACTTATCAGATAATACTATGTTCTCCTATATCCTAATTCATGTGCGGCTTTTCTGAGTGTTCTAAGTATTTTGTGAGTTTTAATTGCAATTGTGAAATGACAATCGTTCATTTAGAAAAATAAAAGGAAAGCTTTACCGTGAGTTTGCCTGGACACTAAGTAATAGATAAATTAATGATTCACTCAGGTTTTGTGTTTATTATTGTAGAGAAGGTGATCTAAATTCACAGTTTAGTAAATGGCGCACTTAAATAAAAAATAGAGCTTTAATTTCAATAGGAGAATTTTACACCCCTGAGTGCATTCAGATTTCTAATTTCAAACAAAGAAAAAAAATCAATTTAAATGTGGAGATGGATGGATTAGAGAATAAAATTATTAAAAGAAATGTTCCCTAAAAATAGTTATGATGAATTGTTAAATTTTAAGAATAAGGTGATTATTGGATAATAATAGACGTGCATCCATTTGCTTTCTCCAATCAAATTACATATCATTAGGAGTATTACCATAGAATATTAATTCCATAATATTCTTATTGATGATAATATCTCCATACTTAATATCTATAGAAGTTTTTGTCCAAAATAGAAAAAAGTCGTTTATGTTAATTGTTTTCCCAAGATTCAAACTTTTGAGTCCAATCACCTTGACGATGTTGATTATACTTTTGAGAATTTATACTTTTATTCAGGAATTATGGTTGGATGGGATTATGATAATCCAAATAAAGTAGGATTCATGATATATAAATTTTCAAAATGATAAATCTTTGAATTAACTTTTTATAATCTCTAAATATAAAAACATAATTGATATATCAAAATAAAGCTTTTGGAGGAGTCTTATTAACTAAATCTACTATAAATTTCATATGATTTGTCACATTTTATAAGGGCAATACTGCTTTCTTACTATTATTGTTAGAATTGACGGTTGTACTTGCCATTGATTTGGTTGGCTTATGATATGATACTTTTTAGTTCTATCGAAGTGGTGTAGTGGCCTATGTAGAAATTCGTTATTCAGTTCTTTGCGGTGTTCTTGATGTCGATTTCCCTATGATTCGAGGTGTGTACTGCTATTTCAGATTTGGAGAGATAGAGCGCTCAGGTGTTTTGCTTTGACATGCTAATTTAATGGAATTTGAATTTATCTAGGGACAGAAGGGTGTCTTTTTCAATTCCTCAATCAAGTGATGCTATCCTTTTATTTATTTATGAATTTGACTCTTTTGGCATCTTTGAAGCAATGAGGAATTCTAATCAGAAATAATTCGTTGTGATTTCTAATTAATTTTTGGTTTGAATGTCAGGCCTTTCGATTCTTCCTACTGCTTTTCTTATTGCATTAAATGGATTTGTTCATTCTTTCTCTCAATCCAATAGTCGACTTCTTCTAGAAATTGATCAACTGTTCGATGTTCTCTATCCTTATGGATATTTGGTCGAAATGAATATTTGCTGCATTCCTATTCTTCATTCAACTCTTTCTATCTCTTATACTCTGCAATTTTCTCTTGTTTTTCCTTCATCAAATGTTGGGCACGTTAATAAATAGGGATATGATTCATCTTATTAATTATAATTATACTCAGTTAACGAATATATTGTTATTTGTAAAATAAACTTAATTATCATATAAAACAAAGAAATAATTTATACGCATATTTCAATCTGACTTCAAAGTGACTTATTTCAATTGTTTTTTAATGATTTGTGATATTTACACCATTTGTAGAGATGAAGTTATCGAATTTAGAAAAAGAGTGTTGTAAAAAAGATAATAATAAGGTTAATTGCATAATAACAAAATTTATTATTAATATATGAATTAGTTTTATAATTATTCTAGTTAATTAATATTAAAATCTGTTAAAAATATAGTTGTTAATAATGAAATCCGATTCTTTGGCAGTAAGTGCTTATATTACTATTAGGGGAGAATTACCAAATAAAGAACCCAATAGGTAGAGGGGCTGGTAGTTTTGTGTGCAAGATTGTAAACCGACTAACGAAAGTGGAAATGGCTGCTAAGATCATTTAGAAAACATCTTCGAACTCACACAAAATATAGAATGAAGTAATGATTCATTCTGAATTGCATCATAAAAACATTGTTAATTTGATTGATGTTTTTGAGGATGCCGACAACAGTTATCTCATAATGGAATTATGTGATTAAGACATTTATTAATTAATTAAGAAAGGGTAATTTAATGAATAATAAATACGTTTTTATGGTAAACAATTGGCAGAAGGTCTGCAATATTTGCATTCTCACAACATCATTCATAGAGATATTAAATTAGGAAATATTCTAATCTAGAATGACATTCTGAAAATTGCTGATTTTGGATTGGCTGTAAAATTAACAGATGATGAAGAAGAAAGAAACACTCTCTGTGGTACTCCAAATTATATCAGTCCAGAAATCTTAAATTAATAACCATATGGGAAAAAGGTTGATTTGTGGAGTATGGGTTGTTGTCTATTTGCAATGGCAACTGGTCGTGGCCCATTTGAAGAAAAAAATGCAGCCTTGGGTGATGTTTTGAGGAAGGTTAAATAAGGGGATTTTGAACTACCTGCCAATTCTACTGAAACCTTTAAGGACTTAATAATGAACTTGTTGAATCTTGATGCTGATTAGAGATATTCCATTGAAAAAATAATAAAACATCCCTTTTTTGTAGATCCTATCCCTCCAAGAATTCAAAGCAGAAACCAATCCAGTTCTTAGATCAAATAACTTTTGGATTTGAGTCCATTTGTTAAATAATAGCATAGATCCACTTGTTCTATGATTGGATTAGATAAATAATAAGTAGTAGCACAGTTTGTGCAGAAATAGCAGTTGTTGGGTGGAAAGAAACTGCTCTTTGGATTGACAACCAATGGCAAGATTGCACTTAAACAAAATTATCATCTTGATAATGTGCCTAGATTCTTTTTACCATAGGAATCACATTCTAATAATACAAGTTGCAATCATCACAATAAAGAAAACATCAATAAAGAAAATATCAATAAAGAGAATATTAGAGAGAATAGTGTTAAAATTAATAAATAGAATTCGTCAACCTTGTGTATTTTCAATGAATCTCCAATAAAGTTAGGCGATTTAAAATCCTGTAAATTATAAACAAAAAATGGATTATTGCAAATTCATGAGGATGGTCGATTCGAGATGGATGTCAGTAATAAAGATTTGAATTTTATTATCTAAAATAATGGATAAGAAGTAATTTGTTTATTTTAATATATTAATTAGATAGTAGTTTAAAAAAAGGGTTAGAAGGCCAAATAATATTAGTTAAATGAGTTACCTCAGAAATTATAGAAATTCTATACTTATTCTAAATAAGTGTGTAATGCAATTCGAGAAAAAAATCAGAAATAGAAACTTAATAATGAACACGGCAATTTTGCCTTAAAAAATACAAAATTAGGTTAATGCTATGAAGGATATATTGCATAATCAAAAATTAAAGTACAATTATTTTTAAATTCTAGATACAACATATCCTAAATTCAGACACAATTAAGTTATAATTTCACAATGGGAATACTAAAATTGTGAACATTCATGACTTCTAGTTGCTCTCAACTTAAGCAAAGATGGATCCTAATGAAGTGTACTCAATTAAAATTGCACTTAAGTACTTACCTTTATGTTAGTAATGATAGTTAAAATTTATTATATTTAAATGATACTAGTCTCTAGATTGTTATTTTACTGTTGCAATTATATCCTGAATTTATGTGTGGCAATAATGACATGAGTCTATTTTCTAATTTTGAGTTTATACTAATATATTAATCAAATTAAAGTTATGTGTTTAAATTTTAGAATAGAAAAGTTTAAGTTTTATATTCTTTATCTTTTAAATTAAATCCCAGGAATTAAAAGTGATATTTGTGCACTTTGGTTTGAAATTTATAAGGTTGTCATTCTATAGTCTGTTTTTAGCGGTTTTCTATTAAATTCATTTCAAAAAGTTGACTTATTTAAATGGATTACTCTTTTGTATTCTATGTTTAATTAAAATCTGAAATGCTTATGCGACTTTTGATTTTGAATAGTTAAGTACTCTTATGGCAACTCAAATTAAAATTAATGAGCAACTTTTTAGAGCATACAAAAATTATTAGGATAAAGAATTTGAAATATCATTAGTCATAATAATTATTCAACCAAATATTCAACAAACATTCGAGCATTCTGGAGTAATGTTGTTCGTGATGTGATTTGAGATATGAGATCATCTTTTTCTGCACTCAACATATTACTAACATTTTTCTGTTGCTCACACAAGGTTTCCAATTATTCCTATGGAACATTTAAATGTTTGTAATTTCTAAATTAATGATATAGTACTATCCTAAAATTTCCCATCGAAAGCGCAAATATTTATAATATCGATTTTTCACCATAGCCAATGTTTTTCCGTGAAAGTGCCTATGAATCTTCTAAAATTTAGGTCCATTGTTAAGTACTAACTATAAAATACGTTTATCTTCTTCTAGTGAAAACTTTTGGCCAGATTTCTTATTACTTATACCATCAGAGCCCCTTCTTTTCTTTCGATGATAATCATATTCGTTTTTCTTTTTTTGCTTTTTTTGGATTCCGATTTTATTAGGCGAACCATTTTGAGATGATACTTCTGCATTCTCCTCCATCTTCACTTCTTTCTACTATTTTAATTAATTACAATTCTTTATTAAATTTTTAGTTTTGTGCTCCTATTAAATTAACTTTATTCATACCTTCCCAAAAGAAAAATCAAATCTATCACAAAAACATTTCAAATCTACATTATTTTATTTAAATATGAATTATCTTAGCTAATATATAAAAAATTAGAAATTTATAAAAACGATAAATTTATAGTGTAATAATATTGATCTCTAAAGTATCATCAACACGCAAATTGCTGATTATTTTTATGCAAAATCTCTTAACCAATCCTCTATAACATGGTTATCAAAAAATTAAGATATCAGTGTTAGAATGGAGGATTTTATAATTGTTGATCCCATTATTAGGACATGCTTATACTCCTCATTGTATGTTAATAATAATTTTAGATCCAATAAGAAAACTGAAATCTAATACGGTTATGAACTATATCATCTAATTTTAGCATAATATTATGAAAAATTTTGATTTTAAATTCTTTTTATTAAAATATTGAATAATTCAAATATATGTAAATTAATTGTGATTTCAAAATAAAATGCATTATTAGAATTTTACATAAATAGCAAATTTACTATGTTTAATTAATTAATCAACTACATTATTATGTTGTTAACAATATTCATGAAAATTCATTATTATTTTCAGTGCTTATAACCCATAAACTTTTTCAACCTCCTTGGATGCAAAATTGGCAGCTCTTGAGAACAAATTACCTTTTGATTCTCCCCAAATTGTATAATCCTCCTATGTACCCTATTAATTACTTGAAGAATTACACTCTAAATTAGGTTACCTATCTTTTCCTTTATCAGTCTTTCCTTATATTAACTCATTAGGTTTTTTTACTACCAATAATTTATTTTCCTCTCTTCAGATAATTATCAAATATCTTCATATCCATTCAATCAAAAAGTCCTTATTATTTTATAAAATAATAATCAAACACTCTTCAAACAATTCATCAAATTTTCAGGGCTTTCTACTTATTGATTAACCCCCATAATTTATTCTATATAAATTATAGAAATGAAAACAAGTGCTTTTTTGACTACAGGAAACCTTCAAGAATTTGTGTCCAGTATCCTTATCGGGTCTTAAAATTGATCTTCAAACCATGTTGTCACTTGTGGTTCCAAATAATTGAGTGAGGTAGATTTGCTGAAATTAGGCAAAACATATTATTTCTATATATATAATTTAAATAGTCCTTTAAACAGTAAATTTGGAAGTGTAGAATGGCTTAATTAATCATAATACGAGATTTATTCATCTGTGATTTGCTCTCATTGAATAATAAATTAATTATAAAATTGAAACTAACCATATCTATTGCTTAGACATAAAACATAGGAATTTCATAACAAAATTAGGGAAACCTGTGTTCATCCTGAGTGTAATCAGCAGTAAAGAATCAGAGTCCATAAATGCTTGTAATTCATAAAATCAAAGTTTTATGTATTGTATTGTATTGATATAAATTATTATTTTAATAGAAATAGATGATGAATCAAAATTCTTAAATGCTTCTAAAATTATAAGAATTCCAGTCAGGATTTTCAAATAGTATTACAAAATTACAAGACTAAGCTAAAAACTACAATAATTGCTACAATTTAGCAAATAAGGAAATAAAGGATTATTATAATACATTACAAAAATAAGCAAACAAAATTGATTAATATCAACTACAAAATAACAAGGGAAAGTGTGACAATTCTTTGGAAGCTTTGTAAAAGCATTATAATGGATTAAACGAATAATTGAATAATTTTAATTAAGAAGTGTTGCTTTACTAATTCTTGCAAGTTGAATTTGATAACTATCGCTTATCAATGGAATTGTAATAGCAAGCGCAAAGTGAATTAAAACCCTTTTAGCATTACCCTTTGCTATAACAATCTTCTGTGAATTTTGGGCTTGTGAATGAATTGACCAGAGAATTGTAATCAATACTTGCATACCAGTATTAATAATTTAAGCAAAATGATCAAATTAACGAATTCATTCGTGATCTAACATCTTTTATTTAATAGTAAATTGAGATTCGAGATGAAGAATAGAGGAAAATCTAATAATAATTTGAAGAGAGTCAAAGGTAATAATTGGAGATTAAAAAACAAAAGGAGGAGCTTGAATTGCAAAATGGAATTGATACTGATTAAAATGAAAATGATGAAAATCTTTCAGAACCAGAAGACTTAGTATAATTATGTTAAGAATGCGGATAAACAATTAAGTGTAATCATTTCTTAACAAAGTGTTTGCACTACTATCACGAAGAATGCATACTTCAAAAAGTAAAGGCAAATTATCAATAAACAAGCATTTATTGTTCTTGCAATACTTTGATTAGTTCAAGAATGATCAAGGGTGTGTTGGACCACTCTAGGGATGATCAAAGTTAAATCAATTTTGAGATCTTCTTACAATTTCAAATCAAATTATTATTAAAGAAAGGTAATTACAATTATGCAGAATGTAAATGTGGTTTCCTTTACATATCCGAAAAGTCCGAAAAATTAGATAGGTGTGAAAATTGTGAAAGAGACTATTGAATTTTATTATGTTAAATTTAATAGTATTTAATCTTATGATTCAATTTAAATTCATCTTATGATTTTATAAAATGTATGAAGCAGTGTTCTTATCAAAAATTGAAATGAGACAAAGTTGTATGTACTATCTTAAAAACTAGATGAACTTCCTTGATAATATGAGTCTTGAACATATGATCGATGAATGTGTTTCAATTGATTAAATTAAGTGCATGAATGGCACAGCTTCATTGAGATAAAAAGTCTTAATTTCAATTCATGGGGTTTGTCTTTGGATCAGGATTTATAGAATCAAGTACTATTTTTCAGAATATTAATAAAACTTTAATATTTTAATGGATAATTAGTACAATCCATTTTATAACAATTCTTTGGAAGCAAATAGAAAGACTAATTTCTTAGCATCAAATGGAAAAAGAGTTGTCTAAGAACAAAAGGAACAAGTATGCATATACAATATTGAATCCTTTAGATATTGCTAAAGGAAGAGAAGCAGAAGTAAGAGAAGGCTCAATAAATTCAGTATGAAAGGAAACTGCTGAATCAGGAGCCGGTGCCTGTTTATTTGTAAAGGGATGATCGGTAATAAAAGATAACTGCTTCTGAGAGGAAAGAAATTATAAGGAATTTAGAGAATGAAGCCAATAAAAATTCAGATGGAGGATTCTTTGCCAAGGTTTTTTAGTAAAAGGACAACAAAGACTAATAGAAACTGCAATAAAAATAGGCTTACATTGAAGAAATATAAAAATAAATTGATGAGAAGAAAAGAAAGAAGGAAGAGGAGAGATAGAAAAAGATGGAAGAGGATCGACAATATGAAGAGAGAATCATAAAGGAAAGAGAGGGAATGAATTAAAATTCAGTGATAAAGGATGAGGATAAAAAATAAATAATCAAAACAGTAAAAAATAGGCATCTGTTGTAATAGTACGATGAATCTAAAATGATATTTAATGAGTTTGATGAATAATAGACTAATTTGACAAATAATAATATTGTTCCTAACTATTTGAAAGAAAACATAAAGGATGTGGATGATAAATTCGAATAGGATTTAAAGAATAAGACTAATCCACATACACCGTTCACAAAGTTGTAATCCCAAAGAACCCTATAGGATTAGAATCCCATCAATATTACCTATAATCATCCGAATACAGCTGGAAATGCACAAAACAATAGGTCATTCAGAAACAACTCTCAACACAATAACTATTAGTAAACCAATTAGCAATTACAAATGCAATATGAATAATAATAGATGTAGCAGCAATATCTACTTTAATAGCAATATTTTCTATAACAACAATAGTAGTATTAGAATTTCTAATAACCCTAACAGTATCACTAATTTGAACAAAAACCTATAATTCCTTAATTAATGGAGAGATTCCAAAGAGAATTTGAAGATTTAAAAATGATGAATAGAATTAAGAGTAAAGAATAAGAAGAAGGGATTGATAAATTGAGAGAACAGATAGAGATGCAATCTTAAATGTGGAATGATGATCTAAGAAAGTTAAGAGCTGAAGTTCAAATAAGTGCAGAATAAAAGAATAAAGCATTTTATGAGTTAGAACATTTGAAGGGATAACTAAAGAGATAGGAATTATTCGAAGAAGCATAATATAATAATACACATTAACAAGCTAAATAGAGTGATGGTTGGCGTAAACAGGACAAGAAATTGGTTACTGAGAATGAGTATTAAAGAAGTTAAAACCAAAGTAGACAATAGAAGTTTGAGGAAAATTTTAATTTTTATAATTCATTTGAATAAGAGGAATGAATTATGTTATTTACTAAGTAAATATTATAATTTAATGTCCTATAATATTAATCAAAATCAATATGACCATTCAGCAAACTTGACCATACAACCCGATTCATCCAGCAATTTAAATAGGGCTAATTTTGTGGATTCCAAGAATCAACCCTTCTAAATATATAACTCAAACACTTCACTAAGGAATTAAAAAAATTGTATATGTTATATAATATCTTATAGAGGAATTCAATTATTCTTAGTAGCTAAATAACCATCAACAATCATCTCGGATACAAACTGGGTAATCAGACAATCAAGGTGGTAATCATTTGTAAAGCCAATTTATTAATAGCAGGTATGAAATCAATATACTCTAATAAAGACCCTTTCTAGATACTTAGAAGCTATAAGTATAATAAAGATCGAATCTTCAAAATTCTAACTCTCATATAATGACTACTGAAAATTGGACAGAAAGCGATTATGCTAAGCAATTCGAAGATTGGAGAGCCTTAATCTAATAATACAATGACTTTATAAGCTAATTAGAGAATGATAGAACCTAAATTTCAGTGTCCGATGTCATTTTGCAAGAAATATTGAACATCAAAACGAATATCTTAAACAATTCTTTTGTAACCAAAGTATCCGAGTTTGAAGATATCATTAAACCATATGCATATTAAATGGCTACGAAAAGTGAAGAATTATAGAAATCATTAGAGATACTTAAATAAACTAATTAAACGCCCATAAATAAATATGCTACTGTATAAACTGAACCAGCATAATCTAAGTTGAATACCCAAAATTTCAATCAGTAACTGAACAATATTAAGTTGGAGATACAAAATCAAATCAATTTGATTAATACTATACTTTAATAGATAGGAGCATAAAAGAGTTATATTGAACCATAAGAAAATTATCAATAGAAATTAGAAAATGCACACAACTCTTTATTGCAATATGTCAGAGAAAGAATGACCTCATCAGTTAATCAATTGTTGTTTATTCATGAAAGGGAAGTATTCAATTTAGAGAGATAAATTCATTCCTAGATCCAAGAAGCTGACACTCTCAGTATTACAGTTCTAACAGAGAAACTTATAATGATTGAAGCCTAATTGGAAAAGTTCTAAGAAAAGAAATTAGAATTAAGGGACTTTAAGGAAAGATTAAACCAACTCATAACAAGAAATATTGATATATTTTCTGAGTATTTTGACGATGTGATCACTTTACACAAATAATTTAAAATGTATTATCAAGAAATTAAGTAAATCTAATAGATTCCCAATTAGCCGATCTTATAGAATATGCAAATCAAAATCAAGTAATAATTATATCTTGCAGCAAATAAGGTTTGGTTGGAAATCAAAAAATTATATTTCAATGGAAACAAGATTAAAGAGTTTAATGAGGAAGAGAAGTTTCAAAAGTTTAGTTCATAAAATATTGTAGCATAAGTTCAATGCATCAGATCATTTATGAAACAATTACAAACAGATTATATTAGAAAAGGAAATTAAGTTCCTTTATCGGAATCTAAAAAATTAAAACAATTAATTTATAAGGCAGAATGTGAGTATAGTGAGACAAATTAATTCAGATTGCAAATATCTGAATTAGAACAATAAGAGTTTATTGGATATCGAAATTACATAATCTCTTAATTAAAACCTAAATTTGTTATTGATTTTAGTGAATTATATGCCAAAGACTTTTATGATATCATTCATTTCTAATATGCTGACATCAATATTTTAGAATCCATTAAGAAATTGCTCTAATTTAAATTTCCAACTTTTGATTGGAATGAAAATATTGAAGATGAAAAGTAGAGAATTGAAATAGTAGTATAAAGATATTAGGAAGTAACTGGCAAACTCTAGAATTTAGGGGAATAATATCCAAGTGAGACCAAATTTATTAAACAATTAAGTAATTGGAAGGCAGAATTGTTTAAATGCATTAACATTTTGAAACAGTACCTGCTTATAAAGGAAACATTATAAGGTCAATTAATAACACTTTTGAAATGGCCTCAAATTACTTCGAATCTCTAAAAAATCAATGAATTTAGTGTGCATTGTGAGTAAATTAGTAGACAAGCAAATTAGTATTTCTAAGCCATTGAATAGTTACAATAATTGCAATTAATTTAAAACTTAGAATCCTTATTTAAATAATAGATTCCAAAAGTAAAAGAGTATTTAATTGAATAATGCAATTTTCTTACTTAAAGAGAGTTCTCTCCAATAATTAATGAATAAATCTAGATAGTCTATTAATTCTTATATGTATGTTTGGAATGCTTAAATTACGATATTGATGAGGTGTTTTGTACAACTACTACGTATTAAGAATTCGAGAATACTTTGGCTGGCTCAATTAAATTACAAGAATTAAAGAATGTCATGGATGGCAATATTCATAATTCTGCTTTGAGATATAAACTATTTGAAATTATTGATAAATTCATGAAAAATAAGATTGTTCTTGACTTTTAAAACTTATTCGAATTAAAATTGTAATAGAGCAGACAATCTACAAATGATTTCAATCCAAGAGAGCTAGCAAAAAGAACAGACTTAAAATTTCCTATCAATAGACCTGATATTTATGATAATTAATATTGCAAATAGAATATGGATAATATAAATTAAATAATAGACTAGCCAGATCTAAGAGCAATATTCTAATCATTTAGAGAATTGTTAAATAATATTACTGCTGTTATCTATTAGGATAATTCAGTGACAGATATCAATGTTAATCAAATAACTATTATTGAATTAGCCTGCATTTTTGCATAATAGTTGCATGTTCAAAACGAATTAACCAATATTCAACCTCTAATCAGATTTCATTAACAATTGTGTAAATTTCCAAATACAAAACGATTTCAAAATCAACTCATTAACTTAGGAATTGTATTCCCAATTGAATATAGTAAATATTTAGAAGCATGTCGAAGAAGAGTTTAGAAGTTGGCTCAAAATATTTGTATAGAGTTCGAATCCTCAGATTTTGATGAAATTTCATAAGCCAAATTGAGTTTAAACAACAATGAATACTTATTGAAATAAATTGATTTTCCGATACTATATATGGATGCGAAGTCATTGCTTTTGGAGTATCAGCCATTAACCTTTAATTGTAGTCTAAATGTTAAAATAAATGGGAAATTCTTAAAGTAAGGTTAGACTATTCAAATATGATGTATTATTTATTATATATCATTTTTTAAAACATCCCTCACCCGAATTATTCAAATCCATATGGTAACAAGAATCATTACTGCATACTTAATTTCATTATCACTAACTGTGGAGTTCTATCGAATACCAAAGTTTGCATTTACAAGTCTTTCAAAGCTCCTGATGAATTATTTATTCAATTCTAACCTAATACATTGAAATCTCAAGGTTGAATCTGAATCAAAATTAGTTACAAAATTGTAGAAACTCATAAAAGTTCATTGAAATATGGGCAGGATTACATAAATTCTTATATCAAAACATCAATTCGTTTAGTTTTAACCAAATTGTTACCATATATATGTACTTGTTACATTAATAATTTAAATTAGAATAATTCAACTTTATTATAAACAACAACATTATCATTAGTATAATAGATGTTAAAACTGAGTATAACTTTATATAGCGGTATATTTAATTAACAAGAATTATAATATTCTTAGTTGAGTTATTTTCATAACAATAATAGAGATTTATACAAATTTGAGTTGAATCTATAATTTTTTGAAGAATTTTATTTATAATATTTGAGAAATTAATCTATTCAGTTACTAAAGATATTATAAAATAGTTGATTATCATAAAATAATACTAAGAAAGATTAGGTATTTGTAAAATTAAACATAGGCTCATATATTTCTGAATGAATACGTGTATCAACTTAAGCTAAATTTCTAAATTATAATAAAAATTAGTTGAATAACCTGAGTACTTAATTTAAAACTAATTCTTAATGTTTTATTAATCCCATTCAAGATTTTGTTATCTATTACATCAAATCAGAACATTTATAGAAATAAATCGTTATAATTTAAGATTATTTCTGCTTGATTCAATTAAGGAATTTACCTTGCAAGTAAATTGAGTCAAAATGATATATTAGTTCAATTAAATAGATCTTTCTTTTGACCAAGTCCTTTTGATTCTTTCAAGTATTACTTCAATATAAAATTTAGCAAATTAAATATAATTTACCTTATTATGATTAATTTGAGCATTTGATAACGGCCATACAAATATGCTTTAAATATTACTCTTTTAATTAATGGATCAATTTAGATGTAGATGGGATAATACAATTCTATAAGGATTGGATTTTCAAATTTTGTTTAATCATAATGTTTCATATTTAAATATTGTATTAAATATAATAATAAAAATGACTTAATCTTCCTTAAGATAAAAATATTATACACTGCCAATACAATAAACCTCTATAGAATAATATTCTAAGTCATCTATTAAGGATTCAGATTAAATTCTAAAGTAATTAACCGTGCCTTTGAAAATATAATTAAATGCTTATAAGCCAATTGCTAAAAATTTATTTTCTAAATCACTTTATAAATAACAATATACAGATTGTAAAAGTGAAAGGGTCAGACCCATAATTTAAGACTAAAATATGTACATTTTAAATACTTTGGAATTGGATGATGAGAGCGTGTACAGAAGATCGTATAGATCTCGAACATTTGATGAGAAAACTGAACCAATCAAGCCTTTCGATGTAAATATTTCATTCACTTTGCCTATGAGAGGGGCTAAAAGTGTGTATTAATGCAATTTTACCCAGAAGGAAGTTTCGGGTCAGCCAAACAAAATCATTAAACCTCAATCTAAACGGATGGTTTACAGCATTTGGGATAAGAGCATGAAAACTCAATATCAGCACCATCACACGGGAGAGAAGGGGGAGTTGACATTAAAAATCACTCCGAAATAGAATTAGCTTTTCATAATGAATTATGAAAAAACTCCCTAATCGCAATATAGATACGATTATCGAATGAGAGTTGTAGGAAATTCAGGTTAAATGAATTCAAATAAATTTTGATTATAAGATATATGTAAATTTTGATGACGTGATAAAGTTATGAGGGGAAGAGTTTGTAATCAGATTATGATAGAAACTGAATAAAATATGATCACATAGCTGTTTTCTCCCATTTCTCAAAATCTTTGAATCTTACGGTAAAATCAGTATTATTTCTTCTGGCTGATGAGAAACTCTACGGAGATTATTATAAAAATTAATTATACTGTGATAAAAGATTTGGCATCTTCACCAGCATTCTCAAAGAGTTAGCAAAAGTCCTCAAATTCTAACTGAGTGAGTTGGAAATCTCCTAGAAAAGATTCTAAATCAATCTTCAACTCGAATTCCTTTTGGATGATATCGATAATAGTTTATTTTTACACATAACCAGATCTATCAGGTTATCCTCCTAATGCAACAAATGCATCAACTAAGAATAATTGAAATTTTCAAATACTGTATTCCTAAGTAATTGTTTCCTCATCCTCTAATTGTTATTAGTAATTCTTCAATTTACAATATAGATCACATATTTGTTTAACATCGAGTACTTTACCATCATAAGTTTTTAATTCCTCCTTGAATTTAGCAATCATTTTTTCATTTGTCAGCAACTTCAAATCTACCTTATCAAACAACAATCAACAACCTCTCATAATATCATCAACTTCATTTTTGCTAACGTAACCAGTTCCCTTAGGATCATATCTTTTAGCTTAAGTCATAAGTTCTGTGATTTCCAATTGATTGAGATTGAATGCACTTTTTATTTATTGTATAATATCAGATTCAAGTAACAGAGTTTTCCTTTTCATTAAATTATTATATATAATTAAAATTTAGATATAATAGGTAAACAATCCGTGGTTAATGGATTTGCAATTAATACTCAAATTTTCAGTTTGAAGTTTTATTTTTTTTCAGATATACAATTATATGATAATTAAGAAATAACATACTCAAGATTATTTATATTGATAATCATAAGTTTCTTCAAAGTTCTTCTTAAACATGGCTTGGATGTGTTCTACAAACAATTCAAAAGTCGGAAATTTATCTGGTTTGATTATTTCGTCCACTTTTATTGACAGCTAAGTTGGCCTATTTTTAATACATGTAATTGATGTATACCCTAAACTTGCATGAAACTTTTTCTCATTAAAGGCTTTCTCGATACCCAAAACAATGATTATTTAGGTATCTATTTTACGATCGTATGCATATTGAAGCATCCCAGTCTTCATCCTTCCTACTTTGTCACTCTCGTGCATTCTATGGCCTTCTGGGTAGACCAATAGGTTGGGCCTTGAGGCCTTATCAAATTTGTTATCAATCCATTTAAAGAAGCTTTTTAATAATATTATATATATATTACTTATTTAGATCGTTGCCTCCCCTCCTAAAAAACCAGACTGATTGTGTGAACAATTGTTGGAATATAGCCAACATTGGAAATGCTACTGCTACCATCCATCTTGCCAAGAAGTTTGCACTGTATTAAGAAACCACGTCATGGATAAAGAAATCCCCTTGTGTCCTGTGATTGAATAGTAGTATTGTCTTCATTCAATAATAAACGATTACTCTCTTATTGGTTTGCACTTGTTTAGAATTTGGCACATATCTGAATTACAGTCGTAATGTTTTGACGGCTAGTCGAGACCAAAACTCCTGTGCTCTTTTGGGTTAGAGGGTCAAAAACGAATAGATTGGGCCAACAACTGATAATATGAAGAAGATGTAAATCACAATCCCAAAAAATTTAATCATTATTTCTTTTTAAAACCATATAATTATTGATTTATGTTTGCTAATTAATAATCTAGAATGCCTCTTTTACAATTAAAACAAAATTGTTCTATAATTGACCAAATTTCCCGAGGAAATACATTCCGATATGAATTTCCCGTTTCTTACGGTCATAGATAAATGAATATTTTGGATGACCTGTAATAAATTCAATCCTATTATAACCCTTCTAAAATATTCGAATATTCAATATTTTTATTTTCAAATAAATGCTAGAACCTTCTAAAGAATTTTAAGAAAAGGCAAAGGGAAGATAAAAATTTTAGCATCAAGGAAGAACAATATATGAGTGGGATTAAACATTGGATGATATCAATATATACATAGAGCCGCCAAAGGCAGTTTTGAAAAAGTACGAGGATTAAGTGAGATAACAATTGAAACCAGGAGAGCAAATGCCCAAGTTGGACATATAAATAAAGGCCGATCGTTTGAAGGTCGGAATTAAGGGCAATCCTCCATTTATCGATGAGCCATTAGTTAAATAATGCGATTCCAGTGAGTCGTACTGGTTAGTGGAGGATGAGGAACTTCACATAATACTGCAGAAGGCATACAAGGGAGAGTTGTGGCCAAGTGTGTTTGTTGGTCATGGGAAGGTGGATCCGATGACGGAGTAGGAATTGTAGAAGAAGATGCTATTGGAGAGGTTTTAGGAGGAACATCCTGGATTTGATTTTTCAGGGGCATAGGTAAATGGGATGGTGCCCGATGCGAGGACGTTTATGGGAGGGATAAAACACAATTGAATTAAAATTTATTATGAATATATTATAAGAGTATCAATTGCAGGAGTGTTTGGGGAATGGATCTTATGGGATAGTGCATAGTGGTGTGAATGTGGAGAGCGGGAAACGAGTGGCAATCAAGATGTTGAGAGAGACCTTTGAGTCAATGGAGGAGTGTTTGAAATTGAGAGAAGTGAAGGCGTTGATGAAAATGAAGGAGCATCCGAACATCATAAAATTGCTCGACAGTATGCATAAGTGCATGTGTTAGTGCGATACGAGAACAAGCGTCTGTACTTGATCTATGAATATGTGGAGAACAATGTGTACTAGCTCTATACGTAGGATAAATTGGATGAGGAGCGAATAAAGCACATCGTATTGCAATGTGCGAATGCTTTGCTCCACATCCATCACATGGGATACTTCCATAGGTATAATGGATTAAAGTAAAAGTAAGGGATATAAAGCCAGAGAACATCTTGATTCAGAATGAATGTGTGAAATTGATAGACTTTGGCCTTTCGAGGGAAGTCAAGCCGCCCTTTACAGATTATGTGTCAACCCGTTGGTACAGAGTAATGAATAAAGAGATTAAAAAGGCCCCTGAGATTCTGTTGCACTCGACAAGTTACGATGCCTAGATCGATATCTTCGCTTTGGGATGTGTGACATGCGAATTGTTTTTGGGAAGACCCTTATTCGTTGGAGCCTCTGAATTAGAGCAGTTTGATCGAATGCTGCAAATATTGGGGTAAGAGAGATATGTCAAAATCTTTTTTAGAACATTCAATAATTAAGATTGGAGTGAAGGAGTCAAATTGGTGAATCAATTGGGATTGAAATTGACACACTACCCATAGAAGTTGTTGCATGTGATCAAAGCATCTCCCATGGCCTTAGATTTGATATAAGGCATGCTTAAGTGGAATCCAAAACAACGATTTACAGCTAAACAAATCACCGAACACTTACTGTTTAAGCAGTAATAGACAACACCAGAATTTGCACCAAGAAAACTACAGGACATTGGATAATAACAACAGGAGTTGAAGAAGTTTACAAATTAAAAACAATAATACTAATCGAAGAAGTGATTTTATATTATTTTGATTTATGAGATAAGTGTTTGGTACATCGAGATTTCAGAACCAACAATTCAATCCATCACAAAGTGGAGCCAAATTAGACTCCAATATGAAAATGCAATCTAATTACAAGAATGTGGAATAATATACATTAACAAAGATTAATGAAGAAAGACCACAGACACATCAAACATTTGGTCATCGTTATCAACAGCAGGATTTCGAATTCCTAAACTTGTACGAATCGACAAAACAACTTGTATCAATTTAAATACAATATTGCGAACCTCATGAATTGGCGGCCGATTTGATTTTAAGATATAATTTAGTTGGAGATTCCACTTTGATAGAGGAATAGAAATTGGAAGATTCCAAAATTGTTCAATTCAAAAACTCATGCTAAATTCCGAGTGAAATGAAGATGGAATTTGACTAATGAATATAATTCATAATATATATATATTTCATAAATTTGCTGCAATACTAAGTTTATTACATGTGTCTTCCAATAAACTGAGCAAGTGTTCTTCAGATTGCTCTCTTGTTCTCTTCTCCTAATCCAATTCAACTTTCACTCTATTGACTATGTCTTTCAACATCTCAAATATGGATTATTCACTTTCATCTCTATTTCTCTTCTCCACATTAATCAGATTACTCAACTTAACCAATTCGTCTGTAATTGATTTCATTACCTTAAAATATGACCTTACTTTATTACATTTTAATCTGCTTCATCTCTCTCATTGGCCTCCTCTCTGATGGCCTCCTAAATCTTTGGCAAATCATTTTAAAGACCCTAATGAATGCCCTCTATGGCATCCACTCTTTAGGCTGTCTCCTTTTGTACCTCAGTCCTTAGGAGTGCAGTTTTATCCTCTGTCAATCTAAGAACCTTAGCCTCTCCCTCCTTCTTGGTTTGTTGTTCATTCTCGATGGCATTCTCAAACTTCTTGGTCAATGCTTGGACATCTCTGTTCTTGGCTTCATTGGCTTGTTCCTTAGCCAATCTGTCATCTTCCACTTACTTCGATAATTTGCCTAACTGTTAACGAACATTTAAAATAATGTGGGTACTTGATCTCGTAATCCATTTAGTTTTGTAAAGATTTGTTCCTGAAACTCATTGAATGCATCTTCTGCCTATTGAATTCGTTGTTCGGCCTATTCCAATTTTTGGAATCTCTCATTCTCGACTCCAATTTGGATGGTTGACAATTTCTCAGAAATCTTTTGAATTCTTCCTGAACTTGGGGATGGTTACACATCTAAAAGTGGGGTATACTCACAATTATACATGCAGATTATTTGACTCTCGACATCGGATATATATATATTTTAATTATTAATTTTATTTGTCATAAAAAAGTATATAAAATTATGTCAAAATAATTAAGACGACTTGACAGCGAGAGCGATCTTGAAGAACCAGAATCACAGGTCTATTAAGAAAGTAAAACCCACATTAATCCATTTAGTGAAGCAATTGCAAACCACGAAAGGTATCTCCCAAATGATCACTGAGATCATCCATGAAGAAGAGCTTGATGAAGTGGAAGACAAACACAAATACATGAAGAATTTGGTTGGTCGCAAACTCAGTCAATTAGACAGTCCAACTGAATCTGTCAAATCTGCACATTCATCCAAACCATTCTAAAGTCCCAGAAAGACTCTTAAAAGAGACACCGTATTTTTCGAAAAGTCTGACTTCGACATTCTCAGCATCCGAGAATACGATTATATCGAAGTATCTCCTCCTCATTGAAAACTAGATTAAAAAGTGCGAAAAATGTGCCATTCATGAGCAAAGTGAAAATGAAGGACGAGCCTCTGCGAAGAAGATTGTCTCCCTACTCAAAAAACGATAAGATTACAACCCCGATCTCCAAAGTGATTGGAATGGATTGGAAGAAGTTACCACCTATTCAGCTGATACTCAAGAACCCATTGTTGATTACAGATGCCACATTGAACTACTGCCTCAAATGGAAAAAGTGGAAATCCATGTCTCCGATGGAGTCTATGCAGTGCAATAAGATGGACATTGGCTTACCAAGATGCACTCCATCAAGGAGTTCATTAAGGATCTCCTAACCTTTGTTGAAATAGCCAATGACAAGATGATTTCCAGTTGGTGCTATTCACGCAACAAGTATTTGGAGTAGAAGTTCAAAATGCATTGTCTGTTTAATAGTGACAGAGAAAGTGAGGATCAAAAGCGAATAAAGAATAGGGACTTTTATAGTGTGCTAAAAATAGACACTCACGTTCATCATAGTCAAAGTATGAATGGCAAGTAATTACTTGAATTTATGAAGAAGAAATTCAGACAATGTCCTGAAGAAGTTGTCTATTTGGATGATGGTAAAGAAATGACATTGAAAGACATTCAAAAGCGATTCAAATTCAAAACAGAAGAATTAAATATCGATCTCTTGGATGTTTAAGCAGATAAATCACTCTATAAGAGATTCGACAGATTCACTAGCAAGTACAGTCCTCTTGGATAGCCACTTTTAAGAAGCATCTTTTTGAAGACTGATAATTATATCAAAGGAAAATACATTGCTGAAATTACTTAGGATATGATTAAAAATATGGACAGACACACTTATGCTGAATGGAGAATCACCATTTATGGGAAATCTAGTAGTGAATGGAGAAAGAAGGCTCAATGGCTAATTAAAAATAAATTACAACATCCAAATATTAGGTGGATCATCTAATTGCCTAGACTCTATTCAGTGTATAGAAAAAGCGGAGAACTCAACTCATTTCAAGATATGATTGATAATATTTTTAGACCATTGTTTGAAGTCACTATCAATCCTGAAGTCGATCCAGACTTGTATCAAGCACTCTTTAGCATATCTGCTTTTGATTGTGTTGATGATGAGAATTAGCATGAGAACTTCTTTCTATAACACCTAAGGATCCAACCTATTCATTGGACTAAAGACTCCAATCCACATTATGCTTATTGGATCTATTATATCTATGCCAATCTATCCAGTTTGAATCAGTTGAGACAACAAAGAGGGTTGAATACACTTGATTTAAGACCGCATTGTGGTCTCAATGGAAATATTGATCACTTGGCTTGTGCATATTTACTGGCTAAAGGAATCAATCATGGCATTATTTTAGAATAATCACCTGTTCTAAAGTACTTGTATTACCTCAAATAAATTGGTATTTCCATGTCTCCAATCGCCAATAACAAATTGACATGTAAATATGCTGATTCACCTTTTAACAGCTATTTCAGACAAGGACTCAATGTTTGTTTGTCCACTGACGATCCCCTTATGTTACACATAACTGATTAACCTCTTCTTGAAGAATATGCAATTGCTCAACAGATCTTTGATTTATACAATGTAGACATGGCCGAATTGGCACGTAACTCTGTTCGATGCTCTAGTTTCGAATCTATCATCAAAGAATTTTATGTTGGAACTCATTATGAGAAAATGTACAAAACTACAAGTAATCTATCATCCTTATCCCCTAGACAACCCAGAAAGAAACAATGTACCCTAAAGCAGATTCCTATTTAGGTAAGAAACACTTAAAGAGGAATATCAATACTTGCAAGAACTCAGCAAGTCTTAATGATATTTAAAAATATTTAATATATAATGAATTATTATAAATTTGCTTATGTCTGTAAGTATATGTTCGACATATCCTATATATTCTTTTCTAGATTACTTGAAGGGGATTGTAATTACAATGAGTATTGCATTTATGAAAGATAATTAAAGTTTTCAAAGACTAAAAAGTTAATAAATAATATATATAAATTGTATTTCAAAGTATTGAAGATTTATTGTTTTAAGTAATTATCCAAAAGTCTTTCTTTCTTTAAGGCAAGATATTACGATACCTCCTCTAAACTATATCTGGCATTTTAATTTCATCATAGATAGATTATTTTTAGGGTTTCTCAATCGAAATTACAATCGTCTTATTAATAGACTCCTTTTTAGATGTCACTCTAGAAACAGCTACGTCAGTTTTGCTGATTGTGGCATACCTAACCTTTACTCTCTTCTAACTAGCTGAATTATAGATTTGAGCATATCTCGTATGAGTCTTATCTAGAACACTCATTTCGATTTGACTCAATTCTTTATTTTGTTAACTCTTCATTACAGGCAACCCAATCAAAAATTCGCTATTATGAGCTAATGTCTCATTTGCTCTTTCAATTCTCTCATTCCTATTAAGCAATTGCGTCCTAATATATTGATTGATATATGTTTTTGCTTCTTGACTTGGTTAATCAGAAATGACTTTTTAATAGAAATCCTCATTGCTGATTTTGTAGCAACTACCTTACTTTAAACATTTAACAGTGAAATATCTTTGCTTATTCAACAAACACTCAAGGTCACCAAATAATTAATAGATTCCTATTTCACTTATGGTAATGTTTTTGTATTTATTACCAACAACCATTTTCTTCTACAATTAAAATATGCCGTCTCTCACCAAATATATTGCAGAGGATGGGTCTCCTTCATAATAGACCAATTGATTTTTATCAAATGTTTCTATTTAACAGTTTTTGAGCAACTTGCCTATCATTGCCTTTGATAATTGCCCAAATAATTGAGATTGTCTAAAGAATTCAAGTTACTCATTTGTGTCTTTTAACTTGGCTTTCCTTCTGATATATTCAAAATCAAATTTGCTGATTGTTCCCAATTTTGTTTTTGTAATACTTTTTATAGTCTATATATATGGTAGATTTATCAAAGCTTCTGATCCAAAGTATGATTTTTTTATATTAATTTCTCCTTCAATGAGTAAATAAAAAAAATGACCGCTTTCTCCAGTTCTAATGATTTCCTATCCTTCCTCATATTCTGCTTAATGAATTTTCTCTAAGTATTCAGTCGAACAATTTATTCCTCCCAATTAGTTTAATTTTTTAATTCCCTGGTGAGCCAAACTAATCTCCGATAAGTGTTTGGGATCCACTTCTTATTGAGATTATTTCAAAATTTCTTGCATTATTAATAAAAAGAAAAAATTTCATATATAATATGGGAACCTCCTTAATTAATTACTGTGGTTTAGCAATAATTATGCCTGTTATATTCTATTAAAGATAATAAATAATAATAAAATTTTTGTCGATATCATTTCAATTCAAAAAATTGTTATAAGATACTTGTCTATTATAATATGGATGATCAATATGCTAAACTAATTGAATTCTTGTTGAATTAAAGATAACCTTTGGCAGAATTTTATTAATTTAAATTATCCAATTTCATTCAACTTCCTTAAAATAGATTTTTATTTATTATTCCTATATCTATTGATATTATTATTATTATTTACTCTGTCATACTTGTGTTTTATTTATGTCATACACTTAATTAGACAGTAGAGTCTATGCTTTTTTAGCACTATAAGTAAATTATTTAAATAATTTAGAGGATGGGCAAGACTCATCAATAACAAGAAAGGTAAATCCATATTAACTAAAAATTCCTTAAGCATGAGTGGTTAATAAATTGTACAGAGATATTTCTGTTTTGTAATTATGATATTATTCAGAGAGTTTCAATGTAAAATATAATTAATTTACTCACTATTATCAAATTATTTTAGTAACTATAGAATTTATTAATTTAAACTCTCATTTTTTGACAATTTTAAATTTTAAATTGCGATATAAACTATTCATAATATTATTAAATTAAAATAAAATTTCATTGATTTATTTGTAGCCAACCTCGCAAATCTATTTATTAGCTTCAATTGTTTCATGGAGGACAAGCTAAAAGCTCGAAATAAATCAGAATATGAAGGAGTTAATTATGTTGTTATGAATTTTTACCTCGTTTGAAGAGAATATAGAATATGATATACCAAATCTTATTGAGGGAATACTCATTTAGGGACGACTGGGTTGAGATTTTACTGTTTATAACTGACACAGAAATGAGATAGTTAAGAGTTATTATTTTAAAATCTGGAACATGGGAGTAATTTATTATAAAAATTAAAAATGAGCTCAACCAAATTTACCATGCAGAGTTATGTTAGATCTTGCACTTTAATATCAACGAATTAAAATCCGATTCGCTTAATGCTAAATCCCAACACAAAATTTAGCGATGTGGCTAAGTTGATTCAAATAGTTTGGAGATAAAATGCTTAGTAATTACGACTATTTTTGATTGATGGAACTGAAATCGAAGAAAAAGATTTGATTTCCATTAAAAAAGGCACGACTCTGTATGCTCAATTGAAAAATGATGAGAGTGACTTGAGCAATTTGAAGTTCGAGTATGATATTGTCAAAAGAGTCGGAGAAGGAGGATAAGGGATCATATTTTTGGGAAAGCACAAAGAAACTAAAGAATTGGTGGCCATTAAGAAGATAAGCTCATCAACTTGGTAGGACTAAGACATGGAGATACTGGAATAAGAATCTCTAATCCTAAAATAGTTAGATCATAAAAATATTGTAAAACTATACGAGAAATTCACATATCCTAATTAGAAGGAAGTTATTATGGTGATGGAGTACTTGTAAGGAGGGTCGTTATTGACTCAAGCTAATTGTAATTATCACATTTAACTTCTAGCTAAATTAACAGAAGGTGAAGCTAAACACTTCTCTCGCTAAGTAGTGGAGGCTATTGCTTATTGTCATGAAAGAAAAATCATCCATTGTGATTTAAAATTAGAAAATATAATGTTATCATCCCTTTCTTGTAAAGATGTAATAAGTATTAAATATTTATTTAGATAAAAATAATTGATTTCGGAGTTTCGAATTATGCTGGATAACCTTTGGTTACAGAAAATGTGGTTGGTACTCTGTCCTATTTGGCTCCAGAAGTATTGTCGAGTTCATATAAATTTATTCAACCTGGACAGGATGTGTGGGCTGTAGGTTGTATAATATATGGCTTGGTCTTTGGGAAGCTGCCCTTTGATGGTAACAGTCCCTCAGAAACATACAGAAATATAATTTAATGCAATTACTAGATTACTAAGAAATCAGTGTCAAAAGAATTAATACATTTATTGAGTATTATATTTGTGGTGAATCCAAAAGAGAGAGCAAATATTTTCGATGTTCTATCTCATAATTGGTTTAGAGAGCAATTAAAAATATTCAAATTGAATTTTAGTGGAATCAATGTTCGTATAGGAAGGTCTTCTAGTGTTGCAAAAATGTATTCGTCGCGGAAATCGTATGATGAAGACTAAGGTTTGGTCATAAGTTAAAGGAAGATTGTTTTCAGTAGAAGATCGGTAACTAGATTAGATAAAGTGCCATTTGGTGCAAAAATTAAATGATTTGTTTATAATTTCTTAATTATTTGTTATGAGTATGAAGATATATATTAATTAGTTAAATCATTCTATTTCTTCTTCTAACATTCTTATATCATTTAATTACTGGAGATTTTTGTAAATTAAGAATTGGCAAGCTAATAGAGTTATCATTAATATTTACAATTTTCAGATGCTATGATATCCACCTTTGGACTCAATCTCACTTAGATTTTATAGAATAGTTGATTATTGATCAATTTTTATTTGAATTCTTCCGATTTATCAAATATAATGCTGATTGTTATTAATGAGAATTCACAATTGTCTTTTGTGTCTGCCAAATGAACAAATATAGTTTTCCCACTTTAATTAAGTCTAACAAAAGTTTAAAAAAGAATAACCAAGAAGATGTTCAGTAGTTACTAATTGCTAAATCCATAAATATCCTCAAAACTATTGCTGGAAAATTCAACTTATATCTGTTTATAAGCCATGCTGTATATGTGTATCAAATCTTTAACCATTTCAGTAATGTTGATCTATTGGATCTTCTCCTCAATATCTTGGAAACTGTTGCATTAGGTGTATTTGCCAATAAAATACATGCAATGAATTTTTAATTTATAAATATTATCAATTGTATTTTTAGAGTTGATAGCATTTTACATCAAATTCAATTGTTTCTTGAGAAAATTAATAGTCAAATTCTAATGTTAATTTATTCCTTGAATAAGAGCATCCTTCAATTTAGAAAGTTAACGAATTTTCTATTCGTGTTAATCAAACACTATTAAGAACACCTACTAACCCAAATAGAAGTCAGATAATCGAATCACTGTCTTTTTTGACTCGGATTCCTAATCAAATCTTTAAATTCGCAAAGTATGCAAGAAAATCTTTTTATAATCACTGCAACTTCTTGTCCTATTCAATATATACTATTCAAGATTGTCATTGCCCATTTTGTAAGATCTCAAAAAGGATCTCAGATTTTCTGAGGGGGCCTTTTCATTATCCCAAAATATCTTCTACATATCATTCTATAACTTAAGATCAAAATTTATTCTCTCGTCATCAAAAGTAAACATCAAAAATGGATTCTATATTATTACTGGCAAGGTTTATTCTAATTAAATTTATTGAGTTTACCCCATTATTTATCAGAAAATTATAATTAAAAATGAGCTCTCTAATTTTAATCGTTTTAATAGATAAATAACAATATACACAGAGTAGTGATTATTATTTATATGAAATCCTAAACTATGAAAAGATCATTGACTAATCCCGAAATCAGTATTCGAGATGCAAGAAAAACCACCAATTAAATTGGGGCTTCCTAAATGCTGGAAAAGTAGAACATCGTCATGTTGAATATCATTACATTTTATCCGTTTATGTAAATGCATTAAGGGTATTTATAATAATTTGCACAAACCTATAGTATACACAAAAGATTGTTTGTAAATGAATAGATGCTCTTTACCTTTTCCGGCGATCCTTTAAAAGAAACACCCACTAGAAATATACTGTAACAAGCGAAACAGATTTCCCAATACATAACTTCGTTATTTCCTAACACAATCGAAGTTATCAATCTGACTAATGCGAACAATAGAAGTAATATCGACAGAATCTTTCTCATCCCAACATTTTTTATTAATCGATCTAATTAATAAGCTTGTTCAATTCCAGGTAAAGCAAATTATAAAGTTAACTTCTTTTTCATATATATATATATAAATTAATTTTCGAGTGTTATCACATCTGAATCAATATTTTGGAATTAATTTATATATATAAATGCCAACAATTTAAATATCAAAACACAATAACTAAATAAAATCAAATAATTTCTTCTTGAATCTTGCGAATTTATTCTAAAGCTTCTTGGTTTTAATACAGAAACAGTTTTAGAGCTTTAATATAAAGAGATTACTTACTGTTATTTATAATATGAATCTCGAGATTAGGACAAAGCCTTCTTTGTATTTTCTTAAACAAGGGATTCTATTCCAATTCAAACTTTAACTATGAGTAGCATTCAGTTTAGAATTATATAAATATTAATTGATTATTCTTGTAATCAACACCAAATTATATGATATTTTTCAGATCTATCGATTTTAGCCTAATTATCATCTAATAAATGATTAAAATAAACGTCTGCAGCAATTCCTCATTGCTCTTTATGTAAATGTCCTAAAATTCTAAAGAAACCAACTCAAAATTTTAAGTGTTATAAGCATTGCAAAATAAATGAGTCATTTATTTCAATAATTTACTCACATTAATATCTTTGAGACGAAAATCAACTTCTGCAAAGCTGTTAACCTAATTAAACTGCCCAAGAAAATACATGCAATGGAGTTTTAACTTGGAAATCTATTGTTGAACATTTTAACTCAATTTCAAGTTTGATAATTAAAATAATTATTTTTTTAAAAAACTCACAGTAATAGATTAATTTGAGTTTAAACATTCCATCAACTATTCTTGTATCCTTTCAAATTGTTATTATTCCAAATTCTACCCATTAAAAGTAATCAGGTAGTATTTCTCACCCAAAAAGCATTCAGTGTAATTGATATTTAAGTGATCCTTTAAATCTAAACCTGTAACATTAAAGCTCTTTGTAAAGAAATAATCAAATTCCTCCTTAAACTTAGGAATCCTTTACAAGATAAATTACTCCAAGGAATTCTATTCAAAATAGTATTTCCTTAAGAAAATCCTTAAGTTTTTGGTAGGGGCATTTGAATCATCCCAAATAATCGAAGTTATTTTATTGCTGAATTTCAAATTAAATTACTAGGATTTTTCATCAAAATTTATCAACAAGAATTAATTTTATATTAAAAATGGTAGAAAGCGAACTATTGTATAATCAATTTATTTACATAACTGATTGTCAAAGCAATGTTAACGAAAACCTTTCTTCAACATCTTATGGTTATAATAGCCATATAAGATAATTGCAAAATCCCCTATCAATTAGTAAATCAAAGAATATATATTAAATCCATCTTTGACTATCGAAATCCAAATTTTAATTCCTAAGCCAGCGATAACTTGGATCAAAACCATGTTAAAATCGATAAAACCATAAACTATAAGATTAAATATCATCAGCAATTGTGAGTTATCATAAATCTCTTAAAAATTCTTTGTTTCATAAACTTGAATCTACATTAAACTAAATATAACACAAGTTATTTAAATAGCTATTTTCTTTATGAAGAGTTTCCCTTTTATCGATATGGCTATTGATAATATAGTTTGTATAACAAAACCCCCTCCACCTATAAAATAGTAATTTTTATCTCCAAAAAGAGTTGATAATAATCTTGTTATTGAATAAATAAACATCAACATGAAGATGAGTCGTTGATATTGTTTCGAGCCTTGATAGACAAATTCTCCAAATGAAGTTTAGAGGCTTTGATCTAATGGAAGATTAATTGATTTATTCATAAAGATTATTAATATTATGCCTTTGTCTTTAATCTTTTTTATATTATTTTATGAGAGAAGAGGGAATTTTACTATAATGATTCTTGAAATTTTTTTGTATTGCTAGAGACATTTAAATCAAATGAGCGATAGACAATCACTATTCATATTTTTATACTTTTTATAAAAATAAAATCGTATTATATAATTAAAGTACATTGTAGACAATGAAAAAAAAGTGGATTTCTTTTAAAATAGTCTAATTATGGAATATTTTCAATTTTGCACTTCAGAATCTACAGCCAAACCATAGTAATTATTATATCTAAGACTTTCTTCACCATTTATTGACATATTTATCAAATATATTAATAAAAAGTTGAAATAAATGTAATAAAAGACACCTAATATTTTTGTAAGATCTGTCGATCCCTTTCAACATTTTAAGTGTTAAGAATTGTTTAATTGCATCATTTGATGAGGAACAGGCTTCAAATTGTATGGAACATATGAATAAATGCATCAAAAAACAAATCACTATTATTGGTGATTAATAAAAATAGTGAAATAAAATATATAGATTAATAAAAAATTTTAAAAATATAGACCATTCAGCAAATCGAGCGGTTTGATAAATTCAATTTGATAATGAATAACATTAATTCTTATATCTACTATTAACTACTCCTATGGAATACTCTAAATTGCCTGTCTTCTTATTAAAATTGAAATCTATGTTAGAAGTACTTTTTTAGAGTGAATTGATAGGATTAATGTAATCAGCACATCATCAGTTGGAATGAATAAGGAAATAAAGTCATCATCCATTAGATTGATGAGTTTAGGTCTTCAATTTTGCCACTCTACTTTAAGAGTACTAACTATTCCAGTTTCTAAAAGTAACATTATTATGTTGATTACAGATAATTAAATAATTATGGATTCAAGAATATCAGATAGTCTGCAAGACAATGCGAATTTTATAATGAGTATTGGACTCATGATTACAAAAGAATTCATTAAATAATGAGGAAGAGACATATTCAAGAGGATGTCAATTCAACATCAACTTTTATGTCATCTCTGTTGTTGTTAATATCAAATTAGAAATAGTTGATGGCTAATATAGAAATGATACATCAGTAATAATCTATGATAAGTTAAAACATATATCATCTCCACACAGAATCGATGAAATAATAAGAACTAATTATTAACTTGGCTGATGAAATTTGATTTAGAATTCATTCATTTTTATTAATTGCTATTAACCTTTTATAATTATTATTTGGTTTCCTTCCAATACATTAAAGTATGATGTTATAAATAAATTGATATTCATTTTTTAGTCCACAAAAGCTAAGCTGAAAACATGATGTACAAAACAAAGACAAAAATTCTTAAACTGCATATATAATTTATTAAATGAAAGATCCTTCTAAATTCATCAAGTATGCGAGTAACTTTGAAATAATTCGAATGTCATAAAGTGGATTTGCTATTTGGAATGTTGAATAAATGAAAAATAGGTTTCATGAGATACTAAACAAAAAATTGATTTAAAATAATACTTAGAGAAGATACCAAAGGTTATTTTATTATTCCACTATCATATAAAAAAAGGAGAACTGAATAAAACCTTTGATAAAAAGAAAACCAAAAATAAGTTGAATTAATTGAATAAAGAGTTAATGCATATTAAAAGTTAGACAAAACATACTAAAATATACATGCAGATTTCAGTTAAATCAATGTTAAAACTAAAACAATATTATGGGAATCTTATAATGTAATATTATGATATGCAATTACTTAACTGCTTATAAGAGTGTGTTATTTAAGAAAATAATTTTATTTCTGAATAATATTGATAAATAGAGATAAGATAATGGCAATTTTATTCTATCAAATTAAATTAATATTTTAATCAACCTAACAGAATACCCTCATCAACAACATTACTTTTCTTAATTTTCTAATTTGTATTAATATAAAAGTACTTTTGCATAATTTTTTAACTTTTTGTGTAAGTTTAGAAAAATTTGGTGTTTTTCATTATCAGTAACTGTTAAATCCGAGCGAATAATTTCATCCATTCCCGAAATGTAAGTCTATTCCTCAAAAGTTTTTTTACAACAGGTTTTACACCCAAAATTGAACAATAAATTTAATAGGATTACTTATGTAATAACTGAAAACCAAAAATGAAAGAAACCAAAAGCCACTAAATAAAAATATACCAGTAGATAAATATTGAACGCAATATAAAAACTTTGTATCGCTTTTTCATAACTATCTTTAACAACTGGAGTTGAATAATTTATAAATTAATATTTATCTACCCAATATAATAGTATTAGTGAAAGCATTGTTAAGGGAATAATCGGGGGATATTGAAATCCAAATATTGTGGCTGAAAAAATCTTAGACAATTTGATCCTTTTTTAATAAAAATTAAATTCTCTTGATTAAAATAATAGATTTGCTTCTCTTTAAGTTTTATTATTAGATCTTTTAATTTTCAACTTCAACAATTTAATTTTTTTCCATAAATATTTATAATCAAAAATTGAGATAATTGATGGAACGATAATATTCAAGTAGGAGTATGTTATCAAATAATCCATGAATCCTTCATTTTGCATTATACTATCACTGGTAGGAATTAGATAGTTTGAATACATATTCCAAGATTACAAGTCTGCTCTATATATTTATCCTGTTATAATTATCAACATCTAAATATCAATCAATGCTTACAAAATCTAAATTAACTTGGCCCAATCTAGAATGAAATTGTCTTCCTAAAAGTTCATAGAGGGCTTGTGTAATCATTGAAAACAATGTGAAGCAAATATTTAAAATTTATTTAATTATTTCCTATTATTCTCCATTGAAATGAGAATTCATGAATTCAAATCTTATTTTTAATATGATAAATTGTGACATAAAAAAAGTTAACTGATTATGGCTATAATAAATAAGGTGATAAAGTATTAACAGTAAGTACCCTTTATTTAACAATCAGAATAATATATTTACTTTTACTCATCACAAAGTTACATTAAATTTTTTTTTATTTGTTTACAATATACATAGCATTATTTTTTGCTTTTCTCAATTTCGATTTTATCATAGAACACTTCTTTTACTATCATTTTTTTCTTTTACTGAAATATTATTAAAATATTTACTCTTCTCGTTTTTCTCTCAAATATAGCATGCTCATTATTATTTTAAAGAATTATTACCTTAAAAATTAAAAATTTAGTGAGCTTTTAATAAAATAGACTTAAAAGCAAGGGAAAATCAGTGAAAATTAGATTTGATCATCCTTAAGGAAATTTTAATTTTTCAAATAAAATTTTCTCGTATGACTTTAAATTTTTTGTATAAAACAAAAATATTTCTTCATTATGGACTCGCAAAAAATCAAGAATTTATTCATTAGTTATCTTATCAGGAAAATTAAGTCCTGAAAAATAGAAATCCATAATTCCGAAAAGGAATATCATATTTTTAGAGAATTACATACAAAATTCACGTCTAAGGTAATAAATATGAGTTATTGCTGACAACACAATAATAGTAATATATAGATAATCAGTGAGACACTCTAATTCAGAAGCTAAGTTCCAAATAGAAAACCTTTTGAATGAGTTTTAATCACAATTTGGATGTATTTCACATATGTTTCCTTATTGATTTCGAAACATAGAAAAAGGGACAACAATAATACTAATTATTAATAACTCTTGTATACCAAATAGGAAGAAATGATAGTATCATCCATTTAATAGTTTCAAAGTAATCAGATGCTATCTCACAATTTTCTGATTTTCTTAAATCACTACATATTGAATATTTAATATGATCTTGATAATAATCACAGCAAAGACATTAAGGGGAATTGCTTACAGGTTCTTAGTAGGCTTTAAAAGAATTCTTACTTTAATTATTAGAAGTACTCCATGTAATTCAGCTTTCTTCAAATCAGCTGGAATCTTATAGTAATTATAAATCATCTCAGGTAATATTTCTGACTAAAACAATGTTATCTAATCACTCTCCATATCTTTTCGATAAAATTTATTTAATTATAATTATTAAGAAAAATATGTTCTTAATTCTTTAACTTCATTCTAATTTAGATATTTGAATTATTTTCAAAATTAACAATTTTTAAGGTATATTTGAATTTAAAATACATATGGAGAACAACTTATCATACTGATTGACAATTGAATTTTTGTTCAAAATGATGAATGATAAAAAAAGTATTTAAGATGAAAAGATTTAAGTATTGCAAATGTGTTAAATAAACCATTAACCCTGTGAATGGAAAAGCAATATTTCGGCAATGGATTAGATAAATTAATATTTATTTTGCCTTTAATTATTATTCAAATTATTCATGTACAAACTAAAATTTAACATCATCTAGTCATGGTAAGATCACTCCATGACCATTTTACTTGAATAATCAAATGAAAGATGAAGCAAAAATGGAAATCAAGGTTGAAATACTATTATTTTTATGTAATTTTAACCTTCTGAATTGGATAAAAATCTTAAAAAAAAGTTGAATTTTTCACTCTATCTCCTATTTCTTTATTGGTTTTTATATTGATTGTTTCTTTGATTCTAAATTTTTGATAAGGAAGAATCAAAAAGTTTAAATGAAAAATAAAATAGACTATAATTAATAGCATAAAATACTTAATATAAGGTAAAATTATTTAGTTCATTGTATTTTTGAGAGTAATTATGTTTAGTTTATAAATGTAAAGGAATTTTACAGTGGAAATTTTATCTTGAAAATACAATATTTTGAGATACCAGTTTTAAAAAATACTAATATAATTTATTTTCTTCCTTTGTATATATAATAAATGTGTTGATGTTATGGATAGCAATATTTAAGTAATCTAACTAATAAAATCCTGGTACAGAAGAGGTCTTAAACTAAATGGAGTGATTTTGATATAAAATGAAGGACATTTTCGATGAGGATTGTCAAAGAAAGTTTTCATTGAATTACTGATACAATTTAGTTTGTTATAATTATACAGTATTGAGAAAAGAGAAAAAAAATACTCAAATTTGACTGAGGTTAATACTTCTACGTTAGATGATGGAATTAGTTTGTATGTTTAACTTAAATTTCTTTATTTTTTTGGATTGTTTATTTGAAACTTGTGAGTTTTGAATTTTGAGATGCTTGAAGAGCTATTTGAGCTCTACTTCTTGTTCAATTTAGAGATATTCCGTCATTTCACTATCAAAAGATTCTTGTTTGGATTACATTTGTTCTCTGAATATTTGGTATTTATTTATATTTTTAAATAAATAAAATCCTAATTAATTTTATATAGTCATAAATTGAACTGGATTTAACGATTATATTGTATTTCAAAAATCATGTATCCATACATCATAATTAGTTGCTAATATTAATAATTCATATAAATTTCAGTTTTCAACTTTATTATGATTATAGTTTTTTATCCTTAGCTTACTAAATTCTTATGGGAATCAAACCCAATTAGTTTAGATCTGCAAGTCTCATTGAAATTCAGTATTTGTAAGTCTTATGAATTGAGATGATTGATGATTGGATTAGTGTGGTATGATTCAAATATATATATTATTTAATTTAGAAACAAAAATAAATTGATATTAATGTAGTATTAATAGTTCTCAGAAAGCGAACAATAGCAATCTACATTAAATTTAGGATTATTTTATTTATTTTACAATTCAGGTAGTGGGAGTGTTAAGGCTAATTAGTTTTGTGTATTGGATGTATTATTTGATTAATAATTTAGTGTGCTGATATCACTTTAATTGTTGATGGTAAAGAAGTGCAAATCTCTTTCTTCAGCATTCAAAATGTGGCTTCCAGAAATTAGGGTTATAGCAAATTGAAGGATGATTTAAGTTCAAGTACCTTATTTGTATAATTCAGATAATAAATAAATCCCAATCGTCATAGCAGGAGGAGATGGTTCCATGATGTGGGTGATAGAGTAAATGATCTAACAAAAAATTGATATCAATCAAATAGTTATTATTCCATTACCTTGTGGAACAGGAAATGATTTTTCAAATGCATTAGGTAGTGTTAACATAATGTATTCAAGGGTGGGATACTGATATACCAGGAAACATGCTAGAAAACGACTATCGAATTCTAAAGCAATATATAAGATTTTGGTAGAAAGGCCATCAATGCTTTTTTGACATTTGGGATATTACTATCTAAACTCAATAGGATGGATACTTTTAAGAGATAAAGAAGAATGAGAAGGGCTATACCAAATAAAGTGTCAAAGACCTTGATGGGATGAATACTAACATTTTGGAAAAGAAAATGTCCAACTACTTTAGTATTGGAGTGGATGCAAGGATTGGATATGGGTTTGATAAGAATAGAACAACCAATAGACATCTCAATAAAATTTGCTATTGTTTATAAGGCATATAAAAGATGTTCTTGAAAAACCCAAGATTAAATCAAGTTGTGGAATTTGTTGAACACTTTGTATTTATTTATTGAACCTTAATATCTTAGAATCATAAGGAATAGAAAACCCTATTCAAAACTGTGAATTGCCAAGATAAAAATGCTTTAACTGTTCCTGGAAATCCTGCAACTTTAGTATGTTTGAACATCAATTCATATGCTGCTGGGATTACAGATATTTGGAAAAATGGAAAAACTCCACCAGAATTTTTGCAAAAGAACAAATTATATTCTGAAAAAACCTCATTCTCTGATGGATTATTAGAATTTATATCATTCGATTCTATTGCAGGAATTGGATCTGAAAGGTTAAATCTCATTTATGAATCTTAAATAGAGTATTGGCTGGCAATGCAACAAGATTGGCTTAAACTAATGGACCTTTGCTTATTAAATTTTAAGAATCAAATTAAAACAACACTGTAAATAGTTACATCTAAATTGATGGTCAATATTTTTCTATCATCAATCCTTTGAGTGTGGAAATTTAACCATGTCGACAATTACCTCAAGGCAAAATAAGAATTTTAATGAAGGATTGAAGATTATACAAAATATTTGTAATCAGAATAATCAAATTAAAGTCATGATTTACTGAATGGACTAACAAGATAAGATCGTTGTTTCATGTTGAATGAGTTTCCAGCTTTTGTAGACTCTTTGTCTCTAGTAGATTAATGCTAGCATTTCACTTTGCTGAACTCTAAGTGAATACTAGGCTAATGACTATGAGATGTCTTAGAAACCTTCCTTATTTAACTACATCTTAGATTTTCTCTTTTTTACAACATTTTTTCAATATTACAGGTTGTGATATCTTTATCTAACATTTCCTATTGATATTCTAGAACCTCGTGTGCAAATTAATTGAGACAATTATCAAAATGCTCATCCAAACTTTAAGGAGAAGAAAAATGCTTCCTTAATTTTATGGATTCAGTGCTTTAAGGAATCTAAGCAATTTCAGGTATTTCAAACATTTTTTACATCTAATTCTTACTTGAATAATTAAACAAGTATTTAGTTCTATTAAAATCTTCAGCAAATGCTATAGTTTTCTATGAAACAATAAGTTTCGGTTAATTTTTTCTTAAACTCATGGAGAAGTCATTATTTTAATCAATAATTTTTAACATCTACCCACTCTACTCTTCAATATTATCATAAATTTAAATATTGTGTTATAACTCTTTATGGTGTTGACTCTAACTCTCCTTTTTTTGTTTATAAAGTTCCCCCAATAGTTTTTCCTTAACTTTGCAATCATCAGTTCGGAGTTAATTGAAAACTTGTAGTCTATTGAATAAACCATGATCAGCTAATTGCTTATTTTGGCTTATCTCGTTAAACAACTCAATATATTTCATTCCCTTGGTCTTAAGATACTTAATAGGTTGATTTCTTTTGCTTATTAGATCTAATTTGGCATTAGTAATTTTTTCTTTAAAATTGGGATCACTGCTACTGAAACTGTATTTTTAGTTTAGTTCTCTGTAGAACTGTTGGAGATGGGCTATTTTGTTTTTAAAGTCATTTTTTAATCTCATTTCATTTTTTTCAATTTCTCTTTATATAACATCATTATCCTAATCTAATTGCAATTGATGGATGTCAGCCACAGTGTCTTTATTTTCATAATACATTTCAAGTCCAATATTCTACCAGCCGTGTATTCTTTTCTGAATTGATATGTTTAACAATTACTTCTTTGTTCTCTTTTGGTCGCAATATTCTACACGTACTGGGGCCATCTTGTTTAATGGTGGTGTCCCATTTGCAAATTCTTCTTTGTGTAAATCTTAAAGCAGTATCCTTATCACATCTCTTCATCTTTAATGAAAATTACATTTTTGATTAGATGTAGAAATGTGGCAGCTTTGGTTGGAGACACATAGATATCTCTTCTTTAGACACCACCTAACTTTTAACAATACTTGAAATATGGTATCTCACTTAGTAAATTCAATTCATACCTCCTCTTTCTACACTTATTACATAATAAATAAAATATAATAAAATTGGAAATAAGAATTAATTTATAATATTAACACTGTTTTAATTACAAATTCAATTTCATTCAATAGTTTGCCTTTCTTTTTCCAGTTCCAAGAGTCTCTCAAACATTTTGAATCTCAAAAATCCATAATCAATGTATTCGAAATTCAAGGAATTCTTCTCATGAGCAAGAAGAACACTCCACCAAACCCAATTCAAATTGGATATCATTTGCAATCTTCTGATTCTTCTCTTCAAATATGATACAGATTAAAACAATTCATTAATCTATTATTCATTCATTCTTTGAATCAGAATTTATTTAATCAAACTGATAAAGGTGTTTAATTCATCTTTATTTTTATTAGTCTTTTAAGTAATTAGACCAACTATTGAGTTGATCTCATTATCCTAACAAACCTAATGAAGCAGATAACATAAAGCTAAATAGTGAGCTTAGATGGGGGCAGTATCAAAGTTTTCATCAACCAACTAATAGAAGGGCTCTTCTTCATATTAATAGTTGATGGCGGATTCATTCAGAAAATTAGCTATATCATATGAGGGATAATTGTAAGAACAATACTCATAATCAATAAATACTATTTCTTTGTCCTTTTTTGTGGTACTAAATATGTTTAATTAATTTAAATCATTATGACAAAATTTTAACTACAAATTATTATTAAATATAGTTACCTCTTCGTTATTCTCCTTCTGAATCATCTCCTCCAAATATTTGAATTCCTCGTTGTTGTTCAAGAATTACTCAATGTTTTCTAGTTGTTTGAGCTCCACATCTGTGTACAAGTCTCTTTTCTCAATCTTCCTCAGAACATTATGTTTCATATTCTTTGATAGGGTTTTGTTAAGAATCAGAGAAGTGCCATCATTGGGAATCGGTATTTCCATCTAATGAAACTTTTATAGGACTCCCATCGATTTGAATTGAAATAAAGGTGAGCCCATCTTCTCATTGGTTGGATGCACTCCATTCGTAACGAATTCCTCCATTCTCCAGATATCACCGCATTGCAATTGTCTGGGTCCCAACTCCAAATCAGATATAGTTTTGAAGATGATTCGCTCTTATTTGGAATCCACAAATCCTTCTGCATTTCCAAATCTATTATTAAATGCTGTTATACTCTCTAAACACTATAGTTCTGGGCATGACCTCTACTTGGGTCTCGACCTTGTAGGTGATATTGGTCAACCCAGCCAGTCTTGTTATTTAGATTTCTGATGGATTGATTGTTTGCCAGGAAGTGAATTGCTCTGCAATAATATGTTTAATTGCATATTCAGTGAGATGAGTGCTTCTTGAGTTCATTATATAAATTATGTGTTTTGAAAATCAATATTTTCCAGGTATACAAAGGCACAATATTGTTGTAATGTTCAGACGCGATTAATCCAAATTTGACGTGGAATTTATATTGCTCAAATATATACAATTATATTTGAGTAAACAATTTTAAATTTTTATAATAATTCTTATATTTCTAAATGTTGGTGAGAACTCTCAATGCATAAGTTCTAAGTTCTACGTCCTCAAATCTTACTAATTTTGAAGGATTTAAGATTTATGGAGAATATTTAGTACAAATAAAGGAAAATGAAGTATTATAAAACTAGATGCTCGGATTAATGTATCGTCTTAGACTAGATTGCTAGGATATTTTATAAGGATGGAATATACAGAGAATATAGATGAATTCAATAAAGAACAAGGAATTATAGATTGATATGACAACAGAAAAGAGGAAATGCTAAATTTAAAATTTTATAAGGAAATAATATTGAGACACAAAGTAAAATGAAGAAATAAAGGTTAGTTACATTGGATGAGTCAATAATAAAATGGAAGAAGTTTTATGCTTGAAACAAAAAGAGTATATTTATTGAATGATAATTACAAAATGAGTACATGGATTATAATTTTAAATTCCAAGAAATCAGAGAAAGAGTCGGGTAATGAATTAATTCAATAGAGAAAGTGACTAATACAGAATAAGCTAGATTGGAATCATCGCTTAAATATAAGGAATGATAAATTTAGATGCATTAATAGTATCAAAACATATTATTATCATCATCCATACATTCATCCTAGTTAAGAAAATAATTATATAATTTAATTAAATACTTTAATTACAAGAAAAAATATTAAAACTTATTTAATTAAATTATTTTAAATGTCATTTTCAATGATGTAATATTATATGCTAAAATTATTCATGATAATCATTCTGTAATTGGCAGGTGTTGAATCCGACAGGGCAGATATTCTGGAATTTAGAACAGACAACCTAGGTCTATTGATTCAAGTATTTTTGCAAACAAAAACTAGAAAATATATTCATTTTAAATAGGATGTAATATTTTTAATTCATCCTATAAAAATTGGAAAATACTTTATTCATCTATACTTTAACTAAATAAATAATTGTAGGTGGTCAATTTCAAGATAATGATTAATCCTAATTATTAATTTTTATTTTTTTATAAAACTCAATATCTTCCTAATGCATCCATTTACATAATTTCCTCCATTCTTATAATGTATTGAAAAACTGTTATATTAGACTCTCAAACTTACAATTATCCTTGGCCATTTATGGAGCAATTCAACCAATTTCGAAATTATTTCTACATCAATAATAATAACCTGTTGTTAAACTATCATTAAGCTTAGCCAGCCAACCTGCTTTTTGAAGGTTCTTAACAGCCTACATCAATGATCAAACAGGAAAATTCTGTGATATAGGTACAATGCGTCCTATAATAGTCTAACTTTGAACCAGTAGAAATTGTGAAAAACCTTGAAAACCATAAATCTCCCTTACCCTTGAAAAAAAGGCCCAATATTTCTTTCTCCAATAATAAGCGCAAAGGGAAAAAATCAACAAAAAGAAAGTTATATAACATAGGTAATATTCCTAATTTGATTCCTTAGGTCATTGGACCACAAAGGAGCATAATTTGTATTTAAGCTTTATCTAAACGAACAAGGACATAATGTTGAATTCAGACCTCAAGAAATAGAACAAAATATTTAAATAGATGTCAAATTTTATAAAGACACGATCCCCCAGTCAATGCAGATCTCATCACCAGAAGTTTGACCCGAATGACCAAGCCTCAAACAATACTTCTAATTTCACCGAATGCCAAGAGGTTGAGAATCACGAATGACATAATACAGAATAAAACAATTTAATATTTTTTTAAAATTAAAATATCTGAATGACTTGTTAAACACACATTTCATTATATAAAATTAAGCGAGCTTTGTTTGGCATATGAGTAAGATAACAACTAGTCTATGAAATGATATTTTGATTCATATTTTATTAAAATAATATTTAAAAATTTATACAATAATTTATAATGGCAGACAGCTTTAATTCGAGTGGATAATTTTATAATTTTGTAGGAACAGCAGGCACAGCGGATTTTTTACCAGGATCAGGGCAGGAACAATAGTAATGACACTTAAATACTAATTAGATTGAGTTTCGGAAGGAATTATTTGGCATACAACGATTAGCAAGCAGGGAGTTTTCAGAACAATTTCCATCAATCTTAATTGATAGATTCCGAAGTTAAAAATAGTCTGGATTAATTTTTTGAAATGAAAATAGAAGATGTCAGATTGGACAATTTATTAATTCAGGAGGAGTCTTCGAATTAGTCCAAATAGAAATAATCCATACACTCAGATATAAATAGTAGGTCCCAATATTCTGGTGATCAGGATTTTCGATTAGGTTGTAATCGTCTCTATTATATGTAGAATCAGCGGAATAAATTAATAGTAAGTTTAAGCCTGAAGTTAAGATGCTCATTCCTTAAAATTAGGGAAAGAGCATATATCGAGACAAGATTGATTCTTTATTAGAAAAGCGAACATCAAACAATAACTCAGTATCTCCTTCAATAACTCCAAGATCTTCAAAGAGTCAATAGAAATTGGAGAGAAAGCGATCCCAAAACTTGTAGAATGAAACTTCAAATGAAATGACAGATCCCACGCAATTAAAATTAGCAAAAAATAGGGAGTCTGCAAAAAACTCAAGAGAAAGAAAAAAAATATATTAATAATTGCTAGAAAAGCAGGTGTAAGAATTGCAATAGGAGAACGAGAAATTGAAGGACATATGCAAGAATTAGGCCTAATCAATGGAAATAGTGAACAAAAAGACATAAAAAGTATAGAATTGATTAACTCCATAGTTTTAATTGTTCTTAGAATAGCAACAACAGATGTTTGAGAAATTGGAGTTGTGTTTAATAAAGAAGGCTAGTTTCGATGAAATTGGAATAATAATGGACGCATTGAGATATAGAATATAATCGAATTCTTAGGAGAGGAATGATACTGCAAGAGTTTATTTTGATAGCATTGCGGAAATAATGTTGCCAATGTAGGTCAAGTATTTGTTGTATGCTTGTCAAAATTCGAAAGATATGTTTGCGAATACTGACCAGTATGATATTTGTTATTATTTCAATAGAGATTACAGCGAATGGTTGAAGGAAGGGTTTGAAAGTACGAGTGTCAAATTTGAGAATTTCACCAAACTGAAGAAATTTTAGTCGAAGGTTTAATAATTAAAATAAACTATTTCTAAGTAATAAATAAATTCACTAGTAAAGTTCTTTAGATAAAATTAAAAACGAAATCAAGTCCATTTAAGACCAAGCCTCTAAATTGGATTAGGTTTGGGACTCGCTGAAATCCATACTGAATCCTCTGTAATTGGGGACTTTGATGTGTTCTCTTTATCATGTAATAATGTTAGCAATGATTAGAATCTTTATCGGAATGAACTATAGACGAGCACATTGTTTGCCTAATTAAAGAACTCACAAGCGGAAGAGGATGACTTTTCATTCAAGATAGAGGAGGAAATAAATTATGGAACTAACAAAATGGTTAAAAGGTGTTGAGAATTATAAAACTTATATATTTATTATTATATTGTTTCAGTGAATTTTGAGAATGGGCGATTAAAAAGTAGTTTCTATATTCGATTTTGGGAAAACTGGGAACAAATTTTGGTAACCTTGTGATAAATCTGTCTTGGATGTACATATAATGAATAATAATAAATAAGAGTTAATCTTTTTTGGTTGAACAAGAATTCTTGACAGCCGGAAAGTTAAATGTCAAACCAATCTTCATTGTGTTGGGCTTAGAATACATTTACAAGGTTACTGTTGATAGTTTGAAGTGTGCTCCACTGGCTACGATGCATTTGAGCATCATTGATCCTGGGGCTGATCATATAGTTTAATTAAATTCTGATGAGCAATAATTCGGATTCAAGTTGACATATCAAACAAAATCATTGGATATCTTTCTATCTGACAAATTGTTGTATGATCAATGGAAGCAGCATTTCAAAAGATTTTGTTTGTTGGAGAATTTTCATGATGCATTCGTAGTTTCAAAGTTAATAGGAAAAGGAAGCTTTGCCAAAGTCTATTTGGCAACGAGAAAGGAGAATAACTAATAATATGCTATCAAAGCATTTAGTAAGTCCTTTATGCAATAACAACATAAAGGAATCGAAAGTTTATTAAATGAAATGTAAGTGATGAGAAGATTAAATCATTAAAATATAGTCAAGTTGCATGAAGTACATGAAACCGCAAATTCCGTTTACTTTGTAGTTGACATTGTAAGTGGAGGCGAATTGCTGCAGAGAGTCAGAGAAACAGGTTTTCATTTTAACTAATTATTAGGTTTCCTACCTGCTGAAACACTCTAGAAATTGGCCTATAATTTACTATCAGCATTAAATCATTTGCATCAATTCCAAATTGCACACAGAGACTTAAAACCTGAAAATTTGTTACTACGCTCAAATGAAAATAATCATGACATTATATTGGCAGATTTTGGATTGGCAGCAAAACTAACGGATGAAAATATCCTATTCAAAAGATGTGGAACTCCAGGATTTGTGGCACCTGAAATTCTAGAATACATTGAAGGATAATAATTCTACGATGAAAAATGCGATGTTTTTAGTGCTGGAGTAATACTTTATCTCTTGATAGTAATTATTATATAATAATGTAGACTGGAGGATAGCCATTCACTGGAAAAGATTAGAAGGCTATTCTAAAAGCCAATAAGGATTGTTAAATTGATTTTGAAGACTCACTTTTTAAGTCAGCTCCAATTTAAATGCAGGATCTTATTAGATCAATGTTACAAAAGAAGCCATCTTATAGATTGAGTTCAAGTGAAGTAACAATATCCTTAATTATAGTGTCTAAGACATCCATATTTCAAAGAATTAGTGAAACAATAGTAAATTTAGTAGGAGAAGTATTAAAGCAATCTTTCAGAATATAATTAATAATTCAAGAACAATGTAAGGACGGGTTCCATAGATATATCTTTGGAATAACGATAACCAGCATTTACTGGGAATCTGAACTCAATAGAATCAATTTCCTGTGTTTCAAATGGATCTTTTGCCAAATTAGAAATGAAAGCTCCTTCAGTTGTTGGTGCCTCCAAATTTAGTTAGTACAGTTCTCGTTTAAATAGATAGGGTTCCAGAGATATATCAGGTAATGTTTATATCCAATTTTAGATATTCCCAATACCTAATTGCAAAAGACAGAATCTAAAAAACACATTGACTTACACAGAATAGCAATTCAAAATTCACATAGAAAATAAATAATAGATTAATTTGAAGATTAACCTGTTTACTAAGAAAACTCAGAGGTGTCTGATATGGTCAGGTTATACAATTCTACAAGATAAATTAGAATTCCTGAAAATTTATCTTAATTCTCACAAACAAACAAATAAGCATCTACTCCAACTAACAAGAATTCTTGAATTTTATTATTATCAATTACAATAAGTATATCATTATTATTTTTATCTTAAATATTTTTCTATTACTTCCAAAAATAGCATTCGTATTCCTTCACCAGTCCTTGCAGATGTCTCATAAAATACGAAATCCTGTTGTTTAGCATAAATCTAAGCTTCATTTTTAAAGACTGCTCTCTCTTAATTCAAATCACTTTTGTTTCCTGCCAACCCAATACTCAAATCTAAATTACTTACATTATCTCAAATATACTAGTACATCTCTCTAATAACTCCTTCTCCCAATAATATATCTATTCAAATGACTATCTGCTTGTAATGTTATACACTAATATCGCTGCATTTGCATCTCTATAACACAATTGAGCCAAAGAGCGATACCTCTCACTTCCTGCTGTATCCCAGATATGCAATTTTAATACTGAACCCTTAATCACAATCTAAGCACTCTAATAAGCTACGCCCAAGGTAGTTTATTCTTTTTCTGATTGCTATATCAATTAGATATAATACAGTATCAAAACAAAACCTCTGAATGAGACTTGTTTTACCAACTCCACTATCTCCTAAAACTACTATTTTAATATTTTTCTATTCTTATTTCAATTATAGTTATTAACCCTTAATATTTGTTTTATTATCTTCACAACACATTTATATTTAATTATGTAAATTTATACAAAATTTGTTGTCAGCTCTGAAACAGATGAGTTAATACTAATTTAAAGAAAAAATATTATTATTTAGATATGGTATATAATCTTTATCGATATAATAATATTATTCATTGAGTCATTAATGTTGTTCATACTTTCTCAATTCCCAAAATTCTAAGTATGTCATTTGACAAAAATTGTTATTTCGTTATGAATCTTTGAATCATCTAAATAAATTCACTTATTTTAGGCAATTATTCTGATATCATCATTGCTATGTTTGCTTATTCAGATAAGAGATTCACATATTTCTATAATTTTAAGGATTGTTCATACAATTCCTCCACATTTATTTTAGATTTGTCTCTTCTCAAGTTCTCCACAGTGGATTTTAAATTTGTATATAATGCTTGAGCTTTGGATAACTTTTTTTCTGCTACCAACAATTCTTTTAAACTTAAGAATAACTGTTTCACTCCAGTTAATATCAATTAGACTTCATTTAATTTTTAGTCCAAATTAATGATTTTATCTTGAATCATAGCTTACATGACTACAATCACCTTTGGTATTAATTTCTGAGCTCCCTTAAATTAACCAATAGGCTTGTATGTGTCATCTGGTTCTTGAGCTTCAAGTATGATTATTTCTATCATCTTAATCTTTCCTAATTCTTCCTTTGTCTTCAAGACTTGAGCTTAGTTGTTATTCAAAATATCTTGTATTTAGACTCCAAGTTATATATTGTAATTATCATATTTCTAAGGCAATATCATTCTCTTCAAAATCTTCTATGCTTTCTCATTCTAATGTTGTATGGCTTCACATCTTAATTATAAATTATCCAACTCAAATAACTTATCTAATATTCGACTTTCAAATTGACCCAAAAAATTAAAATAAATATCGAGATTTACTTAGTAACTAATTTGATTAATTAATAATAATATCTTACCCACTCTACATTTTGGTCACATCCTCTATCCATTAATAAACAATAATACTCAAATGTGCACTAACATTATCAGCAAAGTCTGTATTAATTTCGCCTAAGAAGTTCAATAATTTTTGTAGTTATTCATCATTCAACACATAATTTTCTTACTCTTATCCTCCATGTATTTACAACAATTATATCCTGTACTTTTTCAATTTATGATACAAGGCATTTGAGACATCAATTAAATTCATATTCAATAATCCAATCAAGTATCCATTAATACATAATTTCTATTAACAATACGCTTTCCATCTGGTCTTTTGTTGATAATACTTCTCACTATGATGGATTATTGTATTTAATGATTTGAATGATGGGTAACTCAACAATAGAATGTCCCTAAGTGACTTCAAGTAATTTGTGAATTGATCTCTGGGGAAATCATCAAATTTTTCAATGGAAAACAATTGCATAGTCTCCTTTATAATCGCCATTATTTTTTATTCGTTTTATTGCATTTATTAAATGAATTTTAATCTCTCCTTAAGCAAAATCTCCACTATTTCCATCCCCAACTTTATTTTCTCAGTCTTTACTTTTATGGCATAATCAGCTGCTTAAACTCTTTCATCTGTTTTGATTTTGTCGATGTCATGCCTATAAATTCAGCCCACATCTATACTTATGCAACGTAATCTAATGAAATTTTGTGATTTTATCATATAAATCAGTTTCTGCCTTTTAAGCAATCCCAGCATTGCTCAATATAACTGAACCAGGATGAGATGTAGGAGTTATTTAATTTTATGATTTATTCATTGTCAATTTGATATAATAAATAATACAATATATATATTTCATTTTACTCGTCATATCAAAATCCCATTTTGTGAGTATTCAATACCAATGATATATAATTTTTAAAATACTCTCCCTTATCTAAAGCATTTAATAACTACTGTTAAAAACATAAATTCTAAAAGAATACGTTTTATTTTATAAGTTTCCTTTATATAATTGTATGTATTTTTTCATAATATTCAAAATACAAAATTATATCACTTCTTTTTTCTACTATCCTGGCAATCACTGAGTATAAATACTACTTCTAATTGTCATATATTTTAACATTCCAGAATGAAATAACTCAATTATATACATTATTTAATTAAGTATAACTATAAAAATATAAGTAATAGCTCTAATTTTTATGATCATTCTAAGTTAAGATTAGTAAATATCATAGCACAATGCAACTCTCTTTTATTCGGGAAATAATCTTTAAGAATCAACTTTTGTTGTTAGATAATAGTATTTTTCTAATTTTCTGGATTGGGTCATCGAAGTGCTTAAATTTAGTTATTCTCAAAGGAATATAACTTAGATTACTACTTAATTCAACAATAAAAATAAAATATTAACATTTCATATTTATTTAGAATCAGTCTCAATCATACGATGAAACTAATCGAAATTGAAATTCCATGCTTCTGCTATTTTTGCAATTTCTAATATTCTTGTATCATTAGTTGATTCGGCTGATTTGACTTGTACATTCATAGCAATGTTGTCCTATCAATTACATAAATCATTACTATAGCATAGGCTAAGAATATATCCTTGACTGTTATATTGTTAACATCGTCAGTAATCAGTCTAATCTTTATTGTATTGAATAGGTTCTCCCACTCAGGATGATCTACTTTAAATAATATATTACGATTGATTTATTCACTGAATATGGCCACCTGAGTCATAAACGAGAATGCTTCTTTGAAATTAGAAAACTTAACTTCCTTATACAGTGAATGGTCATCTTGCTATTGATGATAGATGATAATTGAATACTAATTTCCAAGTGGCTCCTAATTGATGCATCTTCAATAATTATTTGATATCCTCCATTTTCAAAGCAGTTGGTTTTTCCCCTTTGAAAATTGAGAAATCTTTCACCTTGAATGACAACTTTGGAAATGATGTTGTAATTTTGCCTGAACAGAATCTGAACAACTAAATCATTTTCTATGATATATTTTATTTATCATATTTTCAATTTAAGGCTTACGATAAATACGTATTATAAATAAATTTAAATAAAGTTCAATATAAGTGCTTAAAATTATTAAATGTCATAGCACTACTAATAAACCTTATGAATGGATCAAAGATTCACTTTATTTAATTGAAAATATTTCGAACAACACTATATTGCTTTTAAAAACCGATATATTAAATACGTAACGATACAAGAGCCTTAATATGCCAATAATACGTAAAAAATTGGAAAGAATATTAATTTAGAATACATTATTTCATTTTTCATACATACTTTATTTTAATTCAATTATGCAACAAGAGCATCAATTAAATTATTATGAGGGGTAGATAAAAGTAGTAAAAAACTGATTTTATGGATTTTTATCGAGTTTTATACTTATTTTAGTCATTTCAGTTACAAAAATGTGTGAGGTTCAAATTAAAGACTTAGTCCAGGAATTTCTAAATTCCTTAGTAATTAGAGGAAAACTGAAGGTAATTTGAGAGTTGGCCCAAACATCTACTTCCTTACATCAATTAATTAAAATAAGGATATCATTAAGGAGTTTTAGTTCTAAAACAGCTAATTTTATATTTAATATTTGTATTAAGTATTATATGGGTGTAATAATTTAGATAACAGTTTATTTGTAAATACATTCAATAATTTCCTTTGTTCTGAATTTCAAAGAAAATATATAATGACGATCTAAAATTATATATATATTTAAAAACTAATAAATGTAGTAGATAAGTGATATTAATTTATTTTTAAAGCATTATTTATAAAACTAATATATTATTACATTTGCATGATTAGAGGGAGAGCAGATATCTAGAGTATGGAGTCAAGCAAAGAAATACATGTTAGATAAACTACAACAACTAATTTACTACCGACTATAGTTATTGATCATCATGACGAGCAGCATGAACATTTGTAGCCTTCTCTATAAGTGATTGAGGAATCCGTAGATGCGTTGCCTTAAAAAGAGGATCATAAATTCTATCCTAATTACCTCGGATAACGGAATTACTGGATTTCAAAATTATTCTTTCTTCATTATACCTAGTATGCTTTATATTTGAAGAAACATTTGCTGGATAAAAATTTAAAGATTATTCAATAACATTTACCATAGTTGTCTCCCAAAGACGATTTATAAAAATCAGTAGACACATCATTAAAAAAAATCAATTAATTTAGCCAAATCACAACCTGCCAATTGGTGAATTTGATTTTCTTTGGTGAGCTCAAAGGGGTCACATTCAAATGTATCATAGCGTTTTTTATCGAATCCTTGTCTAAAAATGGTATCTCATTTATACTTAGCAATATAATGACATGCGTTTCATCTAATGATATCGAGGGTGCCCATTTGTTTGCCATAGTCCTGGTCACTTTAAATTTGCTTTGCACCTTGAGCAGACATCATGCAGCTAATTAATCAATAATATTTTCATCAAAAGCAAGACTGACATTAATAAATCTGGTTTACATTAAATTGATTGAATTAAATTAGTACTCATTTAAATAAGCAAATATCGGTAAAATATTAAATATCTTATCTGGCGATATCAACACCTTAGAATAAGTATTGAGTATGATCTTTCCAAGCAGTGTAGTGATAATATCATTATTATTGGCCTGTTACATTTTGTGGGATCGATTCAACGGTTTTATTGGAATTTTAGTTGTGGCTATAATATTTATAGCATACCCTATTTAAATTTTTTTGTAATCATTTAATTCTCAGACTCTTAAACTTCAGAAGTAACACTAGGATAAGAGGTTCAAAATAACTAACGAATTAATTGAGGGAATCCGTTTAATAAAAATGTACGCTTGGGAATAAGCATTCAAGAAAATGATCTTGACAGCAAGGAGAGAAGAATTCATTTGTCTCTTAAAAGTTGTTATCAGATCAGGAATCGATAGGTTATTTACTTTAATTTCTTAAATTTGGGCGAGTTTGTTATTTTTTATTATTCTACATTATGGAGGTTATAGAGATTAAATGAGTGTGGCAGAAATGATATCAACTCTTTAATTGTTGTCATTCCTCAAACTAAATTGTGTTTACATGGTTTCATATGGAATTTAATCTGTTATTTAGATAAAGGTTTCTTTTGAAAGAATAGCGAAAACGTTGAATTTGTAGAATTTTGAGATGAAACAACTACAACAAAATTAAAAGAAGGATGAATGCAAATCAGATGATTGCAATCTAGCTATTGTATAATTTTAGAACTTCTCAGCTTATTGGACTCACTCTGTTACTAAGAACGACAAACCAGTTTTGAAAAATATAACTATGGATATCTTGGAAGGCGAAACATGGGCTATAATTGGCAAAGTAGGTTCTGGAAAATCAACATTCTTACATTCTTTGTTGTCAGAAATACCTGCTTATGAAGGCACTCTCCTTATTAGTGGTAAAGATCCTAAAAATAGTGACTTATCAATTGCTTATGTAGAATAGGAACCTTACATATTTCCTGACACCATCAGAAAAAACATCCTATTTGGAAGACCGTACAATAGGATTTTATATGAGAAGGTAACTCAAGCAACGGAATTAGATGTGGATTTTACTTTGATGAAATTCTCTGATCACACTGAAATTGGAGAAAGGGGTATTACCCTTTCAGGGGGATAGAAAGCAAGGATATCTTTAGCAAGGGCTCTTTATTCATTAGCAGATATATATTTATTTGATGATCCCTTGTCTGCTGTTGATGCTCATGTAGCAGAGATTATATTTTAGATAGCCATCAAATCATTTATTTTTAATGAGCAGCCTCTTCTTAAACCTCAAAAATAAAGACCTGTAGTTGTTATTGCAACACACTAAATTTAGTATGCAGTGAAATGTGACAAAATTGCAATATTAAACGATGGTGAAATAATTGCTCAAGGGCCTTACGAAAAAATTAAGGAATCACTCTATATGATCAATAAAGGATTAGCATTACAATTAAATATTTAACCGAATGATAATAAACATCAAGAGGACCTCAGATCATCAGTCAGAAGACGAACCGGCGCAAGATCAACCTACGTTAGAAATCTTACAATCCAAGAATAAAATTCATCATAAGTGATGGATCTTTCAACCTTCATTCGATATTTCAAATATTGGCACTGCCTTGAATTGATTCTCATATTAGTGTTAGAGGCAGGATCTGAAATAATAATTATTTTCTATTAAAGAATTATTTCATTATTTTCAGAATATTAAACATAGGATGAAATTAATTTGGCCTACACCTAATTGGGCATTCTCACAACTGTTTTACTCTTTTGCAACTTTATTAAATACATTATTAATATATTTTAAGTTCAAAACACCACTTAACGCATCCATAAAGAAATGCTTGACTCAATAAGCATAGCTCCAATATCTTATTTTGATACCAATCCTTCAGGAAGAATTATCAATAGATTTTCTAATGATCTATCCTTATGTGATGCTCAAACCAATCAAGTTTGCTTAGACATTTTAGAATTGATTGGAAACTTTCTATTTGCTTTAGTGACTTTGGCAATTTTGTAGCCTTTCTTCTTAATCATGATAATGGCTTTATTGCTTATTGATATCTACATCTACAGTTTCTACAACAAAATTATAAGCTAATTGAAAGAAAACGAGCTGATTCAAAGAAGCCCACTATTTGATTTCATTAAGAAAACATTAGGCGGAGCTGTTTAAGTCAGGGTGTATGGACAAAGGGAGTGGTTTATAAAACAGTTTTATGAACTATCAAACAATTGCAATCTAAATTCTTTGACTTACTATTATTAGGCTAGATGTTTTGGATTTAATATTGATATGATTGGATTTTTTGCATAAACTGTGGGTCTCTTTATTTTCTTGAATTTGAATAATGATGATATTGCCATATTCTCTTAAGGAGTATTACTATTAGCTACATATAATGATGGCTTGCAATTGGGATTAAGGCAGATGATCAACTTCGCCACCCAAATGAATTCATACAATAGAATGTTTGAAATCATTGACATCCCACCTGAAGCACCACACATTAAAGAAGATGACGAAAAGCTCAATAAATTCCCTTTAAATGGGGACATTGCTTTCGAAAATGTTTATATGAGATACAGAGCCAATTCTGATTTGATTTTAAAGGGCATATCTTTTAAAATTAAAAGTGGGTAGAAAATAGGTTGTGTTGGAAGGACAGGTGCTGGTAAAAGCTCAATATTATAAGCCATATTTAGAATGTCTGAAATAGAAGATGAAGAAGATTCCTCCATTTCAATATCAGGCGTGGACATTAGAAACTTAGGATTAAAAAAGCTACGAAGCAATATTGGAATTATTCCTTAATGTCCGTTCTTATTTACAGGAACAGTAAAAAGCAATCTCGATCCTTTCGAAGAAAACAATGACGAAAGTATTATGAAAGCTTTAGAAATTACTGGTCTTATCGAACATATTAAATAATTTCCAAAAGGAATTCTAACTGATATATCAGATGTCAATTCTGTTTTCTCTGTTGGATAAAAACAACTAATATGTTTGACTCGTATTCTATTATCAAAAAAGAAGATCGTTGTTTTAGATGAAGCAACTGCTAATTTAGATCTAAAGACAGATGACTTTATTTAAGAAACATTAAAAAAATAGCTGAAAGATTGCACGTTGATAACCATAGCTCATAGATTGAATACAATTGCAGATTATGATAGAGTCATGGTCATTTATGATGGGAGGGTTATTGAATATGAAAAACCATTCAACCTCTTAGCAAAATCAACTAATTCAACATTCATAGATAAAAATTCAGAATTTTCAAAACTTGTAAAGAACACTGGAAATTAGAATGCATAAGCTATTTTTGACATTGCTAAAAAACGGCTGATTTAAATAGAACATTGATCTTATTATTTAATGATATTAAATTGTTATGTTATAAAGGATTTTATTAAAACTGTTTTGATCATTAAATTCATTATGATATTTTTATTCGTATTTTGTATTGATAACAAATACTCTTTAAAATTATAGTAATTTTGATTTCACCTCTCCAAAATCTGGTCATCTAGTAACATCATCAAAGAGGTTGTTGATTAAATTGTATCTTACGCTTTCATAAATCAAAAAATAAGTAAATTTTTTCGTCGAACTTCCAATTTTAATTGCATAAATGATATATTAACTATATAATTTAGTCTCAATTTTATGTTTAGATAGCTGCAGTTTCTAAATATTTCAGATGCTTTAAAATTGTTTTAAACTCCTAAAAAGCCTATCAAGTCAAATCATAATGAGAATTAGCGGATAAGCATTTTCAATAATTTATAACTAATTGAACTCTTTTTAATAACAACAATTCTTTATTCATAATAAGAGACTGGCTTGACTGACTTATACGAAAAAATACGTATAATAGAAATTATTGGTCTGAAAACAATAAAGACATCTTAGTAGAGATATAAGAATAATATCTTGAAAAATATTAATTGATTAGATTTGTTATTTTATGCAATAATTTGACTATAGAGAATATAAGTATAATAATTGTGGAATTTCAATGTTATTCACTAAAATTAGAGGTAGTTTAAGTTAGATTAACCATTATGAGGAGGAATTACAAAAATTAAAGGAATAATTTGAAATTTTTACATATTTTATAATTAATACTTTTTAAGTGTTTGTTAAAATTAATTTTAAGAGTTATAAATAAACTGATAAAATGTTTTATCAATTTTTGTTATTCTTGTTTGAACAACAACGTTAGCTTGCATAACTTTGATCTTCAGGCTGATTTTACTATATATCAGGAATAATTAAGTAATATCGATAAATTGCATTTAAAAATAAACTGACCATTCTAAATAATGCATTCTTGTATCAGAATAGAAATCAAATAAGTTCCAATAAAAGATTTGTCAATTGTTTGAATAAAAAATAACAAGAAAATAGATAACAGGCTTAAAGCTAATATTTATTTTAAAAAAAATTCTCCAAAATGAAAGATTTCTCGAATCAACCTATTTGTAAATAATACAATCCTGCTCAGCATATTTTATTTCTTTCATCCTACTACTTCATATTCGTTATTCATAATATTAACTGTAATTAGAAGTCTTAAATTTTATTAGAGATCTTGAAATATTCAAACCTTAATAAATTAATGTAAAAATTAAAAATAATTAATAAGTACTACAACGAAATTGCAGAAATCTCGAAATCTTTTTATTCTTATTTTAGATTCCAAGACAACTAAAAAAGAAAGAAAGGTTTAGAATTTTTAGAAATCAAATTTTTTAAATAATTTGATAGAAGGATTGAAATGGTTTGGATTAGGAAAATAATAAGAAATCAGAAAAAACTCAACTTGTGCCTCTTTAAAGATAAAATATAGTAATATTTTAATTATTGATATATATATATGGGAATTAATACGTATTAATTAAAGGTATATATAAATATTGGTATCTTTTTTTATCAAATTATTGAGTTCATATAGTTTTAGATTGGTTTGATGATAAACGCTAGTATATTATTTTTCAAATCTCAATAATTAAGATTATTATTTACACCTAACGATGAGCCGCAGAGCATAAAAATAAGATGAATCTTGTGGAGAGATAAAAATTATCAAAACAGCATGGAATACTAAAGAAGATAATTTACTCAAAAAAGGAATCAGAAATTGTGGTATGAATTGGATAGCAATTGCTTAATACGTACCTAATAGAAATCCTAATTAATGTGCTTAAAGATGGAAGAGACTTTAAGGATAAAGGGTAATTTATTTAACTTAGATATTAGAGTAGAACAAATTAATTTTGGAAACCCGAAGAAGATTAATTACTATTATAGCTTATAACTCAATTAGGGAAATAGTGGTCGAAAATAGCTTAGATATTCAAAAACAGAAGCAGTAAACAATGCAGAAATCGATATATTAATTCTCTCGATCCAGAGCTAAAATAAAATAGCTTCACCTAAGAAGAAGACCAATTAATCTATTAAAAGTATTTAGAATTTGGTTCTAAGTGGTCATATATATCTAAATTCTTTGAGGGTAGATCGGTAACGTAAATAATTTATTTTAGGATAATTAAATCAAGAATAGGTTCTATAATAACATAAGGAGCTAGTACCTTTAGATTGAGAACCCTTATTATTCAAAATAAACTTATTATCAACCAAAAGAGTTACTAGATCAAGCTAGAGAAGAACATCTTAGAAATTATACAATTATTTAAAAGGAAAAAATAATGGAAGATTAGAATGACTATTAAATAAAGGAGGAAGATTTGTCAAAATATATAAATGAATAAAATTACTCAAATCCTGATTAAGAATTTTATTCCAATATAGATTTCGAATACATGAGTAGGAGCCAAGACAATATATTATGAATTATTTGTGTAAATTATTAATTCTAAAGAATTATATTTTCTACAAATGATACTCAAAAAGTTTCCATACTCACATTTCACAATAAAAAAAATTTTACCAAAATTTTCTTAATGATCAAATTCTTTCTATGATTCATTTTGAAGATGATGATAGGATAGTGAATTTAGGTTTATGCTAACTTTAAAATTCACAGTTTGTAGCAATTTCTTACTCTTTTTCCAAAACAGTTAGATTTTCATACTGTATAATTTTAAACAGTTTATAAGAATGTGTGAATCAAAGTTTTATTAATATTCTTGAACCCTTGATTGAATTATTCTCAATTCGTTAAAGTTAAATTTTAAAAATATGACATTATAAAATCAGTTGAGAAGATTTAAAAATAAGACTTATTTAGACAAAATAAGGTAAATCTTATGTATTTACAAATAACAAAAGGACTGAGATTTTAATTAGAATTTTAGCAAAAATATTAATATGAGTATTAAATTATCTATGATGGCATAGAAGTAGATATAATATAAATAATAAATATTAATAAAATATATATTTAGATAAATTATATAAAGACTGGTATTTTTGTTATTTTGAGTTAATTATTATTGAATAATACATTTTAAAGAGAATCAATTAATAATATTGGAAGTTAAGTGGCCCAACAATACTCTTATTTTTCAACTATCAAAAAAACACAATTTATATGAGATAACTATAGTATGTATTATTATTTATTAATCAATCATTGTCTTATAAACTCTACAATCACCTAAATCATCGTCATTTAATCTCCTTTGAGTGATTTAAATTAAACAAAGTATTTCCAGATTAAATATTCATTTTTAAGAATATGTAATTCATATTCAATACTTCACAATCTGAATTCTTTATTTTTTTTAGTTAAATATATATATAAACTCTCAGAATATAAACAATGATATTCTCTTGAATAAAAAGTATGAATATGATCTAAAACGAAAGCAATCCATACCAAACCCTTTAAACTAAATCTTATTGCTATTCGAGTTTTCGTTGCGTAATAAATATGTGTAGGTTTCTTTCGGATTTATTAATTATTAAAAACCGATCAAATTAAACTTCGAAATGTATTTCAGTTTTAGTAGAATGCATCAAATACTATTACTTCAATTTAGATAATCTAGAGCGATAATTTATCTCATCTCCTATAAAAATGAGTAAAATTACATTATTAGACATATATATTAAAAAATATTGTAATTTATAATTCATAAACAATAAATGAATTTTTCTTAATTACCTAATTTGATACCTTTGGAATATTAAAATATTAATCGAATTATTTATTTGCATTAAAAATAACCATGCTTTTAACAAAATTTGTAGATGAATGAAAGTTAGAAAATTATTGTTTAGGACAATCATTCTCCCATTTCATTTGAAACGATCAAAGAGAACAAACTATACTAAAAAAAATCTTACAACCATATCAATAATAATATAAATAGCAAATACAAATACAAATAATTGGTACTAGTTTTAGAGAAATAGATATACAACTTCAGAAAAAAACAAAAATTGTTTTTATATAATAAAGATAATTCGTTTTTTTCTTCTGATGGAATAAATCAAAATAGGGTTAGGTGCCTAATCAAGTTCTTTAACACTTGAGTTTTGTAACAGGACTCTAAAGCATAGATAGAATTATTATAAGGATTGAATAATTTACATCATCCTTATATTATAGAGTGTTCTAGCATTGCTTTATTGAATTATTTTTTCCAACCTCGAAGATGCTTTGAAAACATACTCTTTAACTAATTACTTGAATATATAAACTCTTAAACATAATACTTTTTTTAAATTAGTAAATTAAATTTGAAAGGAGATGAAATTTAATTTTATAAATAATTTCCTAAATTAGAAGTACATGAATAGTTGTACTTTGGTAAGTTTGATATACGTATAAGATTTAAACCAAAAGATTGTTTTTAAATAATGGTTATCTTTAAAAAACTTAATTATCTTATGGAACTCTACTGATCAAAAACATAAATTGCCTTAGTTTACTCATTAGCTTTAAAACCAATACTTGATCCTTGGTATTCTAGTTTCTTTCCAATAATAAAATTGGTGTGATTTTCGCTATATCTTATAATATGTTGATATTAAAAACGATTGCTTGTTGTAAACTTATTTTTCCAGAAATAAGCTTTTATTATTAATAGGTTAATGTGATTTTCGATGACAAAGTAAACATCATTCAGATGGTTGGACATTACTTTCATTTTATGCATCATATTTTTTGGCTTAAGGTTATCGAATCTCTAATGTATTCATTCACAATCCAATTTTCCACATTAAGTAAGAGACTTAAGGTAAAGATTTTCTAAATAATATTTATTATAACATAATTTAAAAAATTGATGCCGTCTAATCATAAAAATTACAAATCAACTTGCCATTTCTTAAATAACATAATTGAAGAAATCTGTTTCTAATGTTCTCCTTTTATACATTCTATTAAATTTAGATAACTAATGCTGATACGCTTCACAGTTCCCTTCTGATCTTTAAGTGCAATAGATGAATAATTTTAAAAATAAAAGGCTCTTGTAATTGAGAATTAAATTAGATATTTCTGATAGATATATGGGACAATTATTGATCAATTAGTTAAATCAATGCTTAGACAACTAATTATTCATTTGAAAATTAGAACAAATAAATTTATGGTTTGAGTTATTATTCTACTTTAATGGAAACTACTTAATTCATTTTTTTTCATTTAAAAATTCGAGTTGCAAGAATATGTTTTTTAATTTTATAAAATTTGACTCGAACTAAAATCTATTTTATATATCATCTCAAAATATGGAGTAACAAATTCAAATGCTGATACATTCAATCTAATTAATATAATAAAGAAGGCTTTAATGTAAAATCATACACTTAACATAGTTTTAAATATAAAGCAATCATATTGTTAAAGAGTTAAAGTGCTTTAATAATTTCTGAGAAAATACTTTGTAATTAATTACAACTTAATTGAGTAAAATTTATTAACTTATATAGTCATGAGCAGATAAATCCATCCTCAATTATTCAAGTATTCGATTCATAGTTTCGGCTTGCTGATTAGATTTAGTAAACTTTATAATTAAGTTTAATAATAAAATGCCCAAACCATCTCATTAGGTGGGTGATTTTTTTCTAATATTTAGGAATAAGTCATTTGGATAATAAAATATACAAGCCAAAAAAATTTCCAATCGGCAAAATAAAAAGAATCAAATAACTATGTTCAGAAAAATATTGTATGCTAAATAAACTAAATTTATTAGGTATAAGATAAAGGATAAATCCTTAAGTTGTACAATAAATAAATTAAGTCTAATAGTCAATTATTAAAGGTTAAGAATAGGATTATAACTTAGGTAAAATTACAATATTATAAACTAGATATTGAGAAGTACACAAAAAGTTCAGACTATTACAATTTTTAAGGTTTAAACAAAATTCATATTTTTTGTAGCAATAAGATTATAAAAAATGAATAGATATATAGAAGCATTAGATTACTTTGATAAAGCAATTCAACTAGAGCCATGGTTTCCAATATATTTATTTAACAAAGGTTATCAAAATAATAATCTATTTTAGCGAATACCTTATTTTTAATGAAAAGATTTGAAGAAGCCTTATAATATTACGAATAAGCAATTTAATAATTTGACGGCGAACCAAGTTACTTCATTAACAAAGGTAAACAGGAAACAATTAACCTTTATTAGCAAATACATTAAAGGAATTAAAAAGATATGAAGAAGCACTAGATTGTTTTGATAAAGCAATTGAGAAAAACCCAAAAGATTTAGTCTTTTTAAGTTGTAAAGGTATCAAAATATTATTTTTCTATTAGCAAATACATTATATGAATTGAATAGATATGAAGATGCTTTAAAATATTATGATTATGCAATTAAAATAGATCCTGAAGATTCGCTTTACTATTTCAATACAGGTATAGAAAATATTCTCTCATTTAGCAAATATCTTATAATAAATGAAAAGATATGAAGAAGCAATAGAATATTTTAACAAGGCAATTAATAAATAAAATGAAAAGGAGAAAGAAGATCCAAAATATATTAATTCAAAAGGTAGAAAATTTATTTAGACATGAGGAATTGCATTATATGAAATGAAAAAGTTTAAGGAAGCATTAAAATGTTTTGAAGAAGCAATTAAGCTTAACCCAGAAGATCCATAACTATATTCACATAAAGGTATACAGTTATAATTAAATTATCTTAGCGAGTGCCTTAAAGCAATTGCATAGATATGAAGAAGCATTAATATCTATAGATTTAGCCATTAAGTATAACCCAGAAGATTTAGAAAACATATGTTATAAAGGTTATATTGACCCTCTATTATTATTTAGCAAACATTTTACATGAGATGAAAAAATATGATGAAGCTTTAAAATGCTTTGATTATGCAATTTAGTAAAATCCAGAAGATCCAAGATATTATAATAGTAAAGGTAGAATTAAAAAAATAATCCTAAGGAACAACCTTAAGTGAAATGTAAAAATACGAGGAAGCAATAAAATGCTATGAGTATGCAATTCAGAAAAACCCAGAGGATCCAACTTATTTTTTTAACATAGGTGTAAAACCTGGCTATTCATTTTAGCAAATTCTTTAGCCAGTTTGAAAAAATTTCAAGATGCATTAGTTTATAATGATCATGCAATTTAAAAAAACCCTGAAGACGCGAGATTCCATATAAATAAAGGTAAAACAGAAGATATTTTAAGCAAATCTCTTAAAATCACTGAAAAGATATGATGAGGCATTGCAATCATACGATTATGCAATTCAGAAAAACCCAGAGGATTCAATTTATTTCTTTCATAAAGGTATAAAAGCTGGATTATTCTTTTTTAGCAATTATTTTAACTAAGCTGAAAAAATTTCAAGAGGCCTTAGAATATTATGATTATTCAATTTAAAGAAACCCTGAAGATGCGAGATTCCATATAAATAAAGGTAAAACATCAGATATTTTAAGCAAATATCTTAAAATAATTGAAAAAATACGATGAAGCATTAAAATCCTACGATTATGCAATCCAGATGAACCCAGAAGACTCAAATTATTTCTTTCTGAAAGGTATCAAACCTTAATTATTGATTAGCAACTGCATTAGTTGAGGCTAACAGATTTCAAGAAGCATTAGAAAATTTTGAATAGGCAATTTAAAAAAACCCAGAAGATTCATTTTATTATTTTAATAAAGGTATAAAAGAAATTAATTAATTCAGCATAAACTTTATGCTAAATGCATCAATATGATGAAGCATTAAAATAATTAGACTTTGCAATTTCGAAAAACTCAAACAATCCAGATTATTTAGCACAAAAAGGTACAAGGAAAATTTCATAGATTCTTAGCAATGACATTAGTGGAGATGAAAAGATACTTTGAAGCTTTAGAATATATTGATCAAGCAATTAAAAAATACCCACAGGAATCAATTGGTTACTTTAATAAAGGTATGAATTAATATATAAATATTGTTAGGAAATATTTTATAGTATTTGAAAAGATATGAAGAAGCTTTAAAATTCTACGATTAGGCAATTGAGAAAAATCCACGCAACTCCAAATATTTCAATCATAAAGGTCATACATCTCCATTATTTTTTAGCAATTGCCTTAGTCGAAATTGGAAGATATTAAGAAGCATTATAATATTTTGATAAAGCAATATATATTAATCCTGAAGACTCAGGATCATTTTTCAGCAAAGGTATTAATAGATAATATTAATTTTCAGCAAATACACTATTTGAAATGAGTAGATATGAAGAATCAATAAAGAATTATAATTGTGCCATTGAAAAAAACCCTAACAATCCAATTTATTATGTTAACAAAGGTATTTTAAATTAGTAGTATTTTCAGGAAATGCCTTAGTTTAAATGAAAAAATATGAAGAAGCTATACGATATTATAATATTGGGATTGAAAAAAATCCTGAGGATTCCGCAAATTATTATAACAAAGGTATAACAGATAAAATACCTTCTTAGCAAATGCTTTATATGAATTGAAAAGATATGAGGAAGCATTGAACCATTATGATTCTGCAATTATGAACACCCCAGAAGGATCAGGATACTTTGGCAACAAAGGTTGAAATTAATAATTATCATTATCTAGCGTTAACTTTAATTAAATTGAAAAGATTAGACGAAGCATTAATATAGTTTGATTTAGCAATTTAATTTGAGCCAGAAAATCCAAAACATTTTTTTGATAAAGGTATAAAAAATCCTCTTTCTTAGCCGAACTCTTAAAAGAAATGAACAAATTTTAGTAAGCATTATAATATTTTGACTATGCAATTTAGAGAAATCCAAATGAGCCAACATACTACTTTAAAAAAGGTATATATTCTTATTGTGAAGTAGGATAAACTTTATTTGAAATGAATAAATTTAAAGAGGCTTTAACATGTTTCGATTTTGCAATTCAAAAAAATCCAGATAATTCCCTATATTTCTTCCAAAAAGGTAGAAATGAAACAATTTTAATTTAGCGAATACCTTAAATTAATTGGATAGAAAAACAGAAGCATTGAAATATTTTGATCAGTCAATATAGAAAAATCCGAATGATCTTCAAGTTCTCAGTTGTAAAGGTATAAATAATCAATAAATTTATTAAAGCAATTACATTACTTGAATTGCAAAGATTTAAAGAAGCGTTCGAATGCTTTGAATAATTATTTTAGAAGGCTAAGTATGATCATTAATTTTCAAAAAGTCCAGGTATGAAACAATATTTAGCTTAGAATTTTTACAGTTTTAAGCACTTTATCCGAAATTGAAAGAATATTGCAAAATTTTCAAATAAGCCTGAGAACATTTCAGAAGTAATCACAATTATTAATGTATGAAAAATAACATGTTAAAATCATTAAATTTCTTCTCTATATTATTTCGTATTCATACTTGATTATCATTTTAAAGTAAAAGGGCAAAGTTTTGAATTCTCATCTGAGACTAATTTATTCAGAGTTTCAAAATCAAAATCTTATGTTTTATATTAGGTTTTATCTAGACCGGCTCTTGGTTTTGTTGTTTATGCCAAACAAAAGAGGTTTTAGATAACTTGTTTATTAACTTTTGATTAATTCTAAAAGGGAATTATAATATCTATTATTTGAACTTGAAACTTAAGTTGTATATTAAGGGCAAATATCTTATTAAGATAGTAACTATCCTCTAATGATTCGCTACTATTGGATGCATATTCAACTATCAATCGTTAAATTCAGACTAATTATTATTCAATATGACAAGGAGATATATATTTGAAAAAGTGCATTATTGATTAGGAAGCTTTGCGATAATTTAGTTTTGCTTCAAGTTAAATAAGAGATGTTTAGCTTTATTATATCCCGCTGTAATTTTCAAATATTATTAGCAAAAGTAGTGCAATCATATTCAGATATGGAGTATTAGGATTGCTAAAATTGTACGATCCATCATAAGATGCATTAAATTAAGAGGGAAAATTGAATGGATTCAAAAATCTTTTAATAATTATATTGGAAGTACAAATGGAGATGTATTAAGAGGTATCCGCCAACATTAACATATACTAGATTTAGATTATAAGATACTGGTTCGTGCATCGCAGAATTCATATTGAGACTCGAAAGTATCATCATAACCAGAATAAAAACTTGATGCCCAAGATTCACAAAAAAGATGTTCAAGTTAAGATAAACATTAAACTCTAGCATTTAGAATAACAACAAAATACACATTTTTGAAAGTCTTGATTGTATATTAGCTAAAGGATGGATCATAAACAATACAAATTGATAGTCATCAACGGATTATATATTATTGAATACATTTCTGAAGATTATATTGAGGTTACAATGATACTATCCTCACTTATTCTTCCATACTGTTGGGTCAGAGTTGCAGTTTCTGATATAAGCTTCAGATACATCTACAGGTTTGCAGTTTGAGCTCTGTTGGCAACATCAAAAGAACAGTTTTATATTTCGTTGGATTGGCTGATTTGCAAATGCACAACATAAATGATACTAAGAAAATGTACACAACTTTTTCCAGAATGAGTTTTCTCAAATAAAACCTCGCTTGTACACTTTATAAAGTACATCATGCATTTACTATATCGGAACAGGTTAAGCATAATTTAACACTTAGACTAGAAACCGGTTTTATTAAAATGAAATTATTTGGATCTAATGTAAAATGTATTCAATAGCCATCAAATCATAAATAAATTATGTAGTATCAGTGTAATGAATACTGCCTTAAGTAAATGTTATATGAGATGTAGGTATCAAATGAAATGCTGAACTTTACCACCAGTATACCGATTGGATCCACAAGGATTCTAAGTTGTCCAAGTTCAGATAATATTGACAAATATATATTAGAAATACAAGATGAAAAAATAGCACATAAGTACATAATAAACAATTGTTTTTGATCAAAATTAATGCAATCCACCAATATAAAAAATAATTATTCATATCTAGCTGTGGTTGTAGATTTCCTACAGGATGAATCACAAATAGATGAATTTTATGCTCCAGAATTGAAATCAGTAGTAGAAAGAAGATTTCTGGTATACTTCTCGAAGGTAGCAGGAGGGCCAATACCATAAAACCCTTTGTTGTTTAAACTAATCTAGATCAGTTGCATATTTTACCCAATTTTTTTTTTGTGCATTTTATTGATAAGCTGATCCTATATTGGTAAGAAATTTAGAGGCACCTCGAGGAATAAATAATGGCCATATAATCAAAGCCTCATTAATTATGAATTAGATTAAGATCTTTGTACAAGAATTGGCGGCAGTAGATCTTGAACAATTAACCGAAATTTTAGCACAGGTATCAATAACATTAAAAAAAGTCCATCTCTACAATAGAATTAGTTGCTTAATTTAAAATCCCTTAAGATTATCATATGTTTTTGCTATGAACAAGGTTGTCGAATTAAAACCCACATTTCCATCAACACTACATACATGGTGCATATTTGATCAAATTAACTTACGTGTTTGAAGTGCCTGCAATTATGTTGAAACTAAAGGATAACTCTAAAATGTAAAATAAATTTGACATTCAATTGTGTTGAGTTGTATTCTGATTCCTCATTTATTCTAGAAAAATAAGCAATTTAATTTATTTTTAGTGTGAAACATACTTTGCCTAACAGCTATGCAGTAGAACAGAATGAATTTGTTGATCTGATTCAAGGCTCATGAAGATGGTTCGTAAAGAAAGTTCTCAATGGAATTGTAGTTATCCATTTAATTTGCAATGCTCTGTTTGATTATATCCATTAACAGAACATCACTTACGGGACGGATTAAAGGGTGACCTCAAACTATGCTTTTAACATAAAGTGGTAACTTCAAGAATTTAAATATCAACGATGTTTTCATTGGAGCTTTAGAAAAAGTCTTCTAGAACATTATAGAGACAGAAATTTTATCAGGATCCAAGTGATAACGACTATAATATTTGGTAAGGATTGTAATATTTTGCCAACTCTTCCAAATTCAGTAACATTAAGGAAATGTTTTAACACAGGTATTGTCTCATTGAATTAGTAATCAACAAGTTATAGTGATTTATCTAATACAAGTGGACGACAAAAAAATAAAGATTAGATCCATTCGTATCATTCTGGGGTAAAGTTTGAAGTATTAGTAGATTGTTGATGTGTACTTTTATGACATTTTAAATTGGTCTACAAACATATTTTGCAGTGCTGATATACAGGAAATGAAATTCCAACAAATGGAATTCTAAAGTATTAAAGTGATCACTCTGGTTACAAAAGAGCGAAGTATAGATTCTATTCAGTAATTTAAATCTCATTGCACGATTGAAACCTCAAAAATATTATCATTTACTTCAATTGTAAAAGTTGGATGTAACATTATTTCCTAGAGATACGTTGAGCTATCCTATTAAGGTAGTTTCTAGTAAAGTTTTTTTGGAGATATAAGGTGAATGGAATAACCAGATTTACTGTAAGTATTGAGATTGGAATGCTAGAATTTATCATGTTTGTTGATGATAACATGTTTTATTGAAGTCATAATGGGCAGCTGTCTTGATTAGGAATTATGAACAGGTCTTGAACATTTGATGGATGTAAAATGAGATTTTGGCTAATTCTGCATGCATAATTAACCGCACTCAAGAGAATTCCATTTTTATTACCAGATGTACTTATTAAATCATTCATATAAGGCTTAAATAGCTGTTTTTTGTCTCATAAGAAAGTATGCAATTCTACCATTGATAAAGGCTAAGTAAGGATTTGCACATTTGGTGCATGAGTCTAGAAAACTGAATACAAACAGAAATAAGGACAAATATAATAATATATTGTGTAATACTTGAAGCATATTATTAAGAGACATGCTTCGTTCAATACAATCCAACGATATATGAAGAACAAATAGTCAATATCTTGCTAGTCTATATCATATAGAGAAAAAAATAAAAGAAAACATTATGTCGACCTCTTGTACAAGCCACGACATCATCTAACGTTGATCAAGTCCTGTGTAGTATTGGTGATAAAGAGTATTTTAATTGCATCATGACACTTACACAACCAGGCATTGAAAATTATTAAAATTCATTACAAACTTTGACAATGGAACTCTAAGAATTGTTGAAAAGCCTCAAAAAGTTGATAAATTAACCCATTCTAGTAAACATGAAAGAGAAGAAATTTTTGATCAAGTAGGATTGAGTAAAGAATTGTAGCTGAATTGATGAAAGTTGTAATTGGAAGACCTGCTTTGTAATAATTGCAAATGCAAAAGTGGCATATAATTATCAAGGTCGGCAATCTCTACAATAATATAAGACTTTAAGAGGATAATCATATGTTGTTAAGAAAAGTTGTTGCGTTTTGTTTCGTCATAATATTTGTATTAAATGGATCATAATAACTGCTGATTCACTTATTTAAAAATATAAGCAATTACACATGTATCGAACTGACATTACTATTTAAAGCAATGGTAGACATCGTCCATAACACCATAAAGTAATTAGTAATTTAATCCAATAATGATCCACATGATCAAGAACTTCGACTCAGAGAATTGTTTTATTATGAATTAGAGCATCTCTAGTTATATGGAGAATCTGATATAGATGATGAGATAAAAAATAACTCAATATAAGCCGGAATAATAAAGTTGCCCTTTCCATTGAAAATATTGAGTAAGTACAATAATCATTATAGAGCTAGCATAAAGTCATCCAGAGAAACCATCATAAAGGGCAGGTGTTTCAACTTGGTTAGATGGCAACTCTTTATAAATTATGTTGCAGTAGATGTTGCTGGTTACAAATCATATTTTAATGTACCTACAAAGTAAACACAAACAGCGTTATATATATATTAAGACAAGTCGGATATACAATGAGATTATGGTTAAGCACTTTTGATAGTGCTTTGTTTTGATAGCAGTAGAAATTTTTTTTTGATTTTTCTTTATGAAGACTTAGAGTTGAATACAATGAACTAAATGTCCAAAATTTTCATCATAAATATATAGCATTAGTAATGGTTGTAAACAAAAAGGCTAGAAAAAGCAGATGGGGCAGCACTTTTATTGGGAAAGTTTTGCAATACAGCAGCCAGCAAAGTTTAAATATATATGCTCAAGCATGAAGAATTAAAGGTTAGAATTCTTAGATATATGTGCAATTTATACAAGTGCGATCATGATGATAAGTAGAATCAAATGTACAGACGCTGATGTCAATTCTAATGATGCGTCAAGAACACTATCAGTACTTTTAACAAATTCTTTACAACTTTAAGAGAAAATACAAAATTGTTTGGAGAGACAATCTGTGCTATAGTTTAAATTGATGGTACAATATGATTGTTTTTCTAATGAAAGTTAATTACAGGCAAGCGAAAGAGGAAATACAACTCTTTAATTTTCTAGTATACACGAAAAACTTACAACATTATAAGAAGTAAATATCCCAAAAGTTTAGAGGAAAATTTCTCTAAAAAAGGATGTACTCCAGAGAGTGCTTATGACATATTGTTAATCCTTAAAGTTTAGTAAAATTTTTTCTAAACAATTCCAAAAGTCCTCTTCGACTCACATCATTATTTTTGTTACTGGATCTCATAATATTGAGACTCTTTTATATCAGTATATAACTATCCCTATAAATATTAATAATATCTTTATCGCAATATTGATATTGGTGCGAGAACTATATCTGGAACCAAATTTTTCTTGTACAAAATACATCTAGTGATCTCATCACTGTTTATGATTACTCTGTACTCTTATTATTCAAAAGTAAATGCTCCATTATAGACATTGTTATTTTGATGCCAATTATTTTACCCAGCTTAATTTCTGTAATTGCAGCAGAACATCTCTACCTATATTAATTCTTAAATTAGAGAGGTTATATTAATGCCTACTCTTGCATCTTTTAGTCTTAATCATAAAACTAAAACTTGGCAATATTCTATTAAAAAGGAATTGTAAAAACATTCACACTTGGTAGGCTTTGAATGAATGCCGGACAAAACAGCAAGACTGGCTAGCCAGATAGAAAAGCACCTGCGGCAGCCTTCCTTTTATCTTTAAGAGTATGATTCATCTTATGAGAATTACTAAAAATGTACTAGTGATAAATTTATACTTTTAGTTTTTTGTTTAACTATGAGATGTGCATACCACTGTTTAAATTAAACGCTTGATATATTATATTCAGTTACTTTGCTTATAAACGAGATTTCAAATTGTAACAATTTCTTCTTTTAAATCATATCCTGTTTATCTAGGGGTTCTGACTTGAGTTTCTCCTTTAAAGATGTCATCACCATGTGTGCTAAGACTTAAATGTGATAGATTTCTATTTATGAATCTCTCTTTCTAACTAGTTGGCAACACTATTCTTACTTCTCAAATGAATGATTGCGAAGATTACTTGAGTGCTAGCTCAGATAATAGAATTCAAATAGGCGACTTTAGAGAGTAGTATACAAGTTGTTATTGTAGTAGCTGTTTAATACGGTTAGTGTATGTTGAGGTTGCGTCAATTTGGATTCTTATATCAATTATATCCGACCTCCTAAATATTGGTATTATGATTTGATATAATTAAAGCTTTAACATTTGGTTGTCCTATATTAACTCTTTATGAATAGAGATATTGTATATCACTCTGCAATTCATCCTATTAATACTATAGTTGATCCTTGATAGATCAATTTATCTTCAATTTTCTCAAATTTGATTCTAGTCGGTTACTACTTATCACCGTCTTAAAGCCAATTATGATGGGATTTGCGGAAAACTATTATTTTTTCACAAGACACAGTTATGATTTTCATACAAAATTCTTGTTACTAATAATCGCAAATCATATAAGACCAGGTAAATAGATGGAGCTTATAAAGATTGACCAGCAACTTCTAATCCACACAATATAAATACTGGAACTGAACTTTTATGATGAATTCCATTAAATTGAACTAATCAATTTCTTGCAATTGATCTTTGTGGACAGGAATACTTTAGAGATATGCAATAAGCCTTACCTTAATTTTGGGCACAATTATTATAACCCATTCTTTTCAACATTTTATTTGATGGACATGTTGAAGACTTATGGGAAATTGCAGAATAATCTGAAAAAGGCTATTATTATAATTCAAAAGTAAAAATTAACAGAAAGTGCTAATATAGTAAACACTAGTTGCACTTACACTTTTGATACTCATCTATAGAGTTATAATCCAAGTTACTAGTTTTTTGAGTCACATCTATATAAAAATGCGATTAGACCATACAATTAACGTGTTTCTAGAGATAATTGTGAGAATCCATACGGTAATAACTTTTATCAAATAACAGTTTACGAATTTAAAAAATGTTTTAACTTAGGAGGGAATCAAGACTGCTAGAGTTGTATTTATAGTAAAATCTGTGGTATTAATATAAAGTAATGACAATATTAGCAGCGCAAGAGCAGTTGGATATTTTCTTTAAGTCTACTCATAGTATAATTCATCTACTTGGCTCTTATATTCTGCTAAAAAGTGCTATTACAGCCGCTGGAATTCTTCCTTATAATAATGAATGAAAAATAAAGTTTATGGAGATGATAAGAATCTGAAAGCCATCTAAAGAATTTAATGGAAATTTAGATTGTTTAAAAATTGCAGCAATCCTTATGTCATTCACCTAGCATTTTTTATATGTTTAAAGTATTTGAATTTGCAGTCAATTATCTTTCTATCCAATTAATAAACAATATTTGAGTTGAATCTGTTTAATAATCATGCCTAACTTCTTGTTTCATTTTTTGAGAGGGTTTTCTAAGCATAATTTTGATTATCTTTTCATTAAATCTTATGAACTGTAAATTTGGATTCAGTCGTTAGCACTGTATAGATGTATATTTATACTGAAAACTATTTGAAAAAATTGGAGTCTATCGACGAAAATGCTCCTGAGCTTTACTTTTTAATCTCTGAAGTTTGAAAATATGGCACGACTTAAAGTGTTAGCTAAGGTAGATACAGTGGCTAGCCCTACAACGCATGAGCTAAAACAGAGACTATATTATTTGTAAAGAATTTTAGGAAAGTACAAGAACATCGATCGCATCACTACTATTTCTGTTCTAAATAAAAATGAGTTTCTTTTTATCACAGTAGTTACTAAAATTTTCAAGTAACTAAAGGAAAACTGCATACTATAGATATTGTAAAATCTGATAATCAATAGGGCTGCTAGATATTCATAAAGTGCAGCCTGGCTAGTAGTTCATAGTTTATTATATCTTAAACATAGTTTTTAATATTTAAAGTGGCACAAAAGCATTTCTAGAAGTATGAAATTCAGATAACATGTAGCAGGAAATTAAAATTATTTATCAGAATTGCTAGTTTCCAATTTATTTGTAGTACAAATCCGCACAGTATACTTGTAAAAAAGTGACATTTGCAATAACGTTTTGTTAATCTATTGCTATTCTTTAAGATCTTAAACGCAAAGGTTCTCCTTTATCTTATATTGAACTTAAGGCATTTTAAGGCAGACATTAGAAACATCAACAAACAATAGCAGAATATTTATAAAATAAGTATAGAGTTCTGAGTTAGAGCAAAATATTTTTGGTAATAGAATTTATCAAAATATTCCTTAATAAATTACTAAAATAGCAATATAGTTAAAAACATATCTGAGTAGCTTAAGTTCGAATAGATAATTATTACAACCTAATTACTAAGAATCGTAAGCAACTTTTCCTTATTCCTAATGATTAAGTCTATTGCAGTGATTGACTAATATAAGAAACCTATCATTAAATTTAAAGATTAGCATTCAACAGTTTAAAGACTAAGGTTAAGGATATGATTTCTGTGTGTTGAACAAAGTGTTTCCTAGTGTGGTGATCATTCTTGAAAATGAAGCATCTGTCCATGCAAGCAGATGCAGTATGGAATAGAAATACTTTTGGGATAATGAATTTCCATTAAATTAATTCTTGTTAATATAGCATCCTGATGAAATCTACCATCTACTATACAGGATAGTATATTTAATAAAAGTGTAAACTCCTTTAAAACAAAAGATATTTTTTGATTACTTCTCTTACTTTAAAATGAGCAACACTCCTTGCAAGTTAAATACAAAGATGTTACTCCGCAATTTTGATATTAGTAATACAAAGATTAAATGTTGTGATGTAGGGTTTTGATTAATTTGAGCTTTTTTAAAAAATATATGAGAATGTTAAAAATTCAACATCGTGTATTTTGCAACAGTATTTTCCTAGGGCTCACAGAAATACTTTTGTACTGCTTAATAAAAATAATAGCCTCACAATGCTAGATGTACTTGTATGCTATTAGAGCATTATTACATTAGAATGTGTATTATTAAAATAAACATTACATCCATCTGCTCTGTGAGAAGTTGACATCATCCATGAACCATAATTATATTAGCCATTCATGCTTACAACATTAAAATGCCTTTTAGACAAGTAGATGTCATCACCACTATAATTAAAGAGTACTCAACTGTGTAATTTGTACATTTGTTTGATAATCACATAAAATGCATGGTGATATTATCAAGTAGTTATGCCATATTACGTTATGCAAGACTTGTAACATATCGCAGTACTTTAGCAACCTAAGCATGAATGAGGTGTTAGTCCTTCAGTTTAGATGGAATACATCTTCCAAAGTTGAACAAGTTTTGTCTAGAACTTCTTTTTGTACAAGGATTACAACAGATAAAATACCAAATTTGTAATAGTTGATATTTAGAACTAGGAATTGCCATTGCTTTTATCATCTCATATTAAATGGATAATAAGTTGAAAGGATAAGAATGGCATTCCTTGAGTAATTTTACTATGGATTTCTATATGCTTGCTCACAACTTGGAAGCTATAATCACAAATTGTGTCCATAGCTTATACACTTACTAACATTTTAAAAATTGTGTTTAGATGGATACTCATGTAAAAAATATTTCATATAAATGCTTAGATAATTTATGAACAAATTTTAAGAAATAAAACAATACTTACGAATAGTTTTAAGAAGTCAATATTGCCTTTGATACGGTTTGACATATAATTGGCAATGTTGTATTGCTATAATCTAACAATCATATTCATTAAACTTATCCTTTTGATATGACTAGCCTAATTAAACCCCACTACATGCTTCCAAATTATAACTTTAGTAATCTATAAATAATCATCTTATATAAGTAGAAATATTATGCATAAAGTATCACATTTCAAAGTAAGAGAAGATGCTTCTAACTAGTAGCAGTGAAGTAGAATATCCAAAGTCGAAAATTGCGAATGAGCGGCGATATTATCAGCGGACAATACGAACCAAAAGTGCAAAATCCACTTTAATTTTATAAATTCACAAAAAGTTTGATATCCATTCATTGAAAACAAATATAAATTCGACAGGGAATTAGAGCTGTAAACATCTACTGTTCGTTTTACAAACAAGCCTAGGGAATTAAGGTTGATCATTTTTACATGATGTTTAGCTGAGTTATATAAATGAAAACATTTAAGATATTGTTAGCCAAACTAAGTAACGTTCAATCCATCGTTTAGGGGCACTGCATTATTTGCATAATTTTACTTTAAAAATCAGAGCATTTAATTATTCACAAGGGAACAGCCACTACAGACTACTTCTTAGGATCAGCTCATTTCGGTGCCAATAAGGCTACTCAAGCCAAGTCTACAATAAAATAAAGTACAAACCATAGTCTATTTATCAGATGATTGATTGTCTATCAATTGTTGCTTGCTCATAAGTAAGTATCGAAATTTATAGAAAAAATGTCTTGCATTAAATTAAAAATTATTTCAATCAAAACATATCAATAAAGACACCATTAATGCTAATCGATCGAATGAAAATTATATTCTGGTTTTAAAAAGGATGGATAAGTAGCTTAATAAATTTGGATTGCGACTAGAGTATATTTTAAGACATTTTGGGGTAGATTTTAAAGGAGCTAAAAAAGAATGTAATATACATTTACAACAAACATATAATTGCCCTCGACCAGCATATGTTTACAACATAATTCCTTGCAAAGATTTAAATTCATGGGAGATTAAAAACTATCATTATTTAAACTCAAGAAGAGACTGAATATTTATTTCAAGACATGAGACAATAATTAATACTCCATAACTAGAAAATAATGTGCCCTTTATTGTTGATTTCACAACTATAGTAAATTATTCTTGGTGCTTCCTAATCAGTTGAATTTTTTAATTATGTAACCTGCTTATGGGTCTTCAATCATCTCCAAGAAAGTTTAACAAACTTTGCCTTCTAAGCCGTAATAGGATGAAATATTTTCTGTGCTAACTGATTTAGAAATTGAATATTTGATGACATAAACTGATTCAGACTTTTTATTACCTCAAAGCCTTAGAAATTATAAATCTTTAACTAAAATTAATCCAAAATTAAATGATTACAATTTTTTAATGTTAAAAAAAATTCTTAATCTAAAAATTAGCTTTTTGTTTTTTTTCATTCATAAAATAATAATAATGAACGAAAAGGTGTTTTTATCTTAAATAGTAACTATTGATAACATTTACCATCTAATTATTTCAAAAAAATAATATTAATGTAGAGATTTGAATTCAAATAGAAGGAATGGATATTTTTTATAATTTCAGAAAATTTTAAAACTTTATGATTTATCCTGATAATTAGAATGCTTTCCATTATTTTATTCACTTCTAATTTTAAGTTGGAAAAAAAAATGACATTCATATTCCTTTCTTATTAATTGCTTTGATTCTAAGATTCAATCATGACTAATAATATATTTCTTATTCTAAAAAATCCTTTTCTTTTAATTCCACAACTCCAAAGTTTTTTGAGATAAAGAATCCTTTCTTCTTTGATAATTAAAGCCTCATTTTTATTACAAACATAAGAATTAATATTGTATTTTGTACGCCTTCGTAAATTTTCAACCAAATAGAAGAAATGTATAAAGTATCCTAATTCTGAATTTTCATTGTTTTAATAATATATTGAAACCAAGTAACTTATATATTTTAATAATACTGTGGATAAAATTCAAATTCAATATGTAGTTCATTTTTTCAATATTTATTTAAAAAAATATATTTGAAATGCTAAATAATACTAAAATGGTTAATGAGGAGATGTATTCATGACATCTCATGAATGATAATGTCTTCCAATTGAATTTTTACCTTGGAAGGGTTAGTTTTAGGTGCTTGTTAAAGAAGGTGTTGTTAGATTCTTTGAGTTCCTTACAAAGGAAACAGCAGATCTTCAAAAGAAGCAATGGCATCATCAATTCTCATGTAGTATGTTGTAAGAAATTAATTTACTTCTCGGTGTTGATCTAAATCTTTTAGACAGATGTTAACTTTCTCTTGTTGTCTTATGAAAAAAATGATTTTCAATTAGAAGTGTATTTATATAATGAAGTGTGGTTGTTTAATTTAGGTGCAAAGGGAAAAAAGGGCAAATTTTAGGGGTGACTTATGTATGTAAAATAATGTTGATAGATAAGTAAAAATATAAAACTTTAATTGACTTGTCTCCTCGCATAAAAAGAGGTGTAAGACATTAGCAGATGACTACCCATGTCAACTTGCCTCACTTACCATAATTATGCCTAAAGAATAGGATTCTATCGTAGAAACCAGCACGTATCTAAATTGTGACATGTGACGCAGATACGAAAAATGCCTCTGTGTAGCTGGAAAGTTACTAAAATAGATTTTATCATCGTCTTTCAACTCCTATAGATAATCCTCCTAACTAAAAATCCTTACTTTCCAAAAAATTCAACTATTTTTTTTTTCTCTCCTACTATCATAAGTAAAAATTTTTATCATAACTTCTTAATTCCAAATTCCATCATTGTTTTTGATATGCAATTTAGTTTTCTAAATTGCAGATTCCTCTTTATTAAAAAAAACATCCTCCAGTCAATGACGGTTGTAAATTAAAATTTCTTTTAGAAATAATTACAAACCAAGAATGTAATACCTGATAAAGGAAAGAACTAAATATAATAAACCATTATAAATATCTAGCCTTTGTTTTTTTTTCTGCTGTCTTAATATTTTGCTTTTATTCTTATTTTCTTTATCTATTGGAAGCCTAAAACTTTATTGCCTAATCTATCTTTGAAAATTTAAATTGAAAGTAAATTTAAACAAACTTAAAAGAAAATTGCTCTAGATTCAGTTTTCTAACCCTAGAACTCACTTCAATTAAATAGCTATAAAAGAATTCTATAATCTAATAAAACATATCTCCAACATCCAAACCATTATAACTCCTGATGTTTATCACTAAATTCATTTCTGAAGTTTAAACAAGCATTATCTTTGCAATAGTAATATTCCCTTGAATTATTCTAATTAATAGATTTAATTTTCAAACATCAAATTCAATCTTGGATACCACGTTTATTTTCTAATGATAATTCATTTCTTTTCATGTTATTTAAACCAACTAGATTGAAGGAGATATTAGTAATATCATATATTTCCTTACAAATTTTGCAACAATTAGTTATGCATGAATTACATATGACGGTAAACATCCAAAAAGGAAGTTCACATTAATAACATGCGGATTTGTGGTTGTGGTGATATATTCACTAAATTAGTTTTATCATACTTAATGATTAGCAAGGATTTAGAGAACTGTTTGACTATCTAAAAATCCAAACAGTTTTAAATCTCTATATTAATATTATTTTCAAATGTCTTCTAATCTTACTTCAAGGAAATGATCAAAAGAATTTGGTTCCAATTTGGAAAGGGGCAAATATCCTGGTATTTTACAGAATAAGTGCAAGAAGCAAGTGTGAGAAGAGTGATTGCGGTTTAAAAATAAAACTCAGAATTATAGTATCACTTACTAAATGAGTTTGACATTACATGAAACACAGTTGAACATTAAGCAAAGTAGACTATTGAAGGTGCCATGACAATATCCAACACTCGATTGACATATTCAAGACAGAAGTCAGTGTTAGTATTTTTAGAAACCATTTAATGCATTTGAAATGTGAATCTCTGAATCATAAGGAAATTTTGTAACACCTTTTATTTAGGGGTTAGCTGCTAGTATTATATTTTAAGAAAGAACTATTGGTATTTTAGTATATGGATCCTAAACCTCTCCACCTTAACATCCTTTCAAGTATTATAAAAATTACAGATAGATGATGTTAAGCATATGTATGATAAGTATAAGTTGGTTAACAATTAGGAGCTGAGGTATATACATAAGTTAGTTTAATAAAGGATTGGCTGAAACTGATAAGCAGTTAAAGTAAATCGAGGAAAAAGAGATAAAATTTATTGCAACTACAATTTTGCTCCATAACTTGTAGGTTGGATCATAAGATATATGACCCCAATCATTACTATTTGATGTATGCAAAGCCTTCTAGTGAATCAAGCATTACACGCATGACAGAAATGATAAGTAGTAAGTCAATATTGTAGATTATCAGTGACAGTTCGACAATATTATAAATATCTATAAGATGAAGGTCATGCTCCATATAATTTAAATTCTGAAAAGAATAAGTACAGAATCAGTAAATAACTTACGTAAGGTAACTGGTATCCTATAATGCCTTTATCACATCTGGTTGCTTATCCAATACTCTCCTAAAAGAAGAGTTTCCTGCATTACAAGTTCATAGAGGAAGCCATCACAAAATTCTATTTAAATGTAAATTAGCAAAAGTGTAGGAGATTTTATCACAATATGGTGAATGTGATGTGAATCTGAAAAAAACTCCTTTATTCAACAATTAAGGTCTGAAAATTCCAAGGTTTAATTCTGTTGAACAGAATAAAAATTGAGCATATAAATGAAAATAACAAAGGTTGTCAATTCAGTGAGTGCATCACTAAAAGCATTTTAGTAGTTTTTCGCTGATTAAGATACTTTAAGACAAGTGTTAGGTAATGGTGGTGAAGAAGGATAATTATCGTTGATTATTATCGAAAATTAATCAACCATAGCAGCAGAAATCTCATAAATCCTATTAGCATAAAATTTTCATTCAATAGTTTAATCAATGTTCAATTATATATAAGTTTATGTATAAGCAGTATCTTTATATTGACCTGAATAAACCATATGATGGCCAATTTAAAAATCCACAAGTAAGTGGCGGCATTCCTCCATCCTAACAAGATGAATGCTATCAAGCAAGTTAAGTGTTGTAGTGATAGGAGGAACAATCATAAATCTCTTTGAAAATCAGCAGGGTTTTATAATAATTTGTACTGCATACAATCTGTTGATACATAAAATGTAATTATATTGGTGCTTCATGATTTATTAATACACTTAAGGCATTTGAATTTTAAAAAGTTGGTTTTAAGGCTGATTTTGGGATTTATAACCCTTTTTCAAATCTAAAGGAGGCTTGATTTTAGAAAACTTTAAAGAATTGCAGTAAGTTTGATTATTATTAAAAAAATTAGAAACATATTTTGAAAGAATCTGTGAATAATAGGAAAAGTTATTACTATAGTTCTATCTGCTCTGTGAATATCAAGAATCTAAAGCAATAAGAATTTATTATATTGAACAAGAAGGATTTATGATAATGTTAGAACTTTTAAGAGAAAATATAACATTTATGGAATATAAATCAATTTAGTTAATTTTAAAAATTTATTGTTAAGTAGGGTTAAATTCATAGTTATAGGGAAGAACAATTTTGTTATTTCTTAATATTTTCAATTATGTTTATGAAATTCAATCTTGGGTAATTTTGTAATTTATAAACAATTAATAAAATTGAACTAGTTGACTGACATTATCTTTGTTTATTTATTAATTAATTTCTAAAAAATCAGCTTGAAGTACAATTAAATAGTTCTTATGTTAATGATTAATAACTGTTTCTTATATGCAAAATTATTATTGAAATTAGCTACTTTGGATTTAATTTCGAGCTTATTTAAGATTATTGTTAGTGATGGATATAATTTAGATCTCTAAATCCTATTAGGAGTTGAAATATTTATTGATGATTAATATATCTTTTCAGTCCTTTATTCTCTCTAATACTTTTAAAATCAATTGAATATAATAAATAACAGAAGTAAGTTTAATTTTATTTATGTAATTATTTAAATGTATCTTTCTTCTTATCTTTGTTATTAATTGTATCATTACCTTTTTCTAAACTAAAGATCTAAATTTTACTAAACTATTAGTAATCTTTATTATGACTAAACCTGTTTACTCTGTTTATATTATAAATTTAAGAGTGTATTGTACGTCTATAAATATTAATTTATAACCATTGTTTCACATCTCAATATTATCCAAAAATTTTTAAGTAACAAAAAACACATATTATTCAAAAAGTTTTAAGAAAATGATTAAAATTATAATTGTAATGTATTTAATGAATATTCAAATTCACTTCTTTTGCTTTAAGTCTTCTAAAAAGCAACTTCCTTTGGATTTAAACAATGGTTTTAAATCTTTCCCTTAATGATTAATGAATTGTCCTTATAGGAAAAGTGTTCCTGATGCTTCTAATAAAGGATTCTAACATATTCTAAGTATTGTACGATCTGGATTAACTAAATAATAATGAATAATAAATACCATTTGGCAATAAGGAGCTATTCTGAAGTGGTATGTTAAACTGGGCAAGCAAATCTTTATAATTACTATCTGATTGAAGTATTTCTTTTGATGTTTTTACATTCCAAAGACGGATAGAGTTATCATCACTGCCAGAAGCTAATGTATTTCCATCAGGAGAGAAATTGACTGAATAAACTGTTGATGAATGGCCATCTAATTTAGCTATTTATTATCCTGTCTTAACATCCCATAAACGGATAGAGGTATCGTCACTGCCAGATGCTAATGTAGTACCATCAGGAGAGCAACAAATTGATCTTATAGAATCTGAATGACCATCTAATTTGGCTTTTTATTATCCTGTCTTAACATCCCATAAACGGATTGAGTTATCTCGACTACCAGATGCTAATGTAGTACCATCAGGAGAGTAACAAATTGAATAAACTGCATATGAATGACCATCTAATTAGGCTTTTTATTATCCTGTCTTAACATCCCATAAACGGATTGAGTTATCTCGACTACCAGATGCTAATTTAGTACCATCAGGAGAGTAACAAATTGAAT